>JAOTQM010000117.1:4675000-5117500 GCA_026939265.1 Oreonectes daqikongensis
CCATTTTTGGTTCCACAAAGAACCATTCAGTTAAAGGTTCTTTAAAGAACCATCTCTTTCTTACTTTTTTATAATTTGAAGAACCTTTTTTTCACCACAAAGAAACTTGTGACACAGAAAAGTTCTTCAGATGTTAAGGGTTCTTTATAGAACCAAAAGGTTCTTCTATGGCATCCAAGAACCTTTTGAAAAACCTTTTTTTAAGAGTGTATATGAAGAGTTTGGTTCCAAAATGCAATAAATCCATTTTTACATTTTTTCAAAATTCATGTTTTTTATTATGTTATCATGTTTTTATTGTGTTTTATTGTGTTAGTTAGCTGTATTTTTTTTTGTTATTATGGCTTAAATCAAAACTAAACAACTTTAGTTTGATTGATATTAATTGGAATGCAAAAACATGATTTTTGAACATTTTTGAAAATGGATTTATAGCGTTTTGGAACCAAACTCTTCATATTGCAATAGCACACGTATCCTACACTGATATTAGTACACTTACTACATAAAGTATACTTGTATTATCATAACATTTCTGTTTTTCTCAGAACCAATACCTGTTCACGAGTGGAAGGTCATGAAAATAGTAGCTGGCGGTGATGTAATGCTTCCATGTAAGACTTCTGAATCTTCCTCCTCTGGACCAAATGAAACACCCCCCGTTTTCTGGAAACGAGAGATAACTGGAAGCTTGGTGCCACTTAAGCCCAAAGATATGGATGAAAAGCACCAACAAAAAGACAATGTGGACCACGGGGTATTCTGGGATACCAGTCCTAAAGAACAGGACTGGGGGATTAAAATCTTTCAGGTAGTAAAGGAGGATGCTGGAATGTATCACTGTACCGTAAAGAACTCTACTGAGACGCTGGTGGTGGAACTGGTAGTTGAAGGTGATCCTTATTACTTTTATACATTTTATTAAACATCATTTTTTTGTCTGTTTTAATATATTTTCTATATATATATTATTATTAGATCTGCTTTTTCAGGAGAACAATGTGAGAGCAAAGTATTTAATTTATTTAAATTTTCCTATTCCAAAATTTTAACTCTGGATTACTGTTAATGCAATATTAATGACATGATTTCATATCATTCAAATTAATGAAATAAAAAATAGGAATGACAACTTAACTCTTTCCTTCCATTCTATACTTCAGACCCTCCTCTGCCCCGATGCTCTGGCCACACCGACCCCTGGGAGTCGTGCATTGATCCAGACAGCAGATCTTGGAGATCAATTCTGCAGGAATCACTCGTACATTTCTCGACTTCTGTGTATTCTCATCTTAGAGGTTCAAAGCCCACAACAAACTTGATCTTCTCCCCAATCAGCATTGCTTCCATTCTCTCTAACCTGCTTTTGGGTAAGAACATTTATATTAACATTATCCAGTCAGCAAAGGCTTAAAGGAGTAGTTCACCCAAAAACTAAATTCTGTCATCATTTACTCACCCTCTTGACATTTTAAACCTGTATGACTCTCTTTTTATTGAAGTACACAAAAGAAGATATTTTAAAGAATGTAGGTAACCGAAAACCATCGGTCCCCATTGTATGGACACCAAAGCAATGCAAGTAAATGGGGACCAACGGTTTTCGTTTACCAATCTTCTTTTGTGGGGTCCTACTATCCCTTTAACAATGATTTCTGTTGATCTGATGTTGTAAATCCTCGTTCTTCTTTCCAAGGTGCTCGTGCTGATACCAGAACGCAGTTAGAAAATGCTCTCAAGCTCCCCAACGAATTCTCCTGTGTGCATTCTGAAATGAAAAGATTAAAACAAGTAACAAAAAACTCGCTGGGTATGGCCTCTACCATCTACTATTCGCCAGGTAACCTGTTAATATCACTGAAATAAAACCAATAATGGATATGCATCATTGCTCATCGGATAATAACAGATGGTTTAAATCTAGTAGTTAAGGATTCATTTTGCATTCTCTATAAATATGTTGTTGTTTTTTTACTGCGGTAATTGATCAAACCTGACAAAAGTCACAAGTTTCTGCTTCATCGGGTCAATATAACTAAAAGTTTGTTTTCCATACAGAAGAAAATCTGGGAGAAGCGTTCGTCAACCAATCATTGGAATTCTATGATTCAGTACCACAGATGCTGACCAATGACAGCAATCAGAATGTAATGCTCATCAATACATGGGTGGCGGAGAAAACCAATCAAAAAATCATTCATTTAGTCGACGAAGTGGATCCGTCCACCCTGTTTGTTCTTGTAAACGCGGTGTACTTTAATAGTAAGTGTTATAGTGTTGTATATCACCTGCTTATTTATGCCGTTTTAAGGCATGTGCCCTTATGTGTGCCCTTGTGTCGTACAGGTAAATGGAAGATGGTATTTGAATCCATGAATAAACATGCACAGTTCACTACATTCTCAGGTGAGGTTAAAAAAGTGGCCTCACTATTCAGCTCCAAGTACAAGCTGGCGATGAGCTACAACAAAAAAATAAAAGCCCAAGTAAGTGTCACAACAATACACAAGAGTCATTTACAGGAAATGATGTCATTTGTCCTATTCATTATCAACACGTTTATGCGCAAATCCGAATATTTTTTCGACCTTGCATAAACTTTTAAGGGACAGTCCAACCAAAAATGAAAATTCTGTAATCATTTAGATTCACTCACCCTCAGGTTGTTCAAAATCTATATACATTTCTTTGTTCTGCTGAACACAAAAGAAGATATTTGGCAGTAAATGGGGGGTGAGATCTTCTTACAAAGAAACTTTTTTAAATGTTCAGGTACAGATAGGACCATTTCCTGAATGTCCCATGAACGCATACAAGCACACGTACACGCATACATTCCAAAAGCATTTCTCTCATTCCAGGTTGGAAGGTTCCCCCTCACAGACAAAAACAGTCTGTACATACTGCTGCCACCCACGTCATCCGAAGAATCCTTCTCACTGATGGAGAAAAACATGAACCACACAAATCTCTCAGAAATGGTTTCTGAAATGAGCAAAATCACACTCCAAACTGCAGAGGTCACGCTGCCTAAAATAAAACTGGCAGTGACCACACCACTGGGGAAGTTACTGAAGAATCTGGGTGAGTGAAGTTCACCCAAAATATAACCTCCTGTCATTGTTTACTCCCACTGATACACTACCTTTAAATCAAAATGTTTCTAAGGTCAAGAGGAGAAACATTTTTAAATTAGTCTTATATCCATAAATGTCTGAAATTTTGATAAAAAACTAACTTTTATCTAATTAAATCGATTACTTGTTTGCTATACCATTTAAAGTTTTTGTGAATTTACTATTTATACGTACGTATTTAGGTAAAATTATCATTCTGTGAACTAACAATATTTCTCCCAAATAAAAATGTTTTCTATTTGCATAAAATCAAAATAACAGAAAACAAATTCATATTCATATATTTAGGAAAAGTAAAAAAATTGTGTCTTTTACATTGCTGTTGGATGACTTTGTCACTCCTGAGGTTTGATGTTATTGAAATTCAAAAGACACTGGACTGAAATGGCCACAATACATCTAGAAATGCTGAAAAAATGAAAATTTGTATATCATCTTAAAATATTTGGACTTAATTTGCATATTCCATTTGTGCTATTGCATAGTTATGATTAGTTTCCTATTATTCTAAAATGGGTAAAAAATAAGCGAATAGTGACCCCAAACCTTTGAACGGTAGTGTACATATTTCTCTTTTCCTCAAGACAATTAGTGGCAAGCATGGCTGTCAAATTCCTTAAAATACATAAAAGTAGTCCCGATTCTCACGTCTCCTATTGGTTCTCATGTGTCTCGCACTTTGAATGGGGTGTGTTGGTGTGATGTGCTGTAACAGAGGGAGAGATCTGCACCTAAATTTAGTGCATGAGTCACATAGAATTTTTTTGTGCTCATGAAGACATGGTCACCATGAACTGATGTTAAATATCAAAAAGTAAGTACCTCCATTATATAATATTACAATTAAAACAATCTATTAAAAAACACACACTTAAAACAACACAAGGGTGAGTAAAGAATGCAAATTTTGGGGTAACCTATTCTCCTTCATTTGCATTTTTCTCTTCTCTTCCTCAGGTTTGTCAGATCTCTTCCATGATCCTAACCTGTGTGGTATGTCTACTGGAGATTCAGCCATCTCAGATGCTCAGCATCAGGCCTTTTTGTCGCTTACTGAGAACGGAGTGGAGGGTGCAGCGGCCGCCAGCATTTCTTTTTCTCGTTCCTTCCCTGTTTTCACAGCTCTACAGCCCTTCGTTCTGATAGTGTGGAGCGATGAGGTCGGCGCTCCTCTCTTCATGGGAAGAATAGTTGACCCATTAGAAAAAGTCCAGAGAAAATGAGAGAGAAATCTAAATTTGCAGTGTTGATCAAGCCTCAATCCCATCAAAAGAAGTCACAAATAGATAAAGTCAAACTTTTTGTTGTACATTAATTCATCCATCACAAACACACCTGATGAGTGAATACATTTATGGAATTTATGTCTTCATGCATGCGGTATCTCAATCCTTAGTAAAGATATGCCTGTCTCTTTAAATGAGTCAATGCATTCATGATTTAAAGGGATATTACATTTTTTAAAAATCATTTGTGCTCACTGTGGAGCACGAAAGAAGATATTTTGAAAAATGTGTCCCAATGAGGTCCCAATGTTGTTTGGTTACCAACATTCTTCAAAATATCTTTTGTTTTCAGCCGAAGAAAGAAAGTCATACAGGTTTGAAATGACATACTAGGTTCCAACATGACAATAAAAGCTGTGCCATGACTTCAAAAAACCTCACTGTCGTTTCCAAAACAACCCCATCAGCCACTTTTGCATCAGTTTATTTTTAAGACACAAGTACAAAGACCGACACACGATGGCAGTCACGTCACATGAGCCACACAGACAGTCAACAAGGACACGTGATCGAGACTTGAATAATCCTCCTTCAATTTGACCCTTCCTTCATTAACGCTCCCTCCAGAGTCCCATCTCGGCTGGCAGGTGGTGCCAGTCTATTATCTAAATGCCATGCTGGTTCATCAGAGGTACTCGGGATTGTCCCAGTTCACTGAGCAAAAACAAATATCCTTAGATGAGTCCAATGATAGAGATTAGAGCAAACATCAGCACTGCAGATCAGTGGTCCATCAAAGCATATGTGACATTCAGTTGGCATGCAGCTTTTTAGCATAACATTTGACAAGTATTTGCCATTTAGACTATTCATTTCAAAACTGAAATTTAAAAAGACAGCATAACTCCATGAGCCAAAGAGGCAGCCATGGAAGGCCAAAAATTAACAGGATTTTATAATGAAATATTTGTAAATAGAGTGCATTTACATGTACGGCCAAAAAAATAGGAACAAGGAAACTGCTAGGAGTTTTAATACCATTTGCATTTTCTCTAGTTTTGACATCAGAGCATAATGTTAAAGGTGTTTACAAGCAAAGAGGAATCAGAATAATCTGTGTACCAGTCAGGGTTAATGATCTTAACCCCATACAAGACCATAGTTTAAGGCGTTTATGTGGTTTTGGTGGGTTATTAAGTATAACATCATACTTGTAAATGCACTCAACATTTAAAAAAACTGAGGTCAGCAACAATGAGAGCGCTCATCTGTCATATCAAATAAAAACAATGATAGCCAAATATTCCACGGGTGCTCCACCAGTTCTTGTCCATCAACAGTAAGCAACTGTTACACTTTAAAAATGTTTAAAATAAAGAAATGTGCATAATATTACAAGATCCCATTGGAGAGAATGTCAACATAGTCAGGACTATAAAGTGTGCCGGGCTCTTCTGCGCATACGTGACGTCCTGCGATAGTTCGCCCTTCAAAGGCTTTCTTTTGATTGCTAATTTAACCCGTTGGGGCATGTGCAGTTGTGCATGAGGGCTGCCGGAGGCGGTCGGTGACAATTAAAGCCCCGTATTGGTACGCAATGTCCTTGCGAGTGGTACCTACGGTGCTTGCAGTCAGACCTCTAAACCAGTAGAGGGCGCCAGCGAGAAGGTGCGACAGTCCGTCGACGTGCATCAGCAGTTCTTTTTTGTTGGAGACTGTACAAACATTCAATACAAACACACACGTAGACAAAAACACAGACTGGGACATTCACACGCACACATACACACAAATAGTTGTGCAGATTGAGAAGTGACACGAGAGTCCTCTGAGATTTCTTCGAAAATCCAATTTTTTCCCCCCATAATTCGCATGGCTCCATGTTTTTGACGGGCTGGAAGAGACTGTAAACTTTCATACTTCACGAATCACAAAAAGGTAGTACACAGGTACACATAGACATTTACAGTTAGTTGGATGTGTTGTGCTTGGACAGTGTGCAAAATTACAGCATCACCACCTTTAACAAACACCAGGATGCTTTACACAATTGTAATAAATGACACAATATGGCATGATCTCCTGTGGCATAGTCACAACACGGTACGATTTCACACAAGTGACGTGTAGACCAGAAAAAGGGGTCGATGCGTGCGACAGCACATGGTCATATGTCACAATATGGGCTTGTGATCGCAATTGCTTTTTCTTTCTCATCACACAAGACCGAGAGGGACAGACCGAGATATCTGTACAACGGGTTATTATGCTTTTTACGCATTACTCATCTTTCTCAGATTAAGCATTATTGCATTTCTTTATCATTATTACTCCATTATTTGATGTATTACTTATCAAAAGACAATACACGTGTGCATGTGTGTGCTTGTCTGAGTGTGTGCGTGCGTGTGTGTTAGTCACTGCTAGGGGCTCCTTGCTGCGTCAGTGTGTGCCAGTATTCTACTTTCTTTCCTTTGTGTTTTAGACACTCGAACCAGTGTTTCAATCGCTCTCCTTTTGCGTTAATCCCCAATTCGACTCCACCTGAAAGAGAGAGATTAGCTATCAACAAAAAAGCAGAAGAAAAATGTCAATCATGACTGTGACAAAATCAATACTCAATCAATAATCAATTGAGGTTAAGAGATCAGAAGTCAAGGTCGTCAATTGACTACCAATATACGACAAAACTCAAATGTTGCCATGGTAACCAAACAAGTTATCAGATGTTGCCTGTTTGCAATGCAGACCAATAGACGGTTTTAATGCAACAACATAAAACGCTTTTGTGGCCCAAAGGTTACTTCCGGTACACATCCTCAAAGAATCGAGTCCCTGCAGATTAGCAAAAGAAATAACAAGTAAATGACATTAGCTAACAAGTTTAAAGTATGTTTAGTCAGTATTAGTTTTATCAGAGGAAACAAACTGTAACAACTACAGTAATTGTCTTTATTCACGTTTTTATACTCAAATTTGAGCCGGCACATTCAACTTCTGTCAGAAGTCAGAAATTAATCAAGCGTAACATTCGTACGTAACATTAAAACTTATTTTTCTTTTAAGGACTGCAAGAAAATAACTGTAAATGGGGATTGGAATAAAAACAATAAAGTGCTGTACTATTTTTCTGCCTGATAATTGTAAAATGAATGGATACAATAAAATATTTTAGCATTAGAAATACACACATACCTGCCTGTTCTGATGAAATAACCATTATAGAAATCACCAATACTGTTAGTTTAGGGCAGCTGTGGCACAAACCTTACATTGGATGGTGGTCTGTTTGTTAAGCACTGTATATAAACTTGTGTGTATATTTAGTCGCTGTTGTGCAGAACAAACTATTTGCTTCTGACATTCTAGACATTTCAATAGATCTCCTGTTAAGTCTACCACTGAACCTAAACACCTGAACTTGTGAATAATGAAAGTGAGTGTGAAAGTGTGTCTGTGGCCACAAGCTGGGTTTCATTTCGTCAGGCTCCTCACGTACTGAGATTTTCTCCAGTTCGATCACTCCTACACAAACACACACCTCGCGTCAATACCGTACGTTTACAGCCACAGGCAAGCCGTGACAAACCAACCCTGCGCATGACATCCCTACCACAGGCAATGAAAGAGTACCGGAGGAAATAGAGAGTGAGAGAGTTAAAGAAAGACAGAGATGATGTTGAAGAGATCCAAGACAACGTTAAATAGACTTTAAGCTTCATTAAACTTGTCAATCCCACAATCCTCGGTTCTCTCTTTGCCTTCACGCCTGGATGTCTCTCGCAAGCATTCGTTCAATCACGTGCACTTCATTTCTTCACACTTATCTCTTGATCTCTCCTGTCGTGTTTTAGCTCTCACTCTCGCACACTAAATCGGCAACATCAGTTACTCTCACAGTAATAGTGCTTATGTTGTTCAACCAGAAATGAATAAATTGATCATTTTCTATTTTTTTCTGGGTTCATTCCTCTTATATAGAACATATAATATAGCATCTATTGACAGAAATGCAATGTAATATACATAACTATGTGTTCAGAGGTTTATAAAGATATTATGCTATGAACTGTTATGTTTTTATTACCTTAGAATGAGCTTTTTCTAGCTACATACACCACGGGTCCCCTTACACAGAATGTTGTTTCTACAGCCCTAAAACGGACAAACTGCTCTACAGAGCGCATTTCATAAACACGTGATCTCCATCGGCAAAGGAGCGATAATGTGACGACATCTTTGTCCTGTGTCAGCCACCATAGTGCTTTGAAAGGGAAGCAAGCCATTGGTTGCAATTCGCAACCTCAAGGCTAGATGCTGCTAAATTTTACAAACTGGACTTTTAAAAAACTACAAATCTTGAGCAGACTGCATGCATGACTTTAAAAAATTGCTTTGACTAAAAACATCTGCTTAAATGCATGCATGAAGGTTAAACTCACCTATAAAGTCATTGCTCATGCCCAGGTCATAGTCCCAGACAGAGATCTCCAGTGTTTTCTTGGCAAGCTGATCATGCGGGACCTCATAGGTAAATTCCTGGGTTAAAAAGAGCTCAGGTGAGATTTGGTAGAGAAATGTAGAGCCATTTGTATTTACATTGGTGGGTTTGGTGCGGTCACATATTAAATGACATGGACAACGAGATATGATGTCATGCTCTAGGGCTTCTGTTTTTAACAAGTAATATGTTTAAAAAAAAACATATTATAATAAAGTCAAAACATTCAAAAACAGAATTTACAACATTTTCTGTGATATTCCAGTCTGATCTCAGTTACAGGTTAGCTAACCTCATTAAACTCCGGGTTCAAAGTCTTCTTCTTCACTGATGTTTTGCATTTGGATTTTTTCCCCATGTCAGGCTGCAAAACACTGATACAGAAAGAATAAAGAAAGAAGCGTAAACGAATCTTTGTTCTGCGTCAAAAAACTTTCGAAACATCAAAGCACATAATTAGCCTGGTTTGTCTCAAGCTCTCAACACATCCATGACACAATCAGAACTGAAAAAATACAGACGGGGTATAAGAGCTCATTTTAGAGTGTGACGAATTAGAGCGAATGCGAGAGAGAGCGAAACCTTGTGGGATGGGGTTGGGGGGGTGGGGGTGCTGTTCTGGGTGATGCATTCAATCTATTACAGACCGAGAGATGCTAATCTCTAACTGAGGATGGATGGAACAGAACAGAGGCATTGGATGAAAGAACGGATGGAGAGGGTCCTGAAGGACAGATGCATGCATAAGGTCTGTGACACAAGGAATCATCGGAGAATTACCAATTAGGGTTCATCATCTATTATTCATGGGAGATATCAACCTACACAACATGTTACAGAGAGCCGAGATAGAGAGAGAGACATGTGTGTGAAGTGTAAATCGCATGGGAGTACGACATGAGAAACGTATTGCGAGTCGATGAAGAGTTGTGAAATTTCCATTCTGCAAAATTGCTTTCGTGCCCATAGCAGAGCGGCAGTTATATAGCAATGAATTAAATATACCTGCATGAATATCTAAACAACACTTCATTAAAATTACACTCGGTGTTTACGTATTAGCTTTTTACCCTATAGCAGCGCACATAGCGCCTAACTCAACCGGACTGTGTGTGGATAATACAAAAGAGACTTGAAATTAAAAATACATGCTTGAGTGATGATTCAATATCAAACTGCTAAAGCTAATCTTTATATATTAATTGCCTGACGTGTTGATACATGCCTGGATAATAACTAGCTTGAACTAAATCAATAACTTACACTTAATGACTTTTAGGGTGGATATTAATGGTGTTTTATTTCTGTGTGACAAGCTTTGTGTCACTGACAAGGAACTTTGCATTTCTAATGGCTTTTTAATGTGATCGTATTAATTTTTTATTGACATGTTCTGTAATTCTGGGTTAGATATTAATTGGTTTCAAAAACACTTGAAGGGGACTGGGAGCAGTGAGCAGGCTAACAGAGGGCCTTTATGGGCCCTTCATGTTAAAGGGTAAGTCCGCCCAAAAATGAAAATTCTGCCATTAATTACTCACCCTAAAGTAGTTACCCAACCAAACTTCAAAGTGCTGAAAGTGCGTAAATACATCGTAAAATTGTCCATGCGACGATTATTTAATTAAATGCGATGAGGATACTTTTTGTGCGCAAACAAACAAAAATAAAGACTATATTCAAACACTTCCTGATTTGATTGTTAGTTTCCAGCGCGTGCTCCAGAGAGCGTCTTCCTCTGCTTTGTAAACACAGAGCTGTCGAGCAATGCTGACATCAGATGCACTGTCATCGCCACACGCATGCGTCGTGTCGCCTTTGGGAGAGCGTTTGGCTGCATTGCCATCTATGGAGGAGTCAGTAAGTCTTCAAAATTCAACTTTTTTGCGTTTTGGGGGAAAACGGATCCAACAACCTATGGATGTTTAACTACTTGAGGGTGAGTCATTAATGGCAGATTTTTCATTTTTGAGCAGAGTTATGCTTTAAAGGGGCGGCCCTTTAAACTTTGGGTCTATATGGAAAGTGGTGTAAAGACACATTTTAAAGAAGAAAATACACATTTATTTGACTGGGTAAATTGACTTTTACAGTTATGTGAATGGGACATATAATGATGTCCTTCTTAAAACAGCTAGAGGGAAATTTTATTCTACAAACTTAAAGTTGCCTTGTAACAAGATGTAACCCCAAGGACACTGATGTCATCTCTGTAATTAAAAGAATAACTGTCAACATAGTAGATGACAACCTCTACTAAATGAAAGAAGGAACTAAGCATGGACGGACTGTTTACAATGAGACAGTCTTTTAATACTGGAATAACAACTAAAGCAAGCCAAGACAAGATTATTTACTTAAAGAAATGTGTAGCAGTACCCTACTTGGAATCCCTTTTAATTCTGTAACTTAACGTTATATTTACACAATAGATATTATTTTAAAGAATTGTTTGTGCCATCAGTAGACAAACAGGTTTTTACATACACAAACACATGTTTTCCATTACTATATAGAAAAAAAATATTCTAACTTCCTCACTCCAAAAAGGAACTTCTTACTAAGCATTTTTGTCTTATTTTTAAAAAAAATATATATTTAAAAGAATCTTTAAAAAAATGTCAAGATGCATTTACATGACAAGAAAAGTGACCCAAGATATTTAGTCTTGTTTTATAAAAAAAAATTAATAAAGATTATGTTTACAAAAGGCAACAATTAGTACCTAATTCAAGATTATTTTTCTTACCCTATTACCATTACCCCATTTTCTCGCTTGTTTTAAACATAAACTTACTTAATCCTTATTTTTTCATAAAACAAAGCTACATTTCTTGGGTCATGTTCTTTGTAAATGCATTGTGATTTAAGAATTTTACTGGAAAACCCGACAAAAATGTTTATTAAGTTAAATTTTTTTTGCAGTACTTTAAAAGTTATATGAAGTTTAACCAGATTTTTTAAAGTCAGTTTAAACAACCCAGCATGGGTTAATTTATATCCCAACAGTTGGGTTTGTCCCATTTTGACCCAAAACTGGGTTGAAAATAACCCATATAAAATCATTTAAAATAATCTTAAAAACTTCAGTTCAAAAGCTGTCTTAAATTTTTTCAATGAGAACAATGTTTTAAAAGTATCATAGAGCAGCAGTGTTTACATGACCTTACAGTTTACTCTGCACATTACACTGTGTTGGGAAAAGCAGTTTAACACAGAAAGAAAAAATGACACGCAGCTCTAGCGTGCACCTGCATCCATGCATTTGTGAATAAGTCACTAATTACATTTTGACTTAATGGCTTCGGCAATTAGCTGAAAACACGCAGTCGAGACGTCTGCGCGTGACGTTTGAATAAACATGCGAACGCGAGTCTAAACGTCTCTGCACCACAACAAGTTCAGGCAAAAGCGGAACTATCGAAATTGTGTCCCGAGTAATGACATTAATTAGAGCATGTGCAATAATATCTGCATTCCCTCGTCTGTTCTAATTACTCGCTGATGCCGGAGGCCAGATGAAAATAGAGCTGAACTCTATGAGGTCTCACTCATAATCATTTCACACACAGGAGCACAGGAATGATTACACATTATACATTTCCTCATCCACAGAAACACCAGTGAAAAACCTTTTGACATAAAATAATAATAAAAAATCTTTCCAGAAACGTGAACTTTGAGGATTTTTGTCACAAAGGTTTAATAATTAGGCGTGAAAGGCTGTGACAGCTATGAATATAAAACCGCATATATTTGTCAAAGACATTTCTTCTATTCTGTTGTTGACACTTTTTTCTTCCAGGAAGCTTATGGTACTTCTTGTCAGGGGCTCCCAGTGCACGAATTGTGGCAGGCGAAGTTTGGTTCATGAATATTATTCAGATTATAACATACGCAGCAAACGATTTGCTGGAAAACATTTGTTGGAAGGAAAGCACTTTTTGTGCTAACAATAAACCAAATGATCTTTTTATTTACTTTCTTACTTTAAGTCCTTTACTATAATGCAAAAAAGTTTATATTTGTAGTCTTTAATTACTGTAATGCGCGTACTCTCCGCTGATGCACTTGTGCTATTTACAATCTGAAAGAAAGAAGTATTTATAAGATCTGTTAAAGTATGTGGATTCATTTACTAATTATACCTACATGCTACGGTGAATAAATGGTTCCTGCATTATGAGCGTATAGTCGGGGGAATGATTGCAATCGTGGGCAAAAACCAATCTCGCTTCAATGTGTTTTATCTTGAGATAAGTCCCATTATGAAAATTAAATGGGATGAAAATGTTGTTAAATGTTGATTCCGAAATAGCTTTACACACTCGACCCTTTAAAATACAATCCCTGCATTTGGTCATTTGTAAAAGTGTTTGCCTTGCCTAATGCACACATAAGCTCTGCTGTTAAAATAAAAGAAACTACAACTGATATCTTGAATAAAGGGCTAATTAATATCAAATACACAATTCTTTATTGTGTCTATAGATACCACATTTGCAAACTTCTCTAGCTTTTCTTTAACTTCAATATAACATGTCTCAATACTTGCATACGTTTTGAACTTTTCCATCACAAAATAAGTACATACCTGTACTTTTAGAGGATAGTGTAAGAAGGCAAACTGGGACGCAGAATAAAGCTTCTTTTGCAATAAAGCCTCTTCTGTTAAAACCAACTACTTTGTTACCTAAGCAATACATTGCAGTTGAGATAAACAAGCTGACGTCACTAGCGAACAACTAGCTTCCCCCTTCACATACCGAGATGTGGATGCTGGTTTCTCATTCCTCTACAATGAAATAGCTACTTATTGATCATCCTCTAGTCTCTCTCGACAGATAAACACTACTTGAGTCCTGTCTCATATTCCCTCTATTACATACTAGGGATGGGCAGCTAAAAATACACAGACCAAAATATATATATTTGATGATTTCTATACAAACACAACATCTTGAATTGATGCATGAAAAACATTACCCTATTACATACTAAACCTGTCTACGCTTTCCACATTCCCTCTTCATATGAATATTATCTGAGCATCTGTTATTGCTGGAGTATTCTAATTATGTCATGTAATGTTTTGAGGACGTCCTTTAATAATTACAACAAAAGCCTTTATTGCTTCTATAAAGATTAAGTTACTGATTTGTTACTGAAGAGTTACTGATGCAGAAAATCCCGCCATAACTGGAATCAATCTCAGCAGACAAAGATACTGTAAATAACATCTGGTCCAGCGGCCACAATGCACAGATAATCCCACAATCCCAAACAAACCCCTGACATGCTGTCATACATGAGAAAATGAGAGAGGGTGAGTCAAAAATCCACCTCATCCTGAACTATATTGACAAGTGCAGTCCTAAACATCTGCTAACAGTGGCCAAATCACACATACACACTCTCTCTCTCTCTCTCTCGCTCGACCGCTCTCTCTCTCTCTGAGCGGTCTATCCTGCTGAATAAAAGCAGTCAACTCTCCAACAATAGATTTCTCCCGCTCTAGTGAGTCCATCAGTGCCTGTAACTGGCACGATAACAAGAAAATTCTATCTTCTAGAAGCAGATAGTGGAAAAAAAAAACTCCATCACACAACACATCTAAATACATCCATGATTCGAATGTCCGGGAACCCGCAAGTGGCCCAAGGTTTGAATACACGAGAGGAAGAGCAATTGCTGTGGCCAGAAGCCAAATGTGAGGCGCCGGGGCTGAGGAAGGAAGATAAAAACAACTTCAGAGATTTCAAAGGACTTTTCTGCTTGCGTCCTGACTCTGTATCTTTGCCCCATTAATTCTCTGCCTGTAAATAGAAGCTCCTCCTGTCTTTTTGCGTGGGTGGGCTTTGAACTTTTGCAAGAATCCACAGGGGGACAAATTATGATCAAGAGCAGGTACAGCGAGCAATAAATCACCCCGAAATGAAATCTATGATGCTAACAAGGAGGATGGCGATGCCGATAAATTGAGTCATAACACAGTTACGTTAACTTTAGTTTGTGTGAAGCTGATAACCGCCGCAATTCCAAAGAGAATTAAAAAACATGCTTCTCGGGAACGTAAAATTTCTGCCATCTGTTTTGGTTGACTGCAAGAGGTAGTAAATGAGAAAATGAAATAAAAGCCTGGAAAGCAGCAATCGTCTAGTGTTGAGTCACTACAGGAGCTCTAGGGATTGAATTTGTCTGCTAATTTGTCTCTATTTGAACAACATTGGCACTTTGAGGTACTTATTATTATAACATTAGATCCACTTGTGTGAGGCTGTAATCCTAAATCACCACTAACAGCTCAAGGGTCTCAAACTTGACCGAATGATGCATAACAACACTGCAATGTGGGCCAAAATTTATTACCATCTGATGTGACCAAATGACAAAAAGGTCTGAAATATTCCCAATAAATTTTCTCTGAGGACAGTTTGGATACTTCTCCGGACTCTAGCAATAAAAATACTATGCACAATGTATATACAAAGGTTTGACTCTTTGAGTTCATCAATTTTTTATGACAAAATAGTGGAGTAAAAATAACCACGGTGTGCTGGAACTACTCACATCTTGACGAATGGGTCCGAGTATCCATTTGAGTCCATGGCAGCCAGGTGGGCACAGCGAATAATTCCCACAACCAAAGAACTCTTCTCTGCAACGTACAATAGAGAGACCAGGATACGACCACGCTAGAAAAAGATGAGAGTTTAATATTACTTATATTATTATTTACACTTGTATGTGTCTGTATATATGTATGTACTATTTTTTGTATATTTTATACAAAATATATATTTTTGGCAATGCAAATGTAAACTTTTTGTCATGCCAATAAAACTGACACAACTGACAAATAGTAATACCATCAATAAGGATTATAACATATAATTTTGCTGTAGCTTTGCCACTCAGAACAAGTGATTTACACACAACTATCAAAAAAGGTTAAAAAAAAAAATCACTTTTCGTGATTTATGCCATAAATCATTATTATTAGTCAGCCTGTATGTTTGTCACTGAATCTTGCAAATATCTAACAAAAAAAAGAACTTTTTCAGTATGTAATCATTTATTTTATTTACTGAAAAACAGCAAATTTGGACATCCATGATTTTGAAAGGACAGTGGTGATATCATAAACAGTCAACGATGTTCGGCAAAGCAACAAACACCATTAAAAACCAAAAGTGTTTATAGTAAAAGTCTAAACAGGATAATGTCTGTTCTGTTCTCTTCTTTTTTTTTTACTTAAAAATCATAAAATCTCTATTTTAAATGCTTAACATTTGGAAAAGTCATGAAAACATATGAGCACAACTGTATATGTCAGATTTGTCTAAAATATGTGGGTAATCTATATTTCTGTGTAGAGTCTGCAAGGGACTCAAAGCTGAAATGGAAAGTATTGGATTTTTACCTCTTCTTCTGCAACAGGAGCTCCAGAATCCACTGCCTGGCTATTACCCTCCCGGGTCTGCAGGACCGTAGAAAGGTTATTAATAATACACAGAATACCCAAACGATAAATTATGCATAGTACAAATTCCAGTAGACGTAACCTCACAACAGTCACTATGACACACAGACCTGTGCGATTCTCTCCAGGCCCATGTTGTATTTCTTGCTCTCTCCCTCCCTCAGTTTCTTAAGGGCCACCCGGACTTCACCTATGAACTCATTCCGTCCTAAACGATCCATATCACACACACACAGCCTGCAAGAGACAGAGATATGACACTCAAGACTTCTCAACTTTAAGCCGTTCTCATCTCGGCAGACAGCACGACTTTGGTGTATCGTAGGGCCGGAGAGAGAGAACTGCAAGTGAGGTAACAGTAGAATAACAACAAAACAATGTTTACTGTACCTATTTAATTGACCTTCATCAAAGATTTATTCAGATCTTTGTATACTTTTGTAAACATGAACTGAAAGCCAACAAACAAACTAAAAGCCATTACTTAAGACTTAAGTGAACAACACAAGAGCAGACAGATGGTTTTACGTCAGCAACAGTGACAAAGTGGAAAAAGACTGAAAAAAGAAAAGATGAGGGAGACAAACCAATAAGGAAAAGGAGACAAATACCCGAATGCGAGTGAGAAAAAATGGAAGTCTTACTGTGGGTGTCAGAGAGCGAGAGATAGAAAGAGAGATCGCACACAAGCAGATGACATTGACATCATGATCTTGTTGGTTTCTTGCTTCCTTGTATGGCTCGATTACTCATCAGCCAGGTGTGTATACATGCTCAAACACACACACGCACGCACGCATGCACGCACGCACACACACTTGTGGAGGTGGATAACAGGTGCTCTCGACTACCTGAATCCTGATCTTTTTCTGAAACCTCACAGGACTGAGATTTTCTTGGTTATTGTCAGTTTTTGGGATTATTTAGAGTGCGTGCATATACGTTATCTGCACATATAACACATCAGAAAGATGGCCAGCCTCTGTTTTAGTCAGTATCATATTGTGACTACAGATGAGTCATGGGTCTGTAACTTGTGAAAAAACACCTTTACTACAGTTCACACACATGCTGTGAGATGGTACACAAGCCAGAAATCCAAAGCAAACACAATTGACATACCAAAAGTACTCTACACCTTTAGTTCACTCTATTTGTTTTCTATTAATATCTAAGAGAGATGACCTTGTTGTGGCTTAAAGAGATAGTACCCCCAAAAATAAAACCTTCAAAACACGTTTTTCTTCTGTGGAACACAAACAAAAATATTTTGAGAAATACAATGGAGGTCAAAGATGGCCAATTTTGTTTGGTTATCAACAATTTTAAAAATAACTTATTTTGTGTTCTGCAGAAAAAAGAGAGTCATACAGGTTTGAAATTACATGAGGGTATGCAAATAATTTTATCCCTTTAAGACTTATTTTAATTTTATCCCTTTGAGGCTTGTTAGCTGTAATGGAGTTGTAATATACCTAGAGTCTGATGTATAAGCATTGCTACACACAAAATGGGCAATTTTCCAAGCACATTTTAGAATTTATAAAAATTATCAAAAATTAACAGATACTCCTGATATACAAACTTTAAAGATGACATTTTTGGCATGCAGTTGTGAAAAGCCAATCACAAAACACATTGAAACAAGTCCATTACAGAAACACTATTTCAAGGACATAAAAAACTATTCAACGGATCAAACATTACTATAACAATTTATTTTGCAATGTATACAGTGCTGCTTAAAAGTTTGTGAACCCCTTGCAGAATCTGGAAAAAGCAGACATTTGGGAAAAATAAGAAGAATTTAGAAAATTAAGATTTATTTTTAATTTAGTCCTGCCCTGAGCAAGTTATTTTATGAAAGAAATGTTAAGATAAGGTTGACACCAAAGAATAATAAGAGAATGTCTAAAAATTGCCCTGGTCTAAAGTTTACAACCCCCTGAATCTTAATACTGTATGATGTTACCTGAACAATCAATGACAGTTTTTATATTTTATTTTAGTTGTTTAAGGGTTTCTTGTTTTTCCTGAGTCATTAAACTGTCCACTGATCTTCAGAAAAATCATCCAGGTTCTCCAGAATCTGATATTGAGATTCATCTTTATATATTGAGGACAATCAAGAGACTCATACACAACTATTACAATAGAAAGAAACATTCAGTGATGCCCATGAAGGCAACACCATTCATTTAAAGTCAGGTAGGTGTAAACCTCTGAAAATGATCACCGGTGTAAATTTTATATGTATTTTTCAAGCTTCTGAAGGACATTACTAAAAGAAAAAGTTGTGTATGAGTCTCTTGATTGTCCGCAATGTATAAAGATGAATCTCAACATCATATTACAGCTGGACATAAGTCAAATATCCAGAAATGCTGAAAAAGCAAAGATGAAGATCAGTGGACAGTTTAATGACTCAGGACAACCCTTAAACAACTATGACAAAACATAAAAACTGTCATTGATTGTTCAGGTAACATCATACAATATTAAGAATTAGGGGGGGTGTAAACTTTTGCACTGGTCTATTTTTTTTTTTTTTTAGAAATTCTGTTGGGTATTTTTGGTGTGAACTTTATGTTAACATTTCTTTTTGTAAAAATAACTTGTTCAGGGCAGAAATAAATAAATAATAAACCTTAATTTTCTAAATTCCTAATTTCTCCAGATTCTGCAAGTAGTTCACAAACTTTCAAGCAGCACTGCATATTGCTAACAAAACATTATTAACCAGGCAACATGGCAACTTCTGAAGGGCTCTTAAAGACATAGTTTACCCCAAAATAAAAATCCTGTCATCATTTACTCACCCTGAGGTTGTTTAAAACCTGTGTAAATTTCTTTCTTCTGTTGAACACAAAAGATGATATTCTGAAGAATGTGGCAAACCAAACTGTTCTGGGGCACTATTGACTATTATAGTAGTCTTCTACATATATACAAATATCAGAACAGAACAGAATGTTCAGCAGAACAACGAATTTATACAGGTTTGGAACACCTTCAAGGTACTGTAAGTAAATGACAATTTTCATTTTTGGGATAACTATCCCTTTAATGGGGAAAATATAATGATGTAGGCATATTCTGTACCTGCAGAGGCCCATGTGCACAAACTTAAATTGGTTAAACTTTGTTTTTGACCAGCCACATCAGCAAAAGGCAATGGTACATTTTAAGCAGATGCTAGCTTTGTACTAGCCACCCCTGATGTGATATCTAATTTTTCCAAAACACTGTAGCTAATTTTGCTCCTGGCTAAGACTGAAGAATCCATTATTACTACAAACACTCATTATTACAAAAACACACTTCATATGCTTCACACACATACTGTGTTTCTGTGACATCTGTTATGCTGATGTCTCACATAATGACATTGAATGCTTTTCACCGGCACAATAGCACTATTAATAACAAAGCTATTCTTTATAAAATGTTCCCTGGCAAACGCCCGTCACCGGCAATCATTGTTTTCATGCCAAAAATGACATTCATGTGAAAACCACAAGTGACAAAGAAAGGTCTTTGTTGACACGGGCCAATATGGTAAATGAAGAAGTAAGAAACCGCTTGTTCTGCACACTTTGCACATTTATGTACCCAAAATATCCATCCCTCTCGCTTTCTCAGCGAGCGACTGCAGTCGGTTTGAGACTGGCCAGCTGTCACACCCCAGATACAGCCAGTGTGACAAGGTGCTGACGCTGCCCGTGGTGACATACTTCATCAACGCCCTGGGCTCCGGCAACCTGCTCTTTGGGATGATGGTCACCGCAACAGAGCGGAAAAAATCATCAAATCCAACTCATCCTTAGGGATTACGAAGCGCGTACCCCACGAGAAACATTTCTGCCGTCACTTATGGGAGAATTTATGCGTCTAATTGTTTTTTTAATCTTTGAAACGCTTCTGTGTGAAACAATTTCACAAACCCCACACTTATCTCAGAAGCATGTTCTGACTGAAGGTCTGTCTCTGGTGCCGAGGATAATCGCGCTTGAGCTAAAAACCCTTTCAGCATGAAACTCAAATTTTTCACCGTGTCTGACAAAAAGTGGAACGGAAAGTGGAAAGGAGTGCGAGCGGCTCTCTTTATCTCTCCTGTTTTCTCATCCTGCGAAAACTCCTGCTAGGTTAATATCTCTGGCCGTGCATCAGAAGGGTTTTCTATCGCAGCTCAATTGCTCTCTCTCTTTTCAGGCTCAAATCGTAGTGTACCTCACAACTGAAGGTTAGACCCGGGAGTGTTTGTTACCCAAAGGCTATTATGTTATTGCACCAGAGAGGTCCACACAACCTTTTCTCTTTTCACATATACACATGCCCACCCTCTGAGCACGAGTGCGTGCTTTGCATTGTTGCCGCCTGGATGAATTACTTGAGGGGGATTTCGTATGTGGCACACATTTGTCACTTCATTCGAACAAAATAACGCTGCTAGCATGAGTCACTGTCTTAAGGTCAGACCGGTTCTCAGCTTGCTTAGAGATTTATATACAAAGCCCAAAAACCGTAACCAATGATCAATGTTCTAACATCTTTCTTTCTTGCTAGAAAGTAGAATAAAACTAAATATACATCAGGGTCTTCCTACACAGAAAGGGGTCCTGGGAACACAACAGAAGAACTTTCAAAATAATTTTCAAGAAAGTTGGTAACCAAACTTCCATTGTATGGACACAGAACCACAGAGACATTTCTCAAAATGTCTTACTGTATGTTCCACACTAGAAAAAGTCATACAGGTTTTAAATGGGATGTGGTAGAGTAAATGATTTTTGCGTTGAATAATTGAGTCAAATATGGAAATTGCAACTGTATTAAACCGAGTAAAAACACATGGGAAAGATAAAGGTTTTGTTTTTGTTGAGGGGTCTCAGCTCTCGTGCTCTCTGTGATAATGTGCTTCTGGAGGTATGACTTGACCTTAATGCCTGAAGCATTACAAACAAACACACACACACACACACACACACACACACACACACACACACACACACGGATAGGGCAAATGTTCTGATCATTATTGCAAGCACATGTTCTCATTGTCTCACTGTGATAAAAAAGCAGAGCAAAGAGACTCATGGGATTTGCAGTACGCACCAAAGGCATGTTAGCAAAGCTACAGAGAGCCATATGTTCTAAAGGTGAGTTTGGATACAAGCGCAGGTAGAGTTTCACAGTGCAAGCCAAAAATAACCATGTGTGATATGAAGTACACTAGATCAAGGGAAATAAAGGTGGTACCTGAGGGTTTTGGTGGTCATGTCAGCAGCAGTGATGCCGTGATAGACAAGCGTCTCGTTCCACACTGGATTTAGCGTGTTCTTTAGAGTCTTCGTGCGCAGTTTATTCGCCTGAAAGAGAGAAAGAAAATATATAGATATTGACGTAGAATTGAATGCCAAGGGCACATTACAGAGCTTTGCTCAAGGACGCAATACTGATGGCCACCTTGTAGTTACTGAGAATTAACCAATAAACCATTTTAAATCACAAAACTCAGGTTTCTAAACTTAAATGATACCCAAAATAAATTCTCTTTCACATTTTCATGTCACCACCTCAGAGCACGGGATACAGTTACTAACACCTCCAAATTCCATCTGTACAGAAATAACCCCAGCTTTATACAGTTCAAAGAAAAAAAAGGGATGAAAATGAAAGTCACCCTCTTGTCATTTCAAACCTTTCAAACGTGTTTTTTCCACAGAACACAAAAAATATATATTTTGAAGAATGTTTGTTAAATTGCACCCATTTACATTGGTTTTGTGTCCATACAATAGAAGTGAATGGGTGCCAAATTTCTTCAAAATAGCTTTTTTTGTGTTTTGGGGAAGATAGAAAGTCATACAGATTTGAAATGACCAGAGGAAGAGTAAATGATGACAGAATCTTGGAATTTTATCACTTTCCTAACAAAGGCTAACAAATGAAAAGTTGATACATGGTGCAATACATGCACTCTTCTTCACAGTGATGCATAAACACATGGTCATATGCCGGAGCCGATTCCCCTCATGGGCAAGTGCTCTGACATGTATATAATGCAATGTAAGTCGCTTTGGATAAAAGCGTCTGCCAAATGCAGAAATGTAAATGTAAATTAAATGTAAAAAACCACGCCAAAAATGAATATGATACCACAAAAGGTGCTATTCACAGAAATGACATAGAAAGTATTGGTTCATATAGAGTAACAACCGTTGACTGAAAGGTTCTTTGGGAAACCAAAAATGGTTTTTCTAAATCTTACAAACTTAAGAACTGTTTTGTGAAACAGACACACCTTCATCACAAGCTTCACCTTCTGTCTGACAGCCCTTTGCCTCTAGTCCTCTTAACATTTGTCTTATTAATCTCTGCTCTCAGGAATTTCAGTCTGTCAATCAGTTGTACGTCTATCTACAATATGTTGTGTCTTGTTCTTGATGTACCGACTCAAATACTTTGAACACTTGGATATCAAGTGTCTGTTCAATGTATATTATGCAAATTAAATGATGTGTATAATGTAATTTCATTCTGTTGGATCTGTTTTGTCACCCGGGCTTCGATTCGCAGTTCTCCTCGCTCTCTGCATGGAGCTTGCCCAGAGCGCAACCATACCACCAACAGATTTCTTCAATTGCTACTATCGTCGAAACATTTATGCCTTTATCTAATACAACTTACAGTAAATTCAAGCTATTTTTATCAGTATGTGTGTTTCTGGGGAATTAACCCACAACATTTGCAATCCGCTATCCGTTGAGTTAAAGAAACACTACTACACCACAGGAAAAAATCGGCAACGCCAAAATTCCAAGACCTTCATGCAACAAAAACAATAAAGCCTAAAATCTGTTTTAATAAAACCCAACCCTTAAGACATCAGTGTTCATACTTGAAGAATTTACGGACGATAAATGAATCTGGACCCTGAGTCACATCAATAAACAATGACCAAACTTATATTAAAGGACACAGTGAAACTCAAGATAGGAAATGTGTCCAGTCACCTAGATAACTACATAAACAGATAGACAGACAGTGGCAGACAAGAGAGAGATGAAGAGAGAGAGAGTCAGTCAGAACGGACAGGGGTGAAAATATCATTTATCTCTTCTCCCTCAGGTGAAGAGCAGACATCTGCTCACCTACTTTACAGAGGAGAGAAAGAGGACGAGAGGCTTCCCCGACTCTCTAACACACACACATACAGCTCAGCATCACCCCTTCTGTTTTGCATCCCTAAATTCTGATTCCCCCCAAACGTACACAATTGCCTAGTACTAGTTATATAACATGATGTAAAGAAATTATTGAACCCCTACTTATACATTAGATACAAATTTCTGCCTAATGCATAAATGGTATCAATGACTGATCCTCAATGTACGTGCTACTATCCTTTTGTCACGTTCTAACACACACATCAAATACCCTCACATATCTCTCTCCCCAAACCGGGCAATTACCCTCCACAAGCTTGTTTAACAAATGAGTGTTAAATCAAAAAAACACTCTTGCTGTGAAGACCCAAACACAATCTCCCAAACCACAGGCTCTATCTGGCTCTAGCTTCCCCGACAGAGCAAGTCCACGTCATTCATCGCCTGAAGAGCATGTTGCTTCTCTGCATATTTCATTTCATCTCCCGTTCTCTCTCTCTCGCTCGGTTTTGCTCTCTGCACCGCTGCATTCGAAGCTGGAAGCAGCCAAGCTTGGCTATCCTCTCTCTCTCTCTCCCCCTGAGGTTGCTCAGCACATGAAAAGCTTACAGTAATTGCAGGACACATTAGGAAAATATACATATCATACTCAATTAATTAAAATAGTTAAAGTAGCTAGTGGGTCTCACTGGGAGAAAAGCTACACACTGTTACCTGAAACAACCACAAAAGGTATACTGTAATTGACAAAACAGCAGATGGTAATACCACGGAACCGAATTATTACTATATTTACATACCAAGGTATTTAGATCTCTAAAAAAGTGACTAAATGTGATGGCCGACCCGGAAACAGATGTATTGGTCCTTTATTCAAACACAGTATGGAAGATTTTAACATTTTGTATGCATTTTGTGTAGTTGAAGTGCTTTAGAGTTCAGCTTTGGAAAATATAAGGAGGCAAGAAAATTATACGCTGCACATTGACAAAGCTTATTGAGTCAATGCTCAGGAGAATGACTGTATTCCAAAACAAGGAGGGACAAGCAAAAAGGATGCAATGTTTTTAGACAAAAAAACAAGTTCATATTTGTTTTGAACACAATACATGTTTGTAAATGTATTCAAGAAGAGTCAATAAGAAAAATTATATTTGATGAATAAAAGGCTAAACTGATGATCTCTCAATTTTTACCGGAGCTGTTTTAATAGTTTAATCCAACTTGTGTGGTCATAAAACGTAAATATTCTGCAAATGCACAGGTTCTAAAATAAAGTTTTTTGCAGCAATTCCATAGAACAACAATTTTTGGTTCTCCAAAAAACATTTTAAGTCGAAGGTTCTTAAAAGAGAAAACTCTTTTGTGCAATAGAAAGGTTCAGCAGATGTTTACAGCCAAAAATCTGTTCTTTTAGTTCATCGTTTAGCACCTTTATTTGTAAAAGTCTATTTTTCTTCAGACATCACTTTTGGCCACTACTGTATGCGTTTTCTTGAACAGTAGGCTACCCTGGGAATTGAACCCATTGCCTAGTCGTTGCTGATAACACCAGTTTGTACCAGTTGAGCTACAAGAACATTAGAAACTAAGATTTTGTACAATCTGCAAAAGCTTACATTCTTAACCTGACTAAGCGATGTTGAGTTCAAGGAACAAAAACTTGGCATCCTTGACAGGGAAGAAAAATATAATGACTTTGTTCTACTCTTTAAGCATTTCTTAAATCAACAAATAAACACTAACGCTAATAACACTCGCTAGTTTTGTATTTTTTATCCTCGGTTTCATCTCACGTAGCATGTTTGCTTGCTACAGCAAGCAAACTCTCTCTACCTCAACTCTCTCTTGCAAACATACATTCCCTCCAGAAGTCTGTGGTCTGAAAACGATCGGCGCCTTGTTGTTTCTTCACAGAGAGGCATGAGATCCATCTCAAGGACATTTTCTTTCACCGTTCCCTGCTGGTGGAACGATCTTCCTGTTTCCATCAGGACGGCTGGATCAATTTCACAATTTAAAAAACAGCTGAAGACCCACCTCTTCCGTGAGCACTTAACTGTCTCATAATATTAAAAAAAAAAAGAAAAAAAATTCTACCTCTCTTTTCCTTTTCTAATGTTCTCTATATACTTGCTTAAACTTTGTATTACTAGCACTTCTCGTGAATATTGCTTAGACGAATCGCTTGCTGTTTTCCTCAATTGTAAGTCGCTTTGGATAAAAGTGTCTGCCAAATGACTAAATGTAAATGTACAGCATATGGTTTTACCTGTTTGGTTTCACCTCTCCTACTGCCAAATCAGTGCTATCGCATCTTCTTCTAAATATCTCTCTCTCCCACCTTTCCCTCTATCTCTCCTCCATCTGGCCCAAGGCAGTGAGATTCCCAGAGCAGCAGCTTGGAAAAGTGTCTGTGACTCAGATATCTCATTTTCCATGCTGTGTGATGATGACACACGCACGCACAGGACAAAGAAGGGGCCACTCTCCATCCGCCCGATCCCCCTCGCCTCTTTATTCTGCTTCCTGCACTTTTAATGGGATTCCAATAAAACTCTTCATGGGAGGAAGTACGTTGCTAGATTGCGTGCACAGACGTCCGTAAACGTAAAGGACAATCGAAAAGAGAGTTTGGTACCAGAAGCTTTTCAACGCCCGCCTGTACGCCCACATGTACGCGTGTGAGGCTGAGGGTGGGCGTACAGCGCACACTTGAATCACTTCTGGCTCGCACACCTTTTGAAAGCCCGGAGGTGTCCGTAGCCCACCCGGTCGATATTTACCAGGCTGGCGCGTGGGAGCGCACGCAAGACGTGACGTTTCTCGCCATTTCTCATTCCCTCTCGTATATACGCTCTCCGGTTGACGTGAGCGGTGTAACAATCTGTGCTGTTTCCATGACAACCACCTGCTGCTGTCCCCTCTCATCTATCTCTCTCTCTTTTCCATTCCTCCCTCACTTCCAGCACTCAACGCTGTGTTGGTATTCCAAGGTCAAAGTGGGTCACGTGCCGATAGACAGAGAGATAGCGGCAGAGATTTGGACAGGAGCGAGGACGGGAAAAATAAGAAATGGAGTAAAACCACTGGAGGGGGAGAACAGGACGCTTCATCTCGGCTGCTCCTGTCTCCGCCTGCCCTCCTTTGAACGGATTACAGCGCTGTGAATTTATTACATGCAGTGAAATTAAAGAGAGAATAATTCAGCACCAATCCCTAAATCTACCAGCTCAGCCGCTGCTCTCCACAGCATCAGCGCTCACGGGCAGCCCTGCACGCCATGTATGCGCATATCACTCCTGCGTGTTGACGTGTGTGTGTCAGGAAATTATAAGCAACTTGTGCTGATGGTGCAGTGTGAGATCAACCATGCTGTGTGCGTTGTTGCTCGTGTGTGCGTGTGAGAAGGATGCAGCGACCTTGCTTGCTCCAGGCAGGAGGTGGAGTTTCACGTATGGATCAGCCAGACCATTGGAGTCCATGGCCTTCAGTCCCTAAGGCAGAAACAAACACACAACAACACAAACTTCATGTCACATGCGATGCACATATATGTCCGGATAGGGTTGATACAGTAGATCATACCCCCGGAGGGATAGACGCACTTTAGGTTTTAGATTCTACAGCTGGTTTAAAGGCAAATATGTTCATATGTTTCTCATATGTTTGCTAAGCTGACAGTCAGTACTGTTAAACTTTAAAACTCTGTATACAAATATTATACAATATTACAATTTGTCATTTTGCAAATTATACATGTAAGTAATCGCTGGTGTATCTAGAGACCCCATTAAATGATTTAATAAGGAAGGTTTCCTTTCTTGTATTGAAATATTACCTATTGAAACAGGAAGTTGAGACGTAAAAAAACAACAATCATAGACTTTACTTTACTTTACTTTACAGCCTAACAAAACCATGATCTGCAGTTTTTAATCAACACAGTTTAATTTCCTGTGTTGACATATGTCCTATTGAAACAGGAAATGGGACATATCGGCATATTGCTTGTCTTTTATTTAATAACTAAAAGCCTTTCGTTTACATCTGAGATTAGCAAAACCATAATTTGCTATCTGATATTACTATTCAAAGACAGATGGAATTAGACTGAGGGGACATTCTCATACAACACATTTCATTAGACAAAGATTTGCATAATAAACCCATAGACACAAGTCAAAACCCATAGACACTGCTCTGGTTTTCCTGAAGAGAAAGTCTGACGATTAATCGCATCCAGAATAAAAGTTTATGTTTACATAATACATGTCTGTTTAATGTGCATATTAATTGTGTATTTATAAACACATACACATACATGTATATATTTAAGAAAAACCAATAAACGTTGATATATATTTTTTTCAACTTATATATAAATCTAAATACATACATGCAAATATTTCCTAAAATATACAGCCATGGAAAAAAATAACTTTTCATTGCAAACCAGCATTTCTAGGTGTAGATGTGTCATCATAATCAAAATCAAAATCAAACCTCATAAAGTTATCCGAGGTTATCACATAAAAAAATATTTTTAAACTTTCCCTAAATACATGTACAACTATTGTACAATACTGTTGTATTGCTTACAAGTGAATATGAACTTGTTTTATTTGCAGTATTTGAGGTCTGAAATAATACAGAGCATCTTTTCTGTTATTTTGACCTGTTTCTCCATTTCTCATTTTCTGCAAATAAATGCAAATAGAAACAATGCTTGTATTTGAAATTTGGTAAAAATATTGTTAGTATTTCACAGAACGATCATTTTACCTAAACACCTACATATAAATAGCAAAGTGAACATAATGCATAATGTAAACACAAACTATTGTTCTGAATGCAATTAATCGAGATTAATCGTTAAATAGCCCTAAATTTGTGATGTCTTCTGACTTACTTCTTTATGTAATATTCACTCATGTTTTGTATCTGTGCGTGTCTGTGAGAACCTACTTTGGCCTTGTGGATTGTGCAGTGTAAGCAGTTATTTTCTTGGTCAAACAGCAGGTTAAACTCCAGAGTTCCCAGGTAGGCTGCGCAAAAGACAAAAAAAACAAAAGAATAACTTACACACACATTAGCAAAAATAGCTGCCGATACAATGCAAATGACTTAGCTGGGAATCAGTCTTGCCTGTTAAGACCTAATCAGAGCTCAGCACATACAGAGGGCTTGTAGTGTTTATGCACCATTACAGAGACTAATGAAGTATTTAACACTCTGATCGCGTATCCCAGTCATTACACATGCATCAATCCAGCAAACACCACACGAAGTAATCGATACTGAACAGTATGAGGCGCAAGTCCAGGCCAAAGGGAAGTGCTCACGCCTCATTGGCTGCCTACTGGTGAATAAAATCAGTCAATCAACGACACTGCAAACAACCAAGAATTCATATATGTGGGATGTTGTGTAATGGAGATGCACATTCTTAGGTAGAAGAAGAAAGCAAAAAAATGGGTAGTGTGGTCTAGCGGTTAAAGATGCGGGCTGGTAATGAAAGGTTGCGGGTTCGAATCTCACGAGGCCTGATCCACATGCTATTATTGATGTGTCCTTGAGCAAAGCACTTAACCTTAGGTCGTTCCAGTTGAATTGACATTGTAATAAACAGACTGTCATGTGCGTTGAATAAAAGCGTTGCAAAATGATTACTTAGGCAAGTGATTCTCAACCATCACACGCACATGAACCTGCCAGGGGGTGTATATTATTTACATAAATTAGCAATTAAAATTGCGAATCTGCTTAAAACACATGTATGTGTAATATTTTTTACGCCAAAGAAAATCTTGCACCATTTTTTTATGCCAGCAACAAAACCCATTTCTGATTTGTCCCCTCAGCAACTGTCAGTGGATGTAAATCCATAAATGCATAATATACCCAAAATGGAAAAGTAAGAGTTAATCTAATGTATCTCTGATAAACCTTGCACCCAAAACAAACTGCGATCAATTGCCTTTTGTCATTCACACTGTTAAAAATGCACCGGACCTTTGGCTACGTACGACTACTAGTGCCAAGTCAAACTCACTGTCATCATCATCCGAGTCGGCAAACTCTCCGTTCTCCTCTTGCTCTCTCTCCCTCTTGCGGTCTTTCTCTCCGTCTGCATCAGCGTCCTTGTCTTTGTCCTTTAGAACCTTTTTTTCCCGCGGTGGAGGGGGGGTGATGGGAAAGTCATGGAAGCGAGGGAAGAAGTCGGAGATCTGAGGAATGGGGAGTATGGGACCGGGACACACGTTGATGGCAAAGTGCTCCTGCATAGAAATCTTCACTGGGGAGGGAGGAGGCATGGCAGGGCTGGGGGGCCCGGCAGCGGAGGGAGGGGGTGAGGGAGACGGGGAAGAGGTGGAGGTGGGAGGCAAGGGGAGGTGAGAGGATGGGTTGCTGGGGGGGAAGTGGGAGTGGGGTGGAGGTGGTTTGGAGACGCTCATCGGGATCGCAGGAAAAGACTGTGGAGAAAGAAAAAGAGAGATTGCTTCAACCTGAAAATACAAAAAAATCTGAATTTAAGCGGTTTTTTTTTTTCATTTTATTTGTTTATTTAGTGTTTAATTTATATAATTATGAATAAAAACAACTGATTCAGCAATCTTTGTGTTTTTCCATATGGTTCCTGACATCAATACTGATATTGCTCATAACAGAAGAATAATTTCTTCAAACCTCATAATCCTATGTAATAAACTCAAACCACCTTTTATGCTAAAGACAACCAAAAATTTGCTAATAATAAAATCCTAGTAAAAAACATAGACTTACATTGGATGACATATATATGATCATAAAGAGCCACATCTAGAGACTTGGGTATTTTGATGTGTGCCAGTAAGCAAATATCTACAAAACACCCGGCACTCTTAGCAATGAACTAAAAACAACATCTTAACAACACCCTGGCAACCACCCAATAACAACGGCACTGGGTCTGTGAGTTTCGAACCAGCAAGCATTACAACCAGTATCTTCATTTCACAATAATATAGATTTCTATGACTCAAGTTTGTGAACCTCATGAGAGTTGTACCACACTGCTGCTCAGTCTGCTAACGTTACAAAGAAATTCTTCCAGACATTTCTGTGGCGCCGATATTTGTTCTTCTCAAAAGTAAAATAAAACGTTTGATGTGACACGAGTGAAACAGAAGAATGCCCCAAAGCCCCGACCTAGACAGATTAAGACGTGTGACAGACTTTTCACCGATAATATCTTTCATTACCAGTAATGTGGCGCTGTTTTGATTACACTACCTCCCTCAGGACCAAGATATAGTGCGTTTCAAACACGTCGTCTTCTGTGCGCACTGTCTCACACATTCTCTTTCAACCTCTGTTTTTCTTTTTCTGTAGTTTGTAGAGGCTTGTTTCATGAGTTAGATGCTCTAACAAGCCAAACAACAGATTTTGACTTCATTAGAAGTCATTTTTTTCTTTTGATTTGACATAAATGATTTTTTTGTTCTTTCAGAAGTTCTGAATATTTTGTACACACACGTTACACAATGTACCAAACAACCGCTCAAACTATTTTACTTAGCCCATGTGACAAAAAAGCACTAAACACTAAAAAAGACATCTTACATCAAAATAACATGTCACAAACATCAGTAACATTCGCACACAACGTAACAAACGCGCACACAGAACACATTGATATTTTATGTGGCAAGAGTCAGACGCAGTCAATCCTCCATGCTTTCAAGCACACAAATGTTATACACAGTGAGGTTGATACGATATAACAACACATGCCACATGCACACAAAACCTGTCAAGCTGAATCACAAACACATACATGCACATCAGTGAACGCAGATACATCATTGCTCACATACATATGCAGAGTTCAACAGAAGTCCAAATACACAGAGCCAGCACAATGAATAAAACCACCCCACACTCACATGAACACCCATGTGTACAGAAATGTGTTCAATTAAAGGTAACACTCAAGAGGATACACACCTGACACACAACATATGTTCACTGGTACAAACAGAAATAGATACGCACGCATGCGGAGACTGACAAACGTATACACATGCACGCGTACTAACAGGTGGTCAAGGTAATACACAATCCTCCGTTATCAAGTGCACAGAAAGATACAAGCGTTCAAACACACAGACGCACACATACACTTACCCAATGACAATCTTCATCTGTTCCAATGCTCCATCTCCTTTACACATGGTTTCTCTCACACACACTGAGGAGAACCACCGTCGCTTTGTATCAATATATCCTCATGCGTTCTGTGTCTCTCTCTCTCTCTCTCTCTCTCTCTCTCTCACTCACTACTCTCTCTGCTGTGACGTGGTCTTTAAATTCTCCGAGCGCTTGGCGGTCCGCACTCACAGATCCGTCACTCACGCGGTATACTGCCGTGGTTTAACAATGAGTGCTGGTGAACAGAGGCACAGAAGAAGCGTACGGAGGAGAGTCAGAATGATAAAAGGGGAGACTGGGGCTAGTTAATGCTCTTTCAGCAGTGAAGATTTCTTAAGCTGGGTTTATTCATGAAGTCTAGTTGAGTACAGGCACATACCTTTAAAACAGTATGAATTGAAAGCCCCATTATTGCCCACTTGTCTTAATGCATGCAAGTGTACTTCTGTCCTGCTTTTTACCAAACAGTTATAGCAAAATACAATAGTGGGATTTTAGTTAGTTAAGATTTTAGTTTAGTTTTTGTACAACTGACTAAACTTTTCAAGCAGAGAAATGTTTAGTCAGGTGAAAAAACATTTCTGCTCCATTCTGAAAGAAAACTCTACAAAAACCTCAGTCATCAAAGCTTTGCTCCAACAATATGGAAACAATTGCTCCAAAAAACAAGCATCATGGGAGTTTGTACGAGAGCAGTTGGTGCTGAGATGTGCTGGAGACATACTCATATTTTATAGTTTTGCCTCCTCAGGAGTTCTGTCAGAAAGCTTTGCGTCATGAAAAACATTCTCTTTTTCTAAAACGTTCATGTAGTCAAAATGTAGAGCAAGTCTTCACATGTAGCAAGGTTCTTTAAATGATTATTTTTACTGCATTAAACCACATGAAACAAACTTAGATAAATAGATACATTTAAATCTTATTTACAAAGTTTCACTGTATTATGTTATGAACTGCATCACTTTCTTAAATATTTTATAACACTTAATAACCCTTAAATATTTTTTAAATATATAACCCTGGAGAGTCGCTTTGGGGAGTTTGTAAAAAATATTTTTCACTGAACAGTTCTGACAATAGCACTTAAACCGCTTTCCTTTGCATCCAGATGGGGTTTTTAATATATCCTTCAATAAATTTCAAGTATAATGTATAAATCTAAAATTACCCAAGTATATGAAAAACAACCACAATTTAACATCTTCACAATTGGCTGGGATGTTTCACCTTGTAAAGATGGAGAGTGTGAATTTTTAACTTTATTTAGGTGATATATCTTGGCTTGGTACGGTTTGGAGTCTTGCTGATGTGCAAAAAACAAACGCGGTCAGGTTCCAACCCCTTAGGAAATCATGATAAATTCACATAAGGGAACGGCAGACGAAAGCAAGATGCTTAGCAGCTGTGCAAAAAAACCCACCCTAGTTATGAGTGAACGGAGTATTATCCAAACCCTTCAGTTTTGACTTTTGGCATAAGTGCTCATTTGTGACCCGCTAATGCAGTATTAGCGAAGTGTCTGCAAAAATAATTAGCAATTAGCACAAGGCTCGATGTTTCTTTTGAGCTATAAGATATGAGCTGAAGGTCACCCTGTCACATGAAGGTCAACCTTCCGATTTAGCATAATTGTGAAGTGGCTTATGTCCAGACTCATGGCAGGGGAACTGCAACACAGATATGAGAACATTCATCTTTCTGAAAGCAAGAAGGAAAACTTGTCTGTAAAATCCCAGGCTTATAATTAATGCTGAAGAATGACTCATACCACAAATCCCCACACTGCATTGAGAAATGCACATACAAAAGTACAAAATAATAGAGAGTGGAATGAATGTGTTACGTATGAATGTCTATTTTTGCTTTCTGACATAAGAAACCCACACAATGAAGGATTATTGAAAATAATGAAAGAATGCCTGTCAATTAAACATATCCGGTTGCTTATGTTCTGTGCATATTCCACATTTAGACAACAGGTAAATAAGGATGTTGGTCACACATGCACAAACACAGTGATGGTAAAATTGTATAGAAAAATAATATTCATTGCCTGATTCACTGGTACAAATAACCTGTCATCCTCCATCCCAAACGCAAGGGCATGAGACAGCAGGCTGTATGGACTTACAAGGCTGTGATCTCACACAAATTTATCTGTGTTCTCCTGATACATTGGGAATTGAAGAGTGTATCATTTATCCTTGTATAAGTCTCTTATGAAACACTTGTTGTCGGCATCATTCTTAGTAAAGCTAAGAGTCCATTCTAAAAAGAATTGACTATTCAATACTGAGGCTTTGGGAACAGAGTTGATTCATTATATAGACTAGCTTAGATTTATTCAATGATTTGATTCTTTCTGTATGTTGCATCACTACACCAGTAGGAGATAAACACTACATATCTATATGATCATTCTCTTAACAGAGTCATTGCTAAACAGCATAACAGGATTGACACTTTTAAAGAATTAAAAAAAAAAAATTTCTTAAAGGGACAGATTACTCAGAACACGACGATACAGCCGCGGAAAGAATTAAGAGACAATTTCAAAGCATCATTTCAGTTTTTATAAATTTACAATTAATAAGTAGGTAAAAGTAAAAAAAAAGAGCATTATATTATTTCTCATGGGTTTGGCCCTTTAAGAGCCACCATGCACATTTACATGCAGTAGTCATGACGTAGACAACCTCGCTTGCACTTTTGTACCAGGAATCTCTCTATTCCAGCACGTCTGCAAACACATAGCTTTGCAGTCTTCAGAGTTAGAGCATACTTCCAAAAAACAATCAATCCAAGAATTGCACAGGAATGGCTCCATTAATAATTGGCTAATGTACCTCGCTAATCATCAGTGTCACTGTATGAAAAGAGAAAGTCATACAGGCTTGAAAGAACAGAATTTCTATTATTGGCTGAACTATCCCTTTAAGAACAGAGAAAAGCAGAATTAGAGTCGATACCTAAATTTCTGGAATGAACACTTCCACTTTTGAGCGACTAAAAACAAGCAGTTATTTTAAAGATATATTTTCCCAATATTTGGACTAGGGTTTATTATAAAAAGCAAAATATGGAAAATTGTTTTTTCTTGACAGCACAATTTTGCATAGATGTGCAAAATAATGCATTGCTTAGTTTACGCCCACGGCCCCATTTAATTTCCATTTCTCGTCTCGGAGGATTTCACGTGTCATTGTTCACCTTCACAAACTGATAACAGACGTTTGCTGTCCATTTAAGACTCTGTATGTTCTCCTCTCCATTTTGCTCTTTCTTTCTTTTATAGCAGACAGACAGGTCCTATTAGTTCTCTGCCAGTCTCATCTGTAGTTCTGACAGCCAGTATAAGCTCTGCTGTGCCAAATTCTCTCGTCTCACCTTAGCTCGACAGACACATGACTTTTCTGTTCAGCTGTGGGGGAGACACGCTAGTTTAAAGTCACCTAACACGTAACTCTCTGAAAAACAGAAAGCACTGTGTGGGTTTACCAGAACTCATCAACAGAATACAAAACTGAATCATAAGAGGTTTGTTGATGATCTTGAAAAACTCTAAAGAGAGGATGAGATGTCATAAAAGGGTTGATTTAAAGACACAGTACCAGTATTTGTGTTTTTCGGTAGCTGACCAGCAGTGAAGTGCTACATCTACAGTATACAGTATTCTTTTACAATTTGTCGTTTAGTTTTTTTGACCTTATTAAAGGTGCAATGTGTAATATTAATGATATTTTTTCATTAATATTTATTACCTTAGAATGAGCTATTTCTATCTACATACACCATGGGTCCCCTTACAAGGAATTCCCCATGTTGTTTCTATAGTAGCCCTAAACGGATAAACTGCTCTACAGAGCGTGTTTCATAAATATGTTATCTTTTGCAAAGAAGTGAAAATGTGATGACAGTCCTGTGTCTTAGTCCTGTGTCAGTCACTGTAGCGCTTTGAAAGGGAGGGGGGAGCGGAACAACTCCATTGGTTTCAATTCGCAGCCTCACCACTAGATGCCGCTAAAACCTCCACATTGCTCATTTAAGAAACTACATGGTACATTTATACAGTTTAATCACTTGTCACACCGCAAGACACTATACTGTCTATTATCAACTAAAAATCACAAAAAGCTGTCATTAATATGTCAAAAACCTTAAAATAAATGATGACCGTGAAGCACCTAAAATCAACCGTTATAAAAGAACTGTGACCTTGCCTGTAGGTCATGCCAACTCTGCCAAAACCAAGAAATCCTAAACAGAGCACCCAGAATAAATAGTACAAAACAGATTAAACAAAACATGAATCTATAATGAACATAGCTCAAATCCGGCAACGGGAGACTGCTCGGAGGCTTTCCATCACAGGGTTGATTCATGGATTCAGAAGGCGGCCGACATTTTGCTCCCACTCTGTGCCTTTTTAGGAATGAGAAAATAAATCACAGAGTGGCAAGTTTCTTTCTTGGCAGTTACGTAATGCTCACGTAGCATAGTGCAGTTATGCAGTATTTATCACAAGGCATACTCTGTCCTCTGTCTCTATGTGAGCTCTTCTCTCAGGGGTTTAAATTAGTCCCTCTCCAGGGATTATCCTGAGCTGGGGACTAACCAACCGCAACACTCACAGTTTGGTGCTAACTCAGCCGCTTGCCTTTTCCAAATGACCCAATTCTCCCTCTCGCTTCATCTTTACCCTCGCCCCCTTTCTGTATTTTCTCTCTCAATACATCACAGTCTCTTCCACCTTTTGTCCTTCTCTTGCTTTCTCAGATTATTATGCTTATTTCTCTCCTATTTATCATAATGCGGCTTTGTTTTTTGTGTGTTGTTGACATGAGTGATAATAGGTTAGTTTTGCAAGGGCAAGCGACATGGTTGTGATTGATAGCATGCCATATTTGATATATATACATATGCAAGAAAGACAGAGGGAGAGTGAGGGCGAGATGTGTGTATTGTGCATATTTAGATAGGATTTAGTTGCAACCAAAAGTGTACTGGCAGGAATAAATAGAGAAATAGAGTATGCCAAAAAATTACCCTTAGGCTAGGACGACAAAACAGCATTCCAGAACTGAAGATGACTGTATTACACATACAAAAATTGCAAATATGTGTGTAAAATTGCACACTTAAATCATATAAAAGCAAATGTCTGGAAAAATACATCAATGCTATGAAAATGCGCTCTAAAAAATGACCTGTACAACATTTAAGTGTGGGTGCAGAGAAAGAGAGGACGTCTGAAGGTGTGTGAAAGAAAATAACTTCCTGAATTTAAATTTGGTTGGCCACATAGGAGCCCACTTTTAAAAGACAACTTTTGTCAGAATGTGTGGTTTCTGCCATGATATTTAAGACCAACACAATTTATTTTTGCAACTTTATTATCACACACAACTTTTATTTTTAATTGAGGTCTTAAAAATCACATTTTCATGGGCATGATGCATCTGCAGACACCATGAAGCATCATGTAATGGCACATGAATATGAAATGGTAAATTACTGTACAGCCACAGGAAAATTTATTTAATTTTTTAATAAAATTATTAAACAGCATAGACGTATTGTGGCCATTTCACTTCAATCAATTAATGAAAGAGTGACATTAAGACATTCAAGTACAAATATGACTGTTGTATTGCTTAAAAGTACATATAAACTTTTCTTTGCAGTATTTGAGGTCAGAATTTTTTTTTTGACCTGTTCCTCCAGTTTAATTTTTTACAAATAAAATAATATTTTTATTAGAAATTTGGATGAAATATTGTCAATAGTTCACAAAATGAAACAAACTAAAATATTTTTTTTTCATAAACAAGTACCTATAAATTGTAAATTCAGATAAAGTAAAAATAAGTTTGGAATGGTCTTTTCACCTTTTCCACAGCTGTATATAGGCCTATATCATGATGCCATCTCTGTACTATCATGGTATCACCCTAATACTCTTATAATAGAGACCAATGGAAAAAGGTTTAAGTAAAGTAGGATGAGACAACATACACAAAGAGAAAAGTAGGTGATCAAATGGGTCTGTATGACTTGTGTTGGCTCTATTTGCCCATCTCCCTGTGTGTGTGTGTGTGTGTGTGTGTGTGTGTGTGTGTGCGTGTGTGTGTGTGTGTGTGTGTGTGTGAGCTTTACCTGGCGTGCATGCCAGCATGAGACGTCTTATTTCTTTGGTGTTCCTAGCGATTTTAAAGGCCTGTTAAATGAAGCTGAACGCTGCCATTATCTGCTCATGCAGCATCATTAGTCACCTCAAGCGTTCCGCATCATCACCCCTGATCTCTAATCTATAACAGAGCCTGTTCAAAAACACGCCTCGTGTTACCCTCTGCCACATGGATGAACACATGGTTACCCACTGAACGCCGAAATGTAAACATTATCACGTGCCGTGATGCTCCTGTGTAGGGTCACGGTCTCTTTTTCTGGCCGTGTAATGTTTAAAGAATAAATTCACACAAAAGCACTTTTGGAGAATTTCAGGCACTTGCAAAAAACGTAACTCTACGATGTAATTTTCCCCATATATGGAAATCAATAGGCTGACTCTCGCTCAGGTTTAAATGGCCCACGTCTACAGGGAGTTCACACAGGAATAATGTTATTGCTCGACTTGCGCTTTTGTTCTTTTGGGAACTAAAATTTTCGTAAGAAAAATGCGCAACGCAAAATCAGGCCTTTTGAGAGCCCAGTAAGCATAAATGTGTGTAATAGACTATGACGGCATCTCTCCGGGACCGCTCACCTCAACATTACCCCCTGGCAGGCAGCGATTAGGAGAAAGGATGAAAAAACAGGCTACAGGCGGTCACCTCGCTTTTCTTTGACAAATGCCACGCAGGACAACAAAAAGAAGGACCGCAGCCAGGCAAACATCAATAATGACTCTTGCTCTTTTGCCTCTGACAGTTCATGGACAACATTTTGTCCGTATGCGACATGTTTGTGTACTCACAGAGAGATTTTTGTGAAGGCTAAATTACTGTTAAGACACAATCAAATGTTTTCTCATGATAATTAACTTAATTAACTTTGCTCGTCTAGAAGTGCTGAGTAAATTCAGTTTAAGTTTACAGTGAAAATTGTAAAAAAAATGTTACAATGCATATTAATATTAATATACATTGACTAAAGGCACATGCGTCTGATTAAACTTTCGATAGTGGATGAAATTGTGTTTAAATGAGTTAAAAACGTTTCTCAATGTCACAATATTCATTCCTAAAAGGTGTTTAGCAAAGCTTGTCTGTCTGAGCAACAGAAGGGTGTGGATCTTAGTGAGGGGGTCAACAACTTCCATTATAAACAGTACTGTTAACAGAAGCGAATAAACTAGTTGCCGATTGTTGGCATTGTGTAAGCAAGTAAAATAATGTGAACTCATGACCTCTCGAAATGTTGTGAATGTATTAAAAACCATCTGGCACCACTATGCAGGTTACATTAACACTGACTCTATATATAATCACACTGAGTTTTAGAAACTAGAACCAAGTTTTTAAGTGCTATCCAAGCCTTGAAGCCAAAAACAGTGCGACAGAGACATTCGTTCTCCCACCATCTGTATATTTAGCTATATTTCTAAAGCTACAATAACTTTCTGATTTAATTATGAAACTTTTCATTATAAAGCATGGGTGTCCAATCCTGCACCCGGAGGCACTCTGCAGAGTTTTGCTCCAACTGTAATAAAACACACCTGCCTGTGATTTAAAGGGAACTCTAAAGACATTGATTAACTGTACAGCTATTTTATGACTATTCTATGAATAAGTTTGCATAGCCTATAATGCTAAAAACTTGATCTTAAATCAAATCTTTAATTATTAACCATACGAGATATTGTGGAAGCAAGATACATTTTTGCTGCACGGTAAAGTTATAGTTTAATTAAAAATCTATGCAATAAATGGTCCTTCCCAAGTATCATTCTCTTCATGACAACCCTCTATTAGGACCTTATCATCAGAGATTAATTATGTCACAATTTAGAGTTGCAGTTACAAAAACTATTTAATCTATTAACCTGTTTAAAATTCACTCAAGTTTGAATGAGTCATGTTGATATTTGTGAAACGTATGTATATTCAACAATCAGATGATCACATTCACAGAAACACCTACATGCTTAATACAACACACAACCAACATGTGCATCTCGCATGCTAATCCTAACATAGACAGATTATCACCTATGTGGATTATCAAAACAGACAGACGGGTCATTGTGTACAGCCAAGTGACAAATTCTCTGAGGACGAGGAATTGATTTGAATTGATTTGTGGTTTTGGACGCCATACATTCTGCTCTCCTTATATTGAAGGTAAGGGGATGATACAAATGGGCAATTCCAGCGTTATGGATTTGACATTATCAATCAAATCCTGAAATATTAATTCTCAAAGAATGTATTCACTACCAATATAGTGAACTGTTTATATTTTACTAAACATCTGTTAATAGAGTCCAGACATCAAAAAATATTAGTCTATGTATGAGTTTACAATTTTAAAAGAGTGTCATTTGTTATGGATGTGACAAAACGTTTTTGAGAGAATATACTTTGTAAGGCTTCTTTGAATTAAAATGTACAAACAAGAAGCATATTAATGGCTCTTCATAGAACATAAAATATTTAATTTGTTTTCATTTTGATTTGCTTTTTTATGAGTAATATAGACCGTTATGGATGTGACAATTCTCTTACATATGGAAAACTATGCTTCATAAACAAAGAAATGCTTTAAAAACTTTAAGAGAGACTTCACATATGTAAACCACCAAACATTGACCTATTAGTATAGTGCAAACCTTTGTTAAAAGCTTGATTTTTTTATCTTAAGGTTGACATTTGCATTGAATTGCCCAAATAATACATAACAATTTTAGAGGTATCTAGCATAACTTCTCTTTTTATGCTTGCTACAGTGCCTTATTCACATCAAACGTCAACAACAACAAACCATGTTCAACAATAACATATCAGTCACACAGTGACAGCCGTACTGGCAATCAGCTCTAATCTTTTTCAAAAGCTTTGCCGTGTAGACTACACAGACAGACAGACAGAAAGCGGTGGGGCGGTAATTACCCAAACATACGCAGGAACTAATTACAGCAATGTTGAAAGACATGATTGACAGCCACAGAGAAACCGAACCTAAGAATGCAAATGGCTATAGATGTAATGCTAGCATGAACAAAAGTAACCCTAACTACAGTGGATTGTCAGGGGATGCCAGGAGAGCAAGATAAATCCCAGCGCTCCGTGGCCGTAATGGTAAAGGAGGGGGCCGGTCTCGTCGCAGCGCCATGACACAAAATCGGTAATGGGGATCGATAGCGGCGGTCTGAGCGTTCCATGGGTATTGTTCTGTTGCCTGTTTTCAGATGTAACCCAGGAAAGTTCTTGCAATCTGTGATTGATCCAGTGCCAAAGGCCTGGAGATGCATTTCATGAGGAGAAAATCACTAGACAAGGCTGAACGAGGGGCTTTAACTAACTGTTGTTTACATCTTTGGCACAGCACACGTACACAGATCTCCTTACACCTTCCATTATACCCAACACAACCACCACATGGAAAAAGAATTGTGTTTTTTTTTAAATATATTATTACAACCTGCGTGTCTCAACATCTGACCATTTTTATGCTTATTCTGCATAGGGGACATAGTATAAGGAGTACAAGGATGAAACTACAGCATAAGGATAATGTTTAAAGAAAATAAAGGGCTGCCAAAAAAAGCTTTAGAACATTTCCACCCTTTGGCCTAACAGCGGGGCATGTTGTCACCCTATGGGGTAAGTTGTAACAATGGAACTTGCCAATAAATGGCTTTATACGCTAGATTTAAACAGTACAATGGTTACAAAATAGCACAAATATGAGCAAATATTGTAATAATTAAATAAATGTGTAATATTACACATATACACATAAATATAAAAAACACACAAGACAATTGTTCTGACCTGACATTTAGAAAATAAAAACTGGCATCCTAGAGCACATTTCAACCTTTTGGTTAAAATCTACTTTCATTTTATAGCTGACCTATAATGACCTTAATGTATGCAAATGTGGTTTTATTTAAAAATATAGTGACATTGAAATTACGCTAACAAACTGAAATAATTCTACTTTAAAATTCACTTTGTGTTTGAAACCAAAACACACTGCAAGCAAAAACACACATTTGCGTAACTGTACTCTGACTCAAAACCTTACAATTTGTTTGTTACTTTGTGACACCAGAACGACACTAGCCCTGTTGTCTCCTATATGACTTTTTTTTTTTTTTATAAAATTTTTAAAAGCTAACAAACACTTTCAAAGTTCAGATGCCACCATGACCATCACATCGACGAAGCTCTGTGCTTTAATGATTTCAATTCGACATTCATCTCAGACAGCAAGACAAAACCATTTGAAAGACTGTGATGCCCTTGGCTAGGATAAACATCTCAACATGATTCAGTCTTTCATGGTGCAAAGTTTTTATCTTTTGAAAGTCCATATTTGATCTTATCTGCATCTATCAGATGCAGTCATTTTTGGAAGGCTATTTCTGAAAGGTTGTCATAAAAATGTACGGTGTGCAGCTAAATATCAAGATGCTGGAATGTTCCACTAAGGCGCAAAGTCACTGTTCAGCTATCCAAATATCATCTCACAAGCAATTTTAAAATAATTACTGTTCAGTGCATCACGACTTTAATCAAATGTATTCGGTTTTTTTATCGTAATAAGGGACAATATAGCAGCGTACTCCATTCTGCCCTTGCGCGGCTTTGGCTCTTACACTATTAGTTTATTCTGTAATTATCCCCACACACTTCTCTGTTAAATTATTTCAATTAGAGGAATTAGAAGCTGAAATTGCTTGTGTCAACGTGCTGATTGACAGCGATTGGTCACTTAGTTTAATAACTCTAGATTAGCGATGCAGGTTTCGAGTGTCACTAGAGCTCTGAAAATAGATTCACCAAATTACCCAGAGCAGGTGGAGCATATGTACTGCGTCTTTGAGTGAATTTCATGCAATATGAATAATCGTGACTCACTCCTTTTTTAACTAGAACGTTCATCATATTTCATTTTGTTGGGCCTACATTTAACAAATACTCTTAGAATCAGCCCAGACGAAAAGTGCTTGGTAAAAAGGATTGCTTTTCAAAACTCATAAGACACAGAAGTCAACTTTGTCTTTCTTTAGTCTCAGAAAAAAATGAAAATTTTGAAAACATTGAAACTGTTAATGTAACGATACTACTCCTTGGAAAAATGAACAATGGTTTTAACAGTAATATTAGGTGTCACCATTATGGTTAAACTATGGTTATTGAGATGCAAAGCAATCATTGATCATTGTAAAGAAAACCAAAAACTTTTTAGAACGTTAGTTACTGTAATTGAATCATGAATCATTTCCCAAACAGGGTTAGAAAGAATGTTACTGTGCATGCACATTTTGTTTATTTTTGTGTAGAAATCCTTAACATGGCATTCAAATGACATAGAAGATGTTGTCAAAACGATGTGCAGACATATTTTCATGTCAGCTCACTAATATTACATATTATTTATATGAATAAAAAAAGAACCAAACGTTAAAAAAGATGTAGGCTATGTATGTGCGCCCTCAAGTCTACAGTGCAATTTTTTAGTGACACAGTAGGAACCACATTTGTTTACCATAATTTTACCACAAATTATAGATTATTGATAATACATACTTATAGTTATTCTATTGACACCATAGTAAGTTTGTGGTTACTAAATAAAACGTAAGGACGAATACGGTTGTAAAGGAAGTATCAGCGTAAAATAACTGGTCAATCAATATTTCCATATATACAACGTTACAAATAATAAATGCGGTAAACATTCCCTGCCGCACAACTCTCCCGCGATTTCTGAAGTGAGAGACTCACCACGTCATGTTTTCGTCTGAAAAAACCGCCAAACTCCGCTCATAACGCCAGAGCACGTTGTCTACGTCATTGTCACTCCCACAGTGCATCTCGCGAGAGTGAACCTCGCACACTCGCTCACTCGCTCACTTCTCTAGTAAAAAAATCGAGTTTTATGTGGTTTTAATTGTAGTAACCACGAATTAAGATCTCGATATAAATGGTATTTGTAGTAAATGGTAATACAAATGGTATGTATTTAGCAAAAAATGGTTTCCATACATATTTTTTATATTATAAAACCATGGTTAATTTTCCTAAGTGATACTAAATGTAGGCTAATATTGTGCATTATAGGGAAGCACTATGCAAACTAAGACTTTTTTCATTGCTGTATGGGAGACATGTAGTGTTCTCTTTCTGTAAAAGCATTTCTTTTTTTTCAAATGCTCGTATAAAAGATAACAAATTTATATAGAATGCCTAGTGCATGAAGAAGTAAATATATTTTCATGTCAGCAATTGGCTTATTTGAAATTCATGCTCGCTGCTTGTAAGAAGCCATTGACAATTTTGGTTGTAATGACTTGTTTGATAGGCAGAGGAGATACAGAGATTTGGTGGCTTGCTTGGGCATATTAAAGTGTTGATTGTAATTTATAAGCTGTCTGCCTCCATTGTAATCTAATTCAGTGCATGAAGGAACGGCCTGGCCTCTTGGTTCTGGCACTAGCATGTGATTATGGTGTGTGTCCTATTCAAATACACGCCTTTCAACAAAGAGAAAACAATAGCATCAAACCGTTGCCATTTGAACGGTCATTGCAATTCCAGGCTCTGACCTTTCTGACTATTGTAATGCCAAGAAACAACCCAACGGGCATTCTCCCAACTGGAAACTAGCCTCTGCCCAAGCGTATCTTGGTTAGAAAGCTGCAGCAGTTCTTTCCACTCAAAGGGCACAAAAAAAGCCCGTAACTTTTTAAACAATTAAATACATATTTTTAATTTTTTTTAACAAATGGTCAACAAACTGTTTAACTTTCAGACAATGACCACCAACCTCAAACTAAACATTAGCAAGTTTTGTGTTTCTGTTACTAAACATTATCAAACATAAATTAATAAAACACAGATATACAAAATAATATGTACAAAATATAATTTAGGTAAAATCATTTATATATATATATATTTCTACATATTTTTAATATTGTTGACATTTAGTTGAAGTCATATTTCCCAAGAAATATTAATTGTTAATATTTTTCTAAAATAACAGTTAACACAAAATTGTTTATCTCCTGTTATTCTTTAGAAAAGGTTCAAATTTATTACATGATGTCACAATGTGCTTTTCCCTTTCTCCTTCTTTATATCTATTAGTATGTCTCAGAAGAATAAAGCATCTTCTAAGGAAAGGTAAGGAATGAGTTTTAATCATTACTTGTATTTCTTTTTATGACGTGTGGTACGGCACTTACAATCTTATTTTATAGCACGTCCTCTGGTCCCCAGTCCCCATCAGATGCATCAGCTCTCCGCTCTGCTCTTCGTAACTCCTCCAAAGGCTCCAAAAACTCAGGTAACAAGGACTCGCCTGGTAACCGAGGACGACCCGGCAGCAGATCCTTCAACCAGAATTCAGCCATTGCTGCTGCATACACACAATACCTCAATGCTCTATTCGGACAGGTGAGACAGACACTTTCACACATAAAGTTTTTATGGCAAATCCATGCAGTACAGACAAATTAGTGAGTCTAAAAAGTATTAGCAATTAGCTCCATAAAAAGCACCAAGCCAAATTATTTTGGTACACTAAGGCCCAGTCCCAAACGAATAGCTTCTGCTGTTCAAAATGATGCCGTTGTATCTGTCTCTGTGTTTTGAATCACAGTTATTTGAACTCTGAGACACGTGGATTGTATTTTCACAGAAATGTCTAGAAACTGAGAACAGAGAGAGCCAGAAAGCAAAGAAGAGCTAAATAGAGAGAGAGAGAAAGAGAGAGAGAGAGAGAGAGAGAGAGAGAGAGAGAGAGAGAGAGAGAGAGAGAGAGAGGATGGCTATAGAGTCTGTGAAAAAAGGATTTTGAACATGACTAAAGGTACACTAACACAAAATGTACCAATGTATAGATAGCCTAAAGCTGCATTTGACAGCTTCAGCTTTGCAGAATGGAGGGGTAAATGAAATTGAACCAGATAGACAGGGGACCCTGTTAGCATATTTCTAAGGATAAATAGCCTGAAGCAACTTACGAAGTTACATAACAACTAAAGCACACCTCTGCTGGACTATATGAGTAATGCAGTATTATTGCTGTTAGGGAATTTTTGGAGGTCAGAATTGTTTTGGGGGAATTTGTCGGTCAAAGGGCCAAAAAATGGCCTTTCAGCAACACAACCAAAAAATAGTCTGAACTATTAGTGATTCAAGATTTTGAAAACATTGCAATTGTTATATTAGCTTTGAGTGGAAACCCTGGATTGGTTGTGTTAAAACATGCAGAATAAAACTGACATGCAATATAGAAAGAATGACATGTAATTTAATAATATGTAATATGAAAAACAGAATGAATGACATGTAGCGTAATAACAGGTAATGTGTGTGCGTTTTCAATGTGCAAGTGGATATATTTGTATTTGTATGTAATTATGTTAAATCATGCATACGTGTATGAATACACGTGTATAAAATAGCAACGTTGTAGATTTCTTCGAACTGTTTTTAACCTAACCTTTGTCATTCTAATGCATTTTGCCCCATAACCATGTTCACAGTTTATGTTTGAAAAATCATTTCATTTTTCCGTGCATCTTTCTGGAGTTGTTTGTGTTAGTGTTGACGTGAGGCATGGTTGGGCATGTTATGGTGTAATCCAATTATACAACCCACCACACAACCCCCCCCCCCCCCCCCCATACACCCAATGCGTCATTGTGCTACTGAGCGCCTCTGATAAGCATGCTATCATAAACCTTAGTTAATAGTGATTAAAAATGGATGTCTCTGAGGACTGTGAGCTCTCATGCTAATCATTTCCATATTTAGCTTTTTTATGTGTCGCGATTGTCATTCTGCACTCTTTGTAATCTCTATATCCCTCTATCTTACTGTTCTCTCTTTTCCCAGGACAGAGATTTACTTCCAGAAGAATTAGACGGTATGTACTGTACATGTAATTTAGGTAAACTCAAAAAATTGTCTGTCAGCAACATACGATGTAAAGACGTAAGCAGAATTCACCCAGCGGTTTTAGTCTCAATTTATAAATGGAGGTGTGATATTTGTGATATTTTTCTTCTCTTCAGAGCTGCATGTTGCGTTTAAAGAGTTTGATTATGATCAGGACGGATACCTGCACTATAAAGATGTCGCGGACTGCATGAGAACTATGGGATACATGCCGACAGAAATGGAACTGATTGAGATCATTCAGCAAATCAAAATGAAATGTGAGTGTGCGTATGGGTAGAAGTAAGGTAAGAGGATGGAAAACATCATTAGCTCAGTATGAAAGCATTAAAGGGATGGTTCACCCAAAAGTGAAATTTCTTTCTTATATTCATCCTCTGGTCATTACAAACCTTTATTATATTTTTTCTTCTGCAGAACACAAAAGAAGATATTTTGAAGAATGTTGCTGACCAAACAACAGCGGCACCCATTCACTTCTATGGACACAAAAACAATGCAAGTCAATGGGCAATGCCATTGTTTGGTTACCAACATGCTTTAAAATATCTTCTCTTGTGTTCTGCAGAAGAAAGAAAGTCATAGGATTGAAATGACAAGAGAAAATTATGACAGAATTTTCATTTTTGGGTGAACTATCCCTTTAATAGAAGATCAAGGTTAAGTCCTCAATATTGTAGAAAAACAAGTGTGTGTGTGTGTGTGTGTACAGGGGGAGGACATGTGGACTTTGATGATTTTTGTGAACTAATGGGTCCCAGGATGTTGGCTGAGACTGCACATATGGTCGGTCTACGAGAGCTGCACTGTGCTTTCAAACAGGTGCGTGTGCACCCTCTCTCCGTAAATAGAAAACAAACATCTTCCCATTGAAAAATTCATATTCCCTCCTATTCTTCTGATTCAGTTTGACTGTGACGGTGATGGACGGATCACTTTTGAGGAGCTGAAGGAATCCACGAAGACGTTGCTTGGGGAGAAACTGAAGAAAGGAGAACTGGAAGAAATTCTGACAGACATCGACCTCAATGGAGATGGGAACGTTGACTTTGATGGTAATATGCTTCTGAAAATATCTGCACCCAAATACGGAGCATGTTGGATGGTGTGAATACACAATTTTAACAGGCGCACATAAAAGTGCACATTAAAAACAAACACAAAACTCTACACCGCCATCTAGTAACCGTAAGAGGAATGGCAGGGTTTATTTGCAAAATAAATGGAGCTCTTGGGGCCAGGGTGATTTGTGTAGCCTGAAAGGGTAATACCAAACAGGCAGGTTTAAATCTAGGGTATGTCCCTATTTGAATATACTACGACCAGTGAAGTCAATGTAGTTTTGAAGGTGGACCAACTAAATTTAAAATGATATTCACCCAAAGCATGTCTTTTAATGGCATTTTATTACTAGGCCTCGGCATTTTAAATTAGGTTAACTTTGCTTTCTTATAGGACATCTGTGTCATTTTAACCTTGAGATGTCCAGGTTATCCTCCTTACCTTTACACTCAAGAATTTTAGCTCAAGGTTAAAATCTGGTTCAAGGTTCAGTTCTGTATCACAGGGTTTATGTTTTGAAATGGGTTTATGATTTTCTTTACCCCAATTACAAAATCCAAATAGTGATTTGATCAGTTATCAATGTAAAATCATTATACATTACTGGATGTATGTACTGGAGAGAGCGTGATTAACTGTCAGCATTGTCTTTGTTTTCTTTCAGAGTTTGTTATGATGCTGTCTATTCGGTAGCTGAATGTTTTTCCCTGTTTGAGAGCTGAATCACCCATCAACCCACCTAAGCCATCATCACTCAAGTTGTTAAATACATTGTGTATTTATGAGATTGCATAAGAGTAGCAAATGTACAGAGCATGTATTTGTATTCAAAAGCATTTGACACTGGATGAGAATATTCTGGTGTTTTCTATCCAGGATGGTGGATTATCTAATAAGGACCGAGAACAAATATGCGAGTTATGAAACATCTGCTGTTGCACAACCGGTGAAACTCTGCTGCCACTCTGTGGAGGATTTATGTGGCAATATTAAAAAATAACAGTCTGAATAAACACATAACAATAAAACACTGATATAATAAAAAAGATGTGCATTTTATTTGAAAACTTAAATATTTACGCAAACAGCTGTAAAAATGATTTACAAACAACAAAGCCATTATTTGACATATTTTACACACAAGGGATTTTGGCCAAGAAGTAAATTAAACCACAGAATGATTACTCTGGCAACAGGAATGCAAAAACCCAAGCCGATGCATCACACCATAGGAGCAGAATGCATGTATTAGAAGGCAAAAGTTAAGTCAGCACACAAGCACCATACAGGTACGAGCTAAAACAAGTTTTATTCACTGTCAGAGTGTTGCTGGATCTCGTGATGGTGCTGGTTGCATATAAGGAGTCCGTTTCATTCAAATATCCAAAATATTGCAAGTTCCCCGTCACATTTATTCTGTACAAACACAAACACAATTACAATATATCGATATTACAACTGTGCCTCAAAAATGTCAGGCTGTAGTGAATTTGACAGACTCCAACCTATAAAGCAAATTTTTTGTCATAAATAAACAGTATTATCATTGCCGTGCTCACTTCTAAGCTCTTGTGCAAGCTGCATTAACATCTATTGCAGAGAAAGAAACACTGTTGGATTTCATTTTTAGACAAATCAGCAGCCTTGTGATGTCGACCTCCTGTGCATGTTCAGTTGATAGAAACCAAGCTTGGTCGGATGCTTGTGAGATTTCTGCTTTTTGTTTTTCCAGAGATTTCCAAGTAAAGAAAAATTTGAAATTGTCTTGCCGTTACTCAGGGTGCCCAAAAATCATATCAAATTTTGTCCCTGCAGATACGTCTGTCCACCTCAACCGACTTCCATCTCTCCTCTCCAACAACATTTCTACCCTCAAAGCACTGATAAACTTTGTGGGTAACAGAGGGAAACTAACCGTTCAAGTCGACTTAAGTTTCAAGTTTCATGTAAAAGACATGTGGCAGATTGTTCACCTGCCATTATGATAAATACTTAGGAAGGGGATGTTGTCTAACACTCTAAACAAGCAAACGCTAAATGGTCTCTGAGGTAAGAGTAGAATAAAAAGTCAGTACGAAACGATTCATTTCGTTGTGAAAAACACTTCATTCGGAAAACTCTTGGCATGAGTTACTCCTGACTCCCGTTCACATTTCAGTCTCATTGGAATCTCATCAGTTCTTTGTTAGACAGCACCCAAGCTGGTGGAAATACAGTTGTGTGTGCGTGTGTGTGGAAGCTCTAGTCGCTGGGGAGGTTTTGCAGGTAGGTGAGGATGTGTTGGATCTTGACTAGTCGTTCTTTTAGAGTTGTCATGGACAGGACAGACAGCTGGTATCGGGGGTCCACAGGAAGAACGGCTAGGAGCCACCAACAGCACGCGGGACCATTAGGTGTGGCCTGTAAAACAGCAACAGTGTGTTCATCCTCATGTTATTCCAAAACCTGTATGACTTTCTTCAACAACATTTGCCCCCCACTGACTTCCGTTGTATAGACACCAAACCACTGAGACATTTCTCAAAATATCTTCTTTTGTGTTACACGATAGGGTTTTGAATGACGTAAATAAATGATGACAAAATTTGTGAACTATACTTTCAAATCAAACCATACTTCTTTATCACACACTTCAATAACAACCTGCATTACAAAACTGTATTCATACTAAGAACTCACAGCCCCATTAAAGCTGTCTTATAAGGACAGGTTGCCCTCCATGATGCTTACACAAGCACATCCTTCCTGTTATCATTTAAAGCATGCCTTTCCTCTTCTGGACACCGCGCTAATGCGTTTACCAGACTCGCTGTGTGCTGTCGGACGTCTGTCTGCTTGTGAAAGCTGCCAAATCTACTTCCGCTCAATTGACCTGCTTATGATGTAACGGCACTCGCAGCCTTACGCAAGCACAACCTTCGCTGTACTTTGACCTACTTCATGCCTAGCCCGGTTGTATTGGGGTAAAGAAAAATAGCAGGGCTTCTCTGCATTAATGGGGATTAAGAGGACGGGAAATACCTGGATGTCAGCTTCTCTCTCAGGCATTGGGCCAAAATGCTGCAGGATCTGGTTCCGGAAACGGTTCTCAAGGTTCTGAAACCATTTGCGAGCCTGGTCATAGACCTGATCGTGCAACACTTGCAGCTTTTCCAGTTCTTCCTCATTTACCTACAAAAAACAAATCATCATTGTAGCTTAAAATCTTCATTTTTCATCGTGTTAGATTAAATCGTTCTTTTTTTTTACATGTTATACATTATCTTTCTGTAATTTTATATTTCAGTAGTGGTCCATACCCTCATATCCTCCAGATACTCAATGTTGGCTATACAGTATCCGTCTCTCATCCCACGCGAGAGCACACGAAACCTCTTTCCTCCGACGGTGTCCACGACAGAACGCCCGTCTGGGAGAAAATGCACGCTGCGAATCTGGAGCATACAGCCGTAGTCCACAAACCTACAAATGTGACAAAGTCTTCGAATTTAATCGACTGTGAATCCCAATGGTCTTTTGGCATTGCCTGGCATGCTTTACCAGTTTAGCTACAGGAAAGCTGAGAATGCATCATTTATGCACATAATCCAACACACATAACAGTAGTATAGAAGAAAACACTCACCCTTTCTGGGGGTCGCTGATACACATGCCGAACTGTCGTGTCCCGGTTTCCATGCAGCGTCGGATCATGAGACGGTATCGCGGTTCGAACACATGCAGTGGGCAAGGCACAGTGGGATAGGCCATGGTACAAACAAACATGGGCACATTCTTTGTCAAGCTAGAGAGAAACAAGTGATAGATTCAGATTTAATTCAGTGTGATTTGTAGATTAAATATAGAGATGTGCTACTTATGCAAACAGTGTGTATGACTTGTGTCTGTGAAACGTGTGTGTGTGTTAGGAGTGGGCAGTATAACCAAATTCATGATATGAGTCATTTTAAGTTATGGTAAAGTAGTATTTCTGCTAAATAATATTGCACATATTGCATAAATAGGTTGTTTTGATAATCTTCTAGACTTTTTGCAAAAAACAGCTGCTTCACATTAACACTTGAAACATAAGTATTGGAATAATCAAATTGGTAAGACATTATGTTAACATAAATATCAGCTCTTGGAAAATATCTTGGATACACAGATCTGTGACCGCACATCGGCTGAAATCTATTACCGTGCCAAGTTGTGATGTTTCCTGCCAATTGTAAACCACATACAAATACTGTATCTACATTTGAAGCAAGTGATTCGTAAACATAAAGTGTCTGTCTTTGACAATTTGCATACTGGGTTAAGGCCTGGTGTTGTTTTTTTAAACGCTGTATAAACACTTTTGCCACAAACCATCACACCACTAGTCCTAGTGCACTTACTCTGAGAGCTCTTTTGTTTCCTCAGTATGTAATTTCAGTCTCTCTTGATGCTCCCCGGATAGATGCCTTTGAATGATGTTGTCCAGCACTTGTGTGATTGTGTACTTTCTACAGGCAAGATACTGTACAAAAAAAACTATTTGAAAGTCTAAAAGCATAAGTTGATCTTTACATGCTTTTGCATTAAACCTAGCTACAAAAATACCATTATAGCATGTGATTCTGAGTTGACATACCTCTTTGAGGCTTTCTTTACAGAGAGGACACTGCGGGTTGTGGTCCAGACAGCGTTCCAGACAGGTCTTACAGAAAGTGTGACCACAGGGAGTTGTGACGGGTTGATAGAACAACCTTGAAATGAGAAAGATGATGTTGAGCTAAATCTACTATCAAGCACTGATGCTGACTGACACCTTCAATTTCCGGACAGTGCAAAACCACACAGCAAGCAGAGTGACCGTGAGGACCTGTACATTGGCTGTCTGGTGTCTCAGAGATTTCGGTTTTCTGAGGGAAATCGTCTCTATGCAAGTAATCTGTAAGATAAGCTATTGGTTCTTTTCTTATGCAAGTATGGGAATTGTAAAGAATTTGCTTCTAGTTCTGATTCCACAAAAATACAGTAAAAATCTTACATTTTTAAAAATGTGCACACGATCATTTGAACAACATATTGGGCTTTGCACATGCTGATCCCACGCTACACCTCAATTTTCTAAATAATGTATTGTAAAAATTTGTGTTTTTAATTCTACCATTGCTAGCCTATACCACCAAACACTTCTCTCACCTCATGCACAGGGAGCATTCAAAATCATTCGAGTCCAGCAGCTCTTGTGGCAGAACTCGATGGTACGTTTCCTCCGTGACCACAGGAGTAGCATGGCTGGCAGTCCCTGGAGAAGGTAGAAAAGAACAGAGAATGGAAAAGAAAGATGAGGACAAGTACCAACTCAGGTTCAACAAACTACAGTCTTATGCAATTCACCAAGTATACTGTTGGATATTTAGCATTTTTCATTCAGTGTTTTATTCACACATTTAACAAAGATATATCTTATATACAGTATAACCAACACTGAATGCATGGCTCCAAAAGGCTGGATTTTGGTTTGGTTGTCATGTGAATGTTCAAATGTATAGCTGTCAACACAGATTTTGTATGATTTTAACTGAACACTGGGTCACACCATCATGTGGTACATCTACGTATAGAAACGGTATTGAACTTACCTCCATGCTTCTTGTATTTACTGCCATGGCTGTAAGCGATACCCGGACCTGCTTCTGACACAGACAGCTTCCTCTTAAGTAGTGCCCCTTTTTCTGGGTCACTTAACTGGGGGGCGGAGCAAACTCTTTTAAGCCCCTCCTCAACAGCCCTGCTTAGCCCGTGAGCACGAAGGGAATGAGTTCTGCTCAGGCCAGACCGCTCTGGACTTTCAGATCGACCTGGTTTCTGCAGACATGGAAACATGGGGTGTTAAGGGTATTTGACAGGACAGTTAACTATTAAAAGCCTTTAAGGTTGCTGTCTACAAGGGATTAAGTCAGACACTACAGTATTTGTAAAGTTCTGCATGAGAATGTTTTATCTAGTTTTTAAGGTTCAGGTGCTGTGTGCAGGGTCAGCATACCTCTGAGGTTTTAGGGGGAGGCGGGGTGGATGCTGCCCGTGTGTCATGTTGCCACTGGTCTTGCATATGGGTCAGCTGCTCTCGGTCCTGGCCCTCGGCCACCAGGGTTTTACTGCGCAAATGAGTGGAAGTGTTCTGGGCAGTCTCTCTCAAACCGACCTTGAAATTCTCACAGACTGGAGACAACAGGTCATGCAAAATCTGAGAGAAGGAAAACAAAGAACAGAACAATTTTAAAGACAAGGGCATTTAAACAAAGGTTTAATATATATATATAAGTATAAGTATAATTATTCAGCTTGTCTGATTCTTTAAACAGGCATGTTGGGCTTGGATTTGTGTTTAAATAAACATCTATCCATGTACAAAGGCTTATCAGAGAAATTCAGCAAAACATTCATTCATGTCTGTGCATGTATGATCTCTACATGTGCCCATGAATTCAGATGCTAGTGTTTCTACTTCAGAAATGTTATTAAACAGCATTAATATATAAAACATTTTACCATTTTACATTTTATTTGCAATGTAAAAATGAAAAAGAGGTCACTGTTCTTTAGTAACATTCACAGTCCTAATAGAGGCCAAAAAATGTTGCATAAGAGCATGTAAGAAATTTTTTTTGAAAGCCCCAGTGTTTACACAAATATTTGCACACAGAATTGACAGGATTGAAAAAATACACAGATTATGCAATACTTAAAGCAAACGTTGTGCTTAGGCACGAAGTCACAGGGTTTCTTCTGTAATAACTTACATAAGTATGTTTTTATAACTGAATTATAAGTGAAAAGTAAACCTTTCACCCTTTTAATGTATTTTTTATTTGATTGACTTATTCTGAAATGCCTATGAATCAATGCTATACTGTACCAACAAATGGCTTTACACAAAGACAGTATAAACAAAATTAACAATATTGCAATTGCAGAAAAACCTTTTTCAATAAGCTGTATATAACAATCTATATCACAAGTTGTAATAACCTTAAAATGAGTATGAACTGCACAAAAAATGGCAAGAGCTTCATCTTACCAATTCCACTTCTTGTTTGGCCTGGTGGAAGTTCTCATCCAATGCTAAACACTGAAGGAAGACCTGCAGAGATTCATCCACATGACCCATCTCTTGGAAAATCTTTGCTTTCTGGTAATATCTCTGCAAGCAAAAAATGTAAAAACAGAGTGAGCCAAGATGCCGTTTGGGTTAATCTGGTTAAATTACTAAGCGTCGAGTTCTGTTAACTAGCCTTACAGTATATCCTCTCTTACACACACAACAACAAGCATACAAATAGAGTGACCCACTTATGTTATATTTTAAAATATATTTTACAACTCAGATATTACATTTTTTTTTGCTTGAACACAGTTATGGTCAAATTTAAATACATTAACACCAATACCAGACACAAAGAGCATACAATCTCCTATTGGCAATAATACGCAACTAATGCTGTCGTACAGCAACCAAAAGCACATATTCTGACTTGTACACATGACTGTAATGCATAGCATATCAATAAAATATTCCTAAAAGCATGCTGATGTACTGTGGATCATCTAGGGAAATCCATAGACGCACCTCTGGAGATGGGATAATCCTCAAACAAGATTCCCAGTCTTCCAAAGCCTGATGGAGCTGCTTCAGTCCTCTGTGGGCTTCAGCATGGCACTCCCACACCCACACGTTACTAAAATCTGTGAAACAGAGCTAGAGATCATCACATTGGTTTTGTAGTTTGTACACACTGCTTTTTCTTTCAAGGGCAAATAAGGGCGTAAAGTTTTTGATTAAGCTCAAATAATTTTTGTGTAGACTGAATGGAAGGTTGTGTACTTTAGTGTACATTATGTAACTTAAGTAAACATGTCATCTGTATCATTTCAACATATACTGTTGTTTACTTAAAGACACAGTGATATGACACAGTTTGTTTTCATGAATTACGTATTTAGATGTCCTGCTTTTTCTCATGTGGGTAAAACAGATTTAGGGAATAAAAACCCATAATGCCCTGCCAGTTTGGGTTTGGAGAACACACTGTCCTAACCCAGAACAAAGGGTTGATAAAGACTTGATGATAGTTTTCATTCCTGTGTTGACATATTACTTATTGAAACATGATGGTGGTACATATTGAAATGTTTGTCCATTATTAAAAACAGTTCAACAGCATTTCCTAGACAACATTTCGATTCTCCCCTAATATTCCCTGATGTTGAAAGATAAAGATGACATTTATATATTATTTCTAATAAATGTTTTTCCAAGTACAGGTTTCTTCCTAAAATAACACTGTAGTGTTTTCAATCACAGTAATATATTCTGACTGAGCAAATAAATTATGAATTGTAAACATCTATACAACATGAACACCTGAACATTGCTGTTATCACACACGAATTGTTTTTATAACACTCACGTCCCACGAGGTTACAAAACACTTCTGTGTGTCACGACCCGACTTACACAACGGGCTCCAACTGCGCATGTGCCCCTCACGCGTTTTGTAATACTGTCGCTCGCCGGTTACGTGATCTGGTGGGCGGGGCTACTTCCATAATGCACGAATTTAAGCTGTCAATCCAAATGTTGGTCGGTGGAACTCAGTCCCCTTTTAGTAAATAACAGGTCTGTGTTGTAACCTAGTAACCTTGAGTATGACATTATTGTCATGTTAAGAAAAACACGACATCTAGTGAACGGACCGTCATTTGTTTCTGTAATATAAACGGATGTGAACTTACCAGATTCGAATAATTTACTCGTTAGTGCAATAGCCTTGTCGTACTGTTTAGTCTTCAATAAGCTTTCGGCTTTACTTATGCATTTCGTTTTTTTGACGTCTTCGGGAAACCACTTCTCAAGCAGTCCACTCACGATCACATTGAGCCGGGGTTCCTCGGGCCTCGTCCTTATATCTTCACTGCAAAGTTTACATTTGGTAAAAGCGCTTTGCTGTAAACATCTTTTACAATACGAATGTCCACAGGCCACTGTCACAGGCTCACCTATAAAAGTAAAACAACCAGGACAGTCAAATTCACTGTCCTGTTTTGTCCAGTTCGGCTCGGTGTTTGTAGGAGATTCTTCTAATTTCCTGAAGTTGCGCAAAACGCATCCTACTAAAGTGCTCAGCTGCTCCGGCCGGACAGGGCCATATCGAAGAGCCATTGCATACATATCCACAGCCTCTTTGAGGCGATTTTCCGACGCCAAAACATCAGCCTTTAGTAAAATGAGTTGATGGTGATCGACATCCTCGCCCTGTGTTTCAGATGAAATGAAAAACCTTCCTCTTTCTTCTAAAGCATATTCTTGATCTAGTCCTTTCAACGACATGATTATAAGTGGCATTCACAAAAAGCCACTGAACCGAAAAAGTTATAAATAGAAACCGTCAGAGCATACTTACAATTCCACAATATAAGCAACAGTATGACTTGCGCTCCAACACATACGGACGTTTTACCCATGTGTTATATAAAAAAATACCATCACGTGAGCATCAGCGAGCGCGTCTATTGGCCGCCGAGGCGCATTACGAAACACCAACCTCAGAGTTTTGTAACATGCGCTTGGGACTGTCGAGAAATGAATGATGAGGGAATGTAGGGATTTTAAGCCAAAGCGCTGTGTGTCAGTGTCATATGTTATTTTCAGTTATATTTAAGAAGTCTTAAGTCTTAAAAATGAATAAAATGAGTTCAAGATGATGTGCAGGTTAAGTAGGCCTAACAAACGTGTGTTGTCAGGAAGTAGTGTTGCTGTGTTTAAAAAGGAGAAATGCATAAAAAAATTTAGTGTCAGCTGTCAGAAACGTATATATATATAAAATAAATATTTTTGTTGGTAAGTGAAATTTCTGGCTTATGTTAATCGGCCCAGCTCTAGCTTTTTTCCTTGCATTGCATGAGTAGTCTAAATAAATAACTAAATGTCATGAAATGGTACAATGTGCTATATAACAACGGAGTGCCATGTCATAAACAATACTGACCAAAATAAAATTTTTGTCTCATCCTGTTTTGTTTAAAACTGTTATCATACTGGTGTAATCTATTCTTATACAACATATGCAGGAGCAGTTATCTCAAACCAGGAATTATCATTGTGCAGGTGTAAGTTCTAGATGTTCTAGAGTTCTGTATTGCATATATTATATCACAACATTACACAAGTTATGTAATAGTTCCAAAAAATAAAATTTTACATAGAAACAATATAGGCCATATAATGTTTACATAAAACATTTTACATTATGTCATAATATTTTTAATTCTTAATTTCCACTAAGCACGTTTGAGTATTTGGCACTTTTGTTCTTCACAGTGGTCCTATAGATGTTCTTATATTAGACGTTTTTTGGTTTGCACTCTCTCTCTCTCGGGGGCAGTTGTCACCATATCTGACAAATAGGTCACTTTCATTTATTTTTCATTCATTCATGTGGCTGACAAGCACTAAATGCAACAGTTTATAAAGAAAAAGTGTAAGAAGTAATCTATAATGGTCTATATTGTTATATTTCAAAGGTGATATGACTTTAAAATGGCTATTTAGAATAAGAATAAAATATGTTTACATTGAATATTATGTCTCTCAAATATAGTTCATTTCGTTAACTATATATTATATAAAGAACATATCATATTTGATATTTTGTTATCTAATGCAATTATATTTATACTTATTTGAGTGAGTCCAAATATATATATTTATTGTAAACAATTCAGAGATGACAATAATGAAATACAACTTGCATACACTACACAAAATGTATTAACAATAGATCAAATGTCATCTGAACAAATAGAAGAGAAGATAAAGAAGGAAAAAGAAAGGAAAAAATAAACAAAAACAAGTATTAATCACAGTACATGAAAGATCTCGTCATATCTTCAAAAAAGAAATACATTTTTTGTTATTAATTACTCTTAGTGATTTGATTAAATGTTCTACTTCACATAATAAGTCTATAAACATTTTCTTAAACCTTTAGAAACCTTTTCAAAAAAGCAAACAACATCCTTAATGTGTAAATTAAAGTCCATATTGACTTTAGAAAAACGAGTGAGTCCAAATAGTTTTAGTGTGTGTTTGAAGAATGACGTCATTTCATCGCGACACAGCACACCTTAGAGGACGCTGAGCAAAGCATGGAACACCTTTCTTTATTGTTAGTCTTGGTGTGTGTGTTATATTTACCTTTAGCAGATGGTAAGAAATGTTGTATAACTGTGTTGTCAGATCATAACATATGCACGTGTTTATTATTTTAACGCGTTTATATGATCTCGTTGCACGCTCTCGAGCCATCCCATTTCGGTGGGGAGCAACTTTCAAAATCGAAGTCTTGATGTGTTCCGAGTTTCCACTTGCAAGAAAAATAGAGTCGTCTTAAAAATGCAACTTATGCACGCTTGGCTTTATATTTAGGCAGTGACATGATATAGCCATACATAACAAAACAAAACCCCTCTTAACGGATCACAGCTTAACAATTTAACTCGCAAACATTTGTTTTCCTCTAGGGGGCGCTCGCAGAGTGAAAGGGATAGCTAAATGAAATGTTACTAAATAAATAGATTTGAGCAACTATATCATATGAATTTATTTTCGTAATTCTTTAACACAGTGTTCGCAAGTTTACAGAAGTGTAGCAGTGGGGAATTTTCGTGTAATAACGGAAGGTGTGTGCCTTTGAATCTACGCTGCGACGGCGTGGACCACTGCGAGGACAGAAGCGACGAGAGTTCTTGCTTTGACTGCAACACTGGCTCGCTCCACTGCATGGCAGCAGCGCCCTGCATTCATTCCCGCAGCATCTGTGACGGCAAACCTGACTGCCCGGATGGGGCAGACGAGAACGACTGCACAGATCTCAAAACAAAATGCTCTAGGTCAGAGTTCACATGCGCTAATGGACAATGTGTGCCTAGCTCGTGGAGGTGTGACCACTCCAACGACTGTCAAGATGGCAGTGATGAACTAAGTTGTGGTAAGATTCTCCAGTGAAATTCATTTTGGCAGGCAACATTGATTTTTATTTTTAATGACTGTATTTGATTTTGCTCTCTTTTTTTGTTTGTGTAGATGTGAACGAGTGTGAATATGAGAATGGGGGTTGTTCTCACCTGTGTGTAGATATGCCATTAGGCTACATTTGTGACTGCCCCAGTGGAATGAGGTTGCTCCAGGACACACACTGTGAAGGTAGGAAATAGTTCACATTATTTTAACTGTACTGTTAAACATTGATTACTAACAAAACAGATATAACTCACTGTAAACTGTGCCAGAAAACATTTGAACAACTCATAAACAGTTAAACATGAACATATCCAATATCTGATCACACAGGCTTCTCCTATTAAAGATAACACATAAAAACATCAAAGTCGCCTTCACACTATACAAAACTTTGGGTATTCTGTTTTTTTCCTGACATACTTCTTTTTCCTTCTAGATGTGGACCAATGTCTTGATTCTGATGTGTGTGATCAGATTTGCATCCATTCCAATGAATCTCTTGCATGTGAGTGTCAGGACGGGTATGATCTGACCCCAGGGACGGGGCAGTGCCAGGCTACAGGTGAGAGGAAGATTCTGATGTTGTTTAACTATGAAGATGTTGAAGATTGGTGGTTTCTTATATTTTCTGTGGGGAACTGGTCTTGTGCAGGTGGCGTTGCTTATATGGTGGTCTGTACTCGTGAGGGAGTTAAGTGGATGGACCTATACGGCTCAGAAGAACATAACATCACATCTTGGGTCACAGTGGGGTCACCAGGGCCTATTGCAGCCCATAACACAAAAAACACACTGTATTGGGCCGGTCTAGATGATGACAGCATTTACAGGTGCAGAGCTATTAAAGGGCTGGTATCACAAGGAATCAAAAGTAGATAAAACGGTGTAAAAACATATTGTAACTCAAAACATTTCTCCCAATATAGTTTACTAAAACCAAAACTGTCATATCAGTCTAAATATTATTTGAAAAAGTTATTTACGAAATTAGAAATGTTGCCTTGGCAATAAACTGAAATGTTTAAGTTGGGGCATTAAAATTATTCACTGAACAAGAATAAAAATAGAAATACGAAAATTCAACCTAAACAAATTAAACCAATATAGCAATATAAAAATAAACAAATATATAATCATATGGCTAAAAATGAAACTACAATTATAATGAAAACAAAAAATATAGAAATAAAAGCTAACAAGACTGCAACAAAACTATAATAACTCTGAACTTAACATCGCTCTCAGTCCAAAAATACATTTTTTTTTTAATCTACAAAAATGGCTCGATCTGCAACAGTGTGTGACTTTAATGTGTTAATAGCATATCTGAACATCTGAGAAATGTGTACATGCAAAGGAACTGTTAAAAGTTTATAGTGTTATAGTGAAGATTCAATGCAAACCTAAAATCATTTTTTTGCCATGTAAAGCTAAAACCAAATGTTACCATTAAAATATTAAAACCAAGAGAGTTACATAATATAAAAAATGCAGATTTTTTTACCTACAATTCAATCCCAATCTAACTCAAAGTTTATATATTTTAGAATTTTGGTTGACTCCAGTGACCACAGCCCTTCTGAATTGATAAAGGCCTCCATTGGCATTCTGGGATTGGCAGTAGATGAGCTCCATGAGCATCTGTACTGGGTCAGCACAAGTACACACGGTTTACACATGGCCTCACTGAATGGCTCTGACCAAAGACAACTCATCTCTGGACTCACCAGACCTACTGCAGTTGCTGTTCAACCTCTGCTAGGGTACAATACATTTTTATTCTCTCAGTATAAGTTCAATGTCAAACAAAAAAACAAAAATGACATTTTCTATACAGTATGTAACCTTAAGAGTGACAGAATATTTTGTTTAAAATTAATATAAGCCAGAACTTGAATTGATAAAGTTTAACTTTTGGATTTTCTTTTTTGACTGTTTCTGAGAAATCTAGGTGTATTATTTTGTCTTTTAGGACTGTAAAAAGTAAGCGCATAAGTTTGTGCGAAAAAAACATACTTTTTTGTTTCTTTTCCTAGACATCTGTTCTGGGCAGATAGTGGGACATCGGCCAGTATTGTGCGTGCCAGACTAGATGGACACCGCAGAATAGCACTGATAACCTCTTCTATACGTCACCCAGTGGCAATTTCACTAGGTTGGAATTTGCACTTACGTTGAACATTTTTAAATGCTTGTAAACATTATTGCCATCTATTGTTAAAAAAAACACCCCTACGCCTGTTTCATACATACTCTGTGTGCAGTGCGTGTGTGGTGAGAAAGCGATGGATGTGCTTTCACTTATACAGCGTCTGCTGTGGCTTCTGTGACCCACAAGTTCAACAATTGTCACATAGGTTCACTTTCAGCAGAGAAGCCCCTCTTTTACACATTTTATCTAACTGTGTACTGTCTTTCACATAAAAATATACTTTTAGATATGTTTTGCTTTTTCTTGCTTTATTAAAGCAATAAGATGACTGTGAAAATTAGTGGCTTAATTTAATTACATGCATTTATGGGGAAATTACTACGTTTTCATCTCAATCTGTGTGATTTTGAGCATGATATGTGTGCTATCGCTTTAAATCAGTCCGTGCTGTTCAGCAAAAATAGACTTGATGCATTCGCATGCTGTGTGAATGATCCAATTCATTAACATGGGCACGTAAAAAAATATGCACCGCATACGCACTGCAAACGGAGTATGTGTGAAACAGAAGTAACTGCATGAAGCTTAAAAATACAAAACAAATGTTGTTAACACCTGCAAAGTCGCCATATTTGCTAGTGCGGTAAAGTTAGTGATTATCTGATCTTTTTCCTCAAGATATCCCCCGAGGTCTGTTATATTGGGCTGACTCTGGCCTTCACACAATATCAAGGGTTGCATTTGATGGAAAACATAGAAAGACAGTTGTAGAGTCCAATGGATATCTGGATCGCCCGTTCGGACTGACAGTGTTTGAAGTATGCATCACATTCAGTTTACAGGTTTTCATTTATCTCACTACCAGCAACATCAACCTGTTTAAAACCCAACAATGTGTAAGAGCACATAACATTGAATTTGTCTTCCTGGAGGTCAGTAACGTTTGTGTGTTCTGCAGAGTCGAGTGTATTGGAGCGACCAGTTAACCAGCTCCACATGTAGTGCAAACAAGCACCACGGAAATGAACTTCAGGTGTCCCAGAAGCTCGGTTCTGTTTTACCTGCTGGGCTGGCCATCTTTCAACCTCCCTTGCGGCCTGCAGGTAGAGTTAAATGTCATTTGAAATGCACACATTAGTTTACCCCCTAAAAATGATCATCATTTACTAACCCTAATGTGTGTCTTTCTAGAATACACAAGACTCTCTAAAATATCCACTCTGCTTAGCTGTTAACCCTTTGGTGTTATGATCTGTGGTTTACACTTAAAATGGAACCATATGTTTCAGTTTTAAAATTAGTCATTTTTGCAGAGTGATTATAATAATAGAAACTTATCTAGTACTTAACAAGCAGTGTGTCTTTTAAAACAGTTCTTGTGTATTGTAAGCACACTTTGTATGTTATGTTATGTAACTGATTTTAGATGTATTTTGAATAAAATTGTAATCTGTACTTTCAGACAAAGATCTACCTCTGTCAGAAACAATAGCCCCGCTGACTGATTCACCCTTTGCATGGATTCTTTTTTTGACCGGTTGGTGCAACTTCTCTTTTTCAGCTTTCACACAAAGATCACAATAAATGCAGTTTGCGCACTACGTGAGCTAAAAATCATTTCTTATTACCACTGATAATGTTACACTTTATTTGCTTTATGCTACAAAAACTCCAAACAGAAACATTCTAAGATCATACAGATGATTTCGTTTGAACTTAATAAATGATAATAAACAAATGCATCAGAATCTTGGTCCACCCAGTTACACAGAAGTGAAAGGGAGAAAGCTAGAATGTTAAACAAAAATCCCAGCAGAAGTGAATTTTTAACTATATTATTGATCTGTTTAGTCGGATCTTATAAGTTTGAGTGGAACATTTTGGTGTGGATTGTTTTACTTTTAAGAGTAAAAGAGAAGGTGGAAAATGTATACGGATTCAGCAGCAAACGTTACAGTATGTTGCCCAAACGTGACTTCCGGTAGACCTCCTTAAAGAATCAATAAGTGTTAAGTAGTTTTAATTTAATTTAATACAATGAGATATTAATAAAAATAACATAAATATAAATAAAAATTAGAATAAATTGTTATTTATTGTTAACCAACCACAGACAGGGCGTTAACTTAGGCGCATGCATCCGATGAAACTGCCTATAAGACATTACAATTGGAAAAAGTGTTTTTTTCTGTCCATTGATTATTTGTTCTTGGTGTGTAGTTTTTCTCAGTTTTCTGTTGGTGGGAGGATTACTATGCTGGCGAAGGTCGAAATTAAGTGTTCCTCGCTCTCTCTCTCTTATTGGACACATGTCATTCAAGGAGTCCCAGGACCCTCTTCTGCTGACTGGACCACCTGTGGTACATGAACACAAAGTAAGAAAAATGCTCAGATAACACTGCCTCTTGATTTTCTTGTAGCTCAGTGGTTAGAGCATGGTCCTAGCAATGCCAAGGTCATGGGTTCGATCACAGGGATTGCACATATCCAGAAGTAAATCAGAATAAGCTTTATTTGCCAAGTGTGCACACGCACACTAGCTGCTCTTATCTCCTTTGTCAAGAGTGTTTTTGGCCTGTTTATACAAGACTTTGTCCCCACTACAATAAGAGCGCTTCGGAGCACTAAACACCAGGACTTTCAGACACAGATGCAGTTTTTTCCCCCTAGGCATCTCCCTCCTAAACAGTTAACTGCTCCTCAACGCAAATCCCACTTTTTTACTATTCCTAGAGCATATATTATAATGCCTTATTACACGTTAATTTATTTCTACATGCACATAACACTACTTCTGCACACAACATTATCCATTTTCACAAGTGAACATATCATCTGTAAATTCAACCATATCCTGTTATTACTCCCTTTAAGGCATGTAGGTGAGACACCATCTGGGCCTTTTGCTTTCCTGTTCTTCTATTTCTGGAAGACCCGGCACACATCTTCTTCATAGATCTTAAGTGCAGGTTGAGGTGTAGTGATGGGGGATGGGGGGGACGGGATGTTGATAGTTGTGACTAAAGAAGTGGGTGTGAAACTGGACTTTTCAAACATGCAGTGAAACCCATTCAGGTCTTCAGCCACGCCACAGAGTTGGGGGGGATAGCATCTTGTGATAGCTTTCAGGCCTTTTCACACAGAAAAGAGTCGTAGGTTGAAAACTGGTTTTTCAGCATTTCAGAGTAGCTCTCTGTAGAGTAGTTGTTCAGAGTAGGCACAAGTGTCCTCTTTGGCCTGGCGAAGCTGTTTTGAGTTTTGCTGTAAACCATGGTTTGTCATTACGGTATCTGTGATACGTCCTGGTTGGCATGCACAAATCCTCACAAAAACTGACATATGATGTCACAGTGTCCGTGAGCTCATCCAGGTCATCTGGAAAATGTCTTATTTTATATAAAATCCAAATGATATAAAACCCCTAATTTTCATTGTCCTGTTCATGTCACAGCTTTAACTAACTTTGTCTATATTTATATAACTTTGTTATTTTTATCCTGTAAAATGTTTCGCATCATAGCAGTTTACTTGTGTGTTTAGTTTTACCATGTGTATCTACCTGTGTGCATCATTGTGTCGTAGCACTGACATTTGCTTATTTTATTATCTTTAAAAATGAATGTTTCCTGTGTTTTCAGGATGGCATACAGGCTGCTCCAGAACTGTGGAAATGAATGTGTCTTCCTGTAACAGGAACTGATACTTCCTGTGGTGGTTATGATGATGGGGCAGAATAGTTTCACACTTTATTTTCTAGACTTCTATTTTGGAGACTAAGAAGTTAAATTGTGTGTCTTGTATTTAATAATAATTAAAATTAGTTGATGGATATTCATTGTCGAAAACAGATTATATGGTGATGAATTTGAGCACAATTCGTCTGACAGTGTGAACTTACCACGACTTTTCAACTTTTCGTCTTTATAGATTGCTCTGTATTTTTAAGTGTTTATTGGCCTTTGGTTTTTGAGTTCAGTGGTGCACATGATGACAAATCTCTGTCTTGTAATAGGAGCATAGAGACAAAGTGTTTTTATTTCAAATCGACTAATGCTGGATGTGTCTTTGACTACTGGAGGGACAGTTCTGTTATATTTATTGTGTTTTATTTATGTATTTGTCAGGGACCAGGCACAAAAACAGTCTAAAAAGAGAAGAGATACTTTGCACTATATTTAGCCACTTAGCAATATCAATCTGGAGTCCCTGGGCAGGTATACTGGGATGTCAAATGTAAAGTCTACACATTTTATGCACATACATATACAGCAGAACACACACACAAATACTAAATGTATGGGGAGGATAATAAATGTTGTTTATTTTGTTGTGGTTTTATCACATCTTTCTGTTTTATTTTGGTTGTAGTGATAAGACTGTTAAAGTAAAATAAACATTTCACCTGGTCCTCATGAAAAGTACAAATGAAACTTTGGAGTTTGAGTGTTTTCTTAAAACAAATATGGTACCAAATGTTAGGCTTGAATAAATAAAATAAAATGCTCTGTTCAACTTCTTTTCTATTTCTGTTTTCATTAAGTCATTTAGCAGACTTTATCCAAGTTTTTGTATTTCTATGTGGTCACACAAAAGCAGGAAACAAAAGACAAAAAGGTATGACGTGAATGCTGTCTGTGTAAGTTTTGAGGGACAACCTTTTCATCTGGCTTTATCTTCCTAAGTCTGAACAGAAAAGTGTGATTTCCTCATTGGGGAAGAAACTGAATGTTGGGCGGGGATGGCTTGTAAATGATCAGCATGACCAAAACTCTACATAAACTATTCTTGTGCTGGCTGACACTTGATATAGGCTACTTAATCCATACAACTGAAATTACCTCAGGTAAGATAAAGCCGGTTTTTTTATCTGGGTCATGTAAAATAGAATATCAACGTGTTTTACGTTTTGCTTGGTTGTAATTTTAAACAGAAAATCTCTTTTATTACTTCTAAATTTGTTTGGGTTTTCGATCGTTGCTTTACATTACACCTGGCAAACGATCATTTCTGATAACATACAGTCATATACGACACACGTCGTCACATAATGAAATTAATTGACATCGTATTCTCCATTATCTACATTTTACATGGGTGTGCAGTCTAACTGTGCTGGGCAAGCCATTTGAGAGACGGTATAGATAAGTTTATATAAGTTTCGTTTTTGTTAAAAATGAGACAAACAGTTATTGAATAGCCTTTGCATAATAAGATCATAGGCTACAAACGGTTGCCTTAGGTTTCGTCACGCGAAATCTCATTCGACTTTGACTCGACTTGTAATTTTTCAAACGGTGATGGCAATAAAGAGCCAAAAGTTACAGCTCGCACGATTACACGAAGTCGTCATGATGATGTAACTCAAAATCATTCTTATTTTGAATATTATGTTATTTCTTCATTACATACATTCTTAAAGGTAAATAAGCATTTATTTTTAAGTCGCTCTAGTCATTTTTAATCTGAAACAACCTCCTTTTATAATGCATGTTCGTCGCGAGGACGGGAGAATATGACTGTTGGCTATAGGGAAGAGATAAAATCACAACTTTCTACCTATATAATTGCCTCGAGGTGTTACATAAAGCTTATAAATAAGGTATTTGTATGTAACTTTCTGTAAATTAATTTTGATTCTTAACAGCTTGCGTTCTATTGCTTTAAATCGACATTGCTGCGCATTCTTGATTTGCTATGCATCGTCGTTGCTCCATGGATCGACAGAATTGTTGCACGTTGTCGTTATTCTCTTTGCTAAGGATGTACATAAGAAGTCACTTTTGTCACATTGTAGTTGATGCAACCCAACCCAACTTGACTACATCAAATCAAAAACAACTTTCATTGTTTCACAGTCAGGAGTTTAGTCCTATTTTGTATGGAGGTAGCAACATTTGGCAGAACGTTTTTGGAAGAATTGAGCAATCGAATAATAAGTGAAAATAAGGATTTTTATAAATAAATCTTGCCTAATAGCATCTGTACTGTATTAGCTCTGAGAGCAGGAATTTACAGTCACAACGGCATATCTAATAAATGGACCTATGATGAATTAGCCCACCAAGTTATTTTTAAAATATTTTATTGTATCAAAGTGTACATTTTAATATCATTACAAACATATTCATAACATCTAAAGTCCTAAAGTAAATAAAAAGTGTTTTTGAATAATAATTTGATTGACATTTTTGACAAGTTATGGTATGATGTTAGAAAATATGCCTTTTGACTGGCAGTGGTGTTTAGGTTTGGGAATCGGAAGGTTATCGGACCGTAATCTTATCAGTTCCTGTGTGCATATTTTCTAGAAATGTGCTTGTGTTAAAGCACAGGAAACAGAAATAAACCATATAGTTTCATTATATTAACAACAGTTTTATGAGTCAAACTATATGGTAATACAAATTGTAATAATTAGACAAAACATTGTTGCTGTGTCTATATAGTACACAAAAGACAAAACTATAAAAAAAAATATTTATTTTCAGTCAATAAGCAGGAATGACTATATTGGTTGATATCTTAATGTTTTATCAACTGTGGAATAGAAACTGGGAATCAATAAGGATCGAAATCGAGTAGTGTGACTTGCTAAACCTGTAGTTTCTGTGTGGCATATAATGTCAAGCATAGGCTATGTAGTTCTTTTGTTTATTTCGTACGTTCTGTTTATGCGGTTTTTGCACTTGTCGTTCTGTGCCGCTATGGCTCTGCTCTGTGTTTGCTGCCTTTGATGGGCCAGATATATTTTCATTGTTCCACAAATCTAGGGCTAAAAACCGATTCCTCGATTAACTCGAATGCAAAAAAAAAATCATCGAGGCATTTTGTTTTGCCTCGAAGCCTCGTGTAGTCTATTTAAATACAGCACACACCAGAGCACGGTGTTTCTCCACGGACCATAGTGACGCATTAAGTTACAGAAAAATATAGCGACCCCAATGAACTGTGTGTGCGTGCGTGCGTGCGTGTATGTGTGTCAGAAATCTTGAATGTGAGCTCTAGCGCCCTTCCCATGACGTTTGCGCACATGAGCGCCCGAAAGCAATCCGGGCGAATGCGTTTTCGACTAACGGTGCCTCTGGAAGGGGTCAAAGGTGGACAACCTGTATTTTGGCGTTGTCCCAATGACACGATCGACCGAAACGCATCTAATACCAGTATAACGTTAAATGTTAGCTTTCGCATTTAGCCTAAATCAATAGGATTTCTAGTTGAAATGGAGGCACGTAAAAACTTCAGAACTGTAAATTAATATGGGGGTTAGTTATGAGCTAAGTTTTGTAAAAGTGTCATTCATGTATCATGTCGATTGTCTCGTTTTCAAGTAACCGTCCTGTCCACTAATTTTAGCCTCTTTAAAAAGCCACAAAGCCATCCAAGAAGACTAACTTTTGTAGCTATATTTATATCGGCTTGACCAAGCCAAATGTTCTTTGATTTAATCTTATTATTGTTATTTAAGATTTAAACATATTATTTTTATGATAGCATGACAAAGCCCACATATTTCTGAGTCTCCTATTCAAACCTTTCTATATCTCTGTTACCACTATTAGTCTCTATTCATCTGTCTGTCTAGTCCAGTTAATGTGTGAACCTTTGTGTTTAACTAACAGTTCTGTCCTGTGTCTCATTAAACAGGTGCAGCAATGAGAAAGCGAAACTTGGAGACAATTGCTATACTTCTGACATGTGTTATATGCTTGGCAGTAATCTTAAACAAAACAGACCATGAAGAAAATGAGACATTTACCAGCGAAGATACATTTCAAATATTACGCAATCTCAATGTGCCCCAGCCATTAGCTCTCCAGCCTTCGTCTCCAACTTGTGAGCGAAATGAGTCCGCTTCTGGAGTGGAGGGATTTTCTATGCTACCCAGTAATATTCAGGACTTCCTGTTTTACCGGCACTGCAGGAGTTTTCCCATGCTGCTAGATGTTCCTGACAAATGTGGAGGCCCTCAAAACTCTGCAGACGTCTTCCTTCTCCTGGTCATCAAAAGCTCCCCTGTGAATTACGATCGGCGAGAAGTCCTGCGCAAAACGTGGGCTGAAGAAATGGTGTTCCGTGGCGTGCACATCCGTAGAATCTTCGTGGTCGGAACATCCGAAACGGGCTTTCAGAAGGCAAAGTTTAATAACCTTCTGAAGATTGAGAACAAAGAGCACAAAGACATTTTACAGTGGGACTTCAAAGATTCGTTCTTTAACCTCACGCTCAAGCAGATTCTGTTTTTGGAGTGGATGGAACGACGGTGCCCACACGCCAGATTTCTTTTAAACGGCGATGACGATATCTTTGCCAACACGTTTAACATGGTTGAATTTCTACAAGGTCAAGAGGACAACGATGGAAGCAAGCATCTGTTTGTAGGGCATCTCATACAGAATGTAGGACCTATAAGACACCCCGCTAGTAAATACTTTGTTCCAGTTCAGGTACAGGAGTCTGAAAATTATCCTCCGTACTGTGGCGGGGGTGGCTTTCTTCTGTCCGGCTTTACAGCTAGAACGATTTACAACATGTCTCATTCTATTACTGTGCTTCCCATTGATGATGTTTATATGGGAATGTGTTTGGAAAAAGCTGGCCTTAAACCCGTGTCTCACTTTGGCGTAAGGACGGCCGGTCTAAAGATGCCTTCCGAGTCTGTTGACCAGTATGACCCTTGCTATTATAGAGAAATCATTTTAGTACATCGATTTCAGGCACACCAGATTTTTGTGATGTGGAATGAAATACAAAACCCATATTTACATTGTGGATCAAAGTCACTGTTGTCTCTTTAGATCAGTCTATAGACCAAAAAAGGTGTGTGTGTGTGTGCGCGTGCGCGTGTGGTATATTGCACTACAACTGAGAAGTTGCTTATTTTCTCAGAAACAGCAGTTGACTTTCTGTAATGTACAGCTGGGCCTTTATGCTTCCTTTTAAAAAAAGAAAAAAGCAAGATGATCAGGTGTGTTTCTCAGGATAAAAAAATGTCTATGCCTGTGCATTGTACATGTCATGTTAACAGGGTAATAATGAGTGTTTCTTTTTTACGCTTATACTGTACGAGATTATTTAAAATAGAAAGATGAAGAGATGTTGATGAAAAAAATTATAAAAATGTTTATTTCATAAAAAACATTTTATGCACAAACTTTACAATAATTGTAAATAAATCTTTTTGTATGTTCATGTTTTTAATAGTATTGTAAGTACATTTTAGTAAAGCTGTACATCTTTTATGGCAACCATAATTGTGTGGTTTCAATTCACAATTTAGCCCAATTTTCAATGTATGTTTTTATAAGTGGTACTTGTGTACACAGACAAAATAAAAAGTATGGTTTATTAAGGATTCATCTGTATTTTATTTCTTAGAGTTAGGCCTGTATCTTATAGACGGTTTTATCGGACACACGCACCTGATCCGAAGTTAACCTGTTGTCTGTGTTTGGCTATAATATAATTTATACCTAATTTATATGAATATTTTATTGTATATTGATTGGATTAAATTAAAACCACTTAATACTTGTTGATTCTTTGCGGAGGTCTACTGGAGTTAGGTTTGGGCCACATAACATTTGTTCATGTTGTTGCCGCTGAAACCGTCTCTATACAGTCACATATTTAGTCAATCAGTACATCACCAATAAAGTATAGGTACCAGAGCATGTGTTTTATCAAAGGCTGGAGCGGTCGCTCTGTATCGCTCCGGTACCGCTCACACCACGAGTGTAACATGCGCAAATCCACCCAGAATTCACCTGTGCCTTCAACAATTAACAAAACTGTCAGCCTACAGTTAAAAAATCGTTTGTTGTTAAGGAGAGATGGAGCAGCCACACTGCCTGCGACAGAATAGAAGTGAAGCGGATTTTTTCCGCAGCAGTCACGCAACAGATCCGCTCCACGTCCGCCACGCAGGCAGTGTGTAAGGCTTCGGTTGAAAACGGCAGGTGTTAGGCATGCAGAGGAATTTTAAATATGAGAGAGCGTGGAGCGATTTCATCGGAGTGGGATGAAATTGTAGGTGAGCGGGGAGCGGAGCGGTCTGGTGCGACTTTGAGCGGTGGAAGCGAACACCCACGTGAGCGGGGAGCAGAAATTCTCACCGCTCAGCTCCGCTCATATGCTCTGGTAGGTACATTCAGGATTTTTGTATATTAGTAATAGCGTTAAAGAAAAAATTGGGTTACCTAAATCATGCGTACCCAGGTAAGTGCACTTCCATAATGTACTTAAAGTGCTCTATTTCCACACACTAATTTTGTACTTCATAGGCTACTACAAATTCATCTTTAGTAGGCTACTTAAGATAATCTTACATTCATCTAAGTGTACTGCTAATTTGAGACACCATATGAACTAAAATATGCTTTTAACATAGGCTATACTATCTGTCATATAATAGTGTGTTCAAGTTTATTTACACATAAATAGGCTTACAGAAAGTATGTTAAAAGCATATTTTAGTTCATTTTCATGGTGTCTCAATAAAGCATTAGATGGACTTGAGATGATCTTTTCTTTTTAGTAGCCTATATTAAATACAAAATTAGTGTGCAAAAATAGAGCACTTTAATGGCTACATAATGAGAGTGCACTTTTTAAACCCGGCTAAGCCCAAAACCTGCAAAACTGCATTTCAAAGGATCTTAGTGTCATAGGATTTCTTTAAAGCAACCTGGGTGTGTGTTGTCTAGAAATACAGTTTAATTAGGCCTACTTGGTTTCTTATTCTTGTTTGTTTTTACTATGTAATACGTATTGTTTCCATTCAATGTTCTTATTACTGTTAATTATACGTTGGGTCTGTATTATCATCACATACCTGTATACAAAGGCATGTCTTGTAGTGCTCTCATTATCCACAACCAAGGCACCTGTCCCAAAGTTGCTCATCATGCACACTGCTTTGGGTGCACTTAAAATGTTTTAGTATTATTCCTCAATTGTAAGTCGCTTTGGATAAAAGCGTCTGCCAAATGAATAAATGTAAAATGTAAATATTTAATACACTGTAATAAAGAGAAATGTTGGTCCAACTTGTTTCACTTTACATTAGGTGTCTTTAACAAGGTACTTACACAATAAACTAAGTACTTGATACAATGTACTTACATTATACCTACATGTTCTTACATTGAATGTTTGTAAACTCTGAGCATGTCTAACTAAGGCCTTTCACTATTATACACAATGGGACACATCTAACCTATTGTAATTTGGTGTGTACTTACCAGTGTTCAACCAAACAGAAGTACAATAACTACAGACTGCACGCAGGTTCTTTCAAAGTAAGAACATGTAGGTATGGTAAGTACATTGTATGGAGTACTGTGTAAGTATAGTTGTTAAAGACACTAATATAAAGTGGGACGCATTATATATTTAAACATTGTTTCATATAAACATTTAATTACTAAATAAACAGAAGTATGTTGTTAGTATTTTGAAATATATTTACCAACATTTTATATAAACAAAGCCTTAAAGGAATTTTTGACAAAGTCACAAAATGTAATCTATTGCTTCGTGTTCATGGACACAAATTTTAATTTTTTTCCTGTCACTCAATTGAATTTATTTTAATACAAAGTATGTATGTATAAATATATATCAGCACAATCTGATAGAAATTCTTACCTGTTTTACGACGTGGTGTAAATATCAGGTTTTATATATATATATTTTTTTTTTTGTCTACTAAACTAATGATGAAAAGTTTTTTTTAAATAATGAGAAAAATGTAATGCAAGTGTCCCAAAACTTTTGTTAGTGTACAAATGTGATCAGAAAATTTTTGTAACAAGTGAACAGGCAGTTGAAGAATTTTATGAATATGTTTATGCTCTATTTTTAAGAGCTAACCATTTTGGAAATTATTCAGGGGACATATATGAATAATTCTTAACAAGATAGGCCTATATGAAAAAGGAAATGAAGAAATAGCATTTAATAGTGGGAAGTGGAACCAGTATTTCAAACCCGACATTTCTTGTGCTCTGACAAAAACGCCTGTGCCCATTGACTCGCACTGATTTTGTGGTTATACAACAGAAGTGAATGTTATTGCTTGAGTTTGTTTATCAACATTCCTAACAATATCATCTTTTGTGTTCTGCAGAAGAAAGAAGTCATACAGGTTTTATATTACATGAGGATAAAATGTAAGACATACATTCACATATACAACACTAGTGAAATGTGAAAAAAGGTGTATACTGGACATTTTAACACATATTTAGATAGTTTCATTTATTCATCTTCCTCAAACATATAAGAAACAGGAAGACATGTAGCTAATGGTGTTACACGGGTTTCCATTGCCTTTACCACTGGTTTGTTCTTAATATGGGTATAACCCACACACAAAGCTCTATATTTATCTATATGATAACTTAACTTACATTTTAACCTACTAGTTTTGACCAGGGGTGAGTTGATATAACTTTAAAAAATAGTTTGAAGTAACATCAAAAAATAAGTTGAAATTGATCAACTCATTATGACGTGTTGAACGAACGTTAAAAAGCTGAAATGCATTCAACTACTTGTCATTCATCCATCTATCATCAGTAACTATTACAGATGACTCATACACTGTAAAAGATTAACTTCAAATTGTTCTCCCAGCAAAGGCAATAGTAGATATAGTGAACAAAAATAGCATGCAGTACTTACAAAGAATCTTTGGTTGACTGTACTTGTTATGACTGATATTTAAGTAATTGCACAAAGCGTGTCATGAAGTTTTACCAACTGTAATGCAGTGATGCCACTACTAAACATGTTTTACACACAAAACATTTTTAGTAGTGTCTTTTGGTCTTAAGTAGTGTGCGTATGTAATAAAAGTCCATAGTTGAGTGAACTCAAAAATGTGAGTGTTTCTTATTTATTGTAAGTTGGTTCAACAATTGTTTTTTTAGTTAAGAGTCATTGCTCTGTTTATTAGTTAGTTGAATTACTTGGCCAAAAGTTGAGTAAACTAAACAAACCTGTGCAGCAAGCTGCCTTGAAATAATGACCTTTACAGTGTAGAAAAGGATGTACGTTAACGTCTGTCAAACCGGAATTCCAAAACAAAACAATCTGGGTGGTATACACAAAACATTTAATCTTATTACGTTAGCATCTTATCAAGTTAATTAACAGCAAAAGTTTTTAGTTAATGATTTCTTCTTCAAACCTATTTACAAAGCTGCTGAGAGCAACTTTTACTTAAGAAATAGAAAGAAATCTTAAATTAAGAGAAAGGTAAGGGTGTGGTTGACCTTGTGGATGATTTCAGCAAGTGGGATGGGTCTTTGTCCGTGATTTTAATCATAGAAATATTGCCAGATCTTCAAATAAAAATATTTTAGAATGCCTATGTGTCACTATTTAATACATGATCAGATATACATGTAAGAAGCATATAGACTAGAATAATCATGGCTGATATAGTAATGACTTTTTAAAAGCTGATTGCTGGTGATCGTGATTTTTTCTTAGTGACTTGGGAGTCGTCCTGACCACCTCTAACCCTGCTAAAACACTTTCTGAAATACTCGAAAGTAAAACAGGACTGACACACCCATTACTTTTAAGAGTTTTTAAGAGCCATAAGATGTTTTGTGAATACAGATGATATACAGACATAATGATCAGTTTATGCTTCATAAATTTCTTTGTTTTGTTTTATTTCTGTGATATTTTGTAGAATGTAGGAAAGCAAACAGTTCTGGGGCACTTTTGACTACTATTGTCATTTTCCCTAATATGGTAACAAGCATTCTTCCACATATATTTCCCTGTGTTCATCAGAACAATGACATTTATACAGATTTGGAACAACTCAAGGGTGAATAAATCGAGGGGTGAGAACCAGAGGGGCGTAAGTGTCATTTTGGGTGAAATGCAGATATATATATATATATATATATATATATATATAAAATGAAAGCCCTCTATGAACTCTTTCTACTGCCAAAATGACACAAGTGAAATCTTAATCAATTTGGAGTTATTCACAGTCAATTGTGCCAAAAGGTGCATGTGACATTTTTTATTTAAAAAATCTCACCCCTCGAACTGGGTGAACTGTCCCTTTAAGAGAAGCCGACTATGACCTTTAAACATAATTCACCTCTTTGAACAGCAAATGCTCATGAACCACACCTGACAGACACATCACTTACACACCCTCATATAAGGACATTTTATCCCTTTTATTCAACAAGCAAACTTTTTTGATGTTTGCTAAATGTGTATAAAAGATGCCCTGCGTGAGAATTCCTACTGGGCCTCACCAGATTTTTTATGTAATGTAATTTTAAAATGTCACACACATTACAAACAGTACAGCAAACACAGTACGTTCTGAAAACGTTGCCAGTTCGTCTTCATTTGGTCACTGTGACATTACTTTGTGACCACGTTCTGAGGAAGTCTTAGCAACGTTACATTTCTTCTTTTTTGCTAACTTTCCAGAAACGTCCTAGCCAAATGACGTCGTCAATTAATCCCATATGGAGAACGTGATGTGGTCTTCAGATAACTTGGTCATTTGATTAATGAATATGGTCATAATTTATATTTATGTTATTATATGGAAAATTTATGATCAGAGTAAAATATGTTATAATGTCAAGACGAATGCTATAAATCCGACTCCTGACAGCTATTAGGAGTTTAATTTGATACCACAATTAAAACTGCGTTTCTATTTATTTAGTGTGCGTGTAATGGAGGCCAGCTTGTGAAGAGCTGTGCAGTGTTAACCTCACTCTCCGACCTCAAGAGGTGCTCTAGCGACAGACGCTAGAGAGAGGTATTTAGCCTCCTCGTTAGAGCGCCCGACTCCCATGCCGGACCGACTCGATTCGAGGCCCGCTCGGGGCGGGTGCGAGTAGGACCGGTTACATGCGCATCTGATATGTGCGTGCGCGTCTCCGGCATGCGCTTTCTCTGTTCTGTAAAGCCCCGCGCGCGCGCGCGCGCTCGCACCCCACCCACATGTACATTAATTCTGTCTATAATTTAGTAACAATACACACACTGCCATTACAAACTGCTTATCTCTATTTGCCTTTATATTTGTAGCTTGATACGGGACAAACTGCGTTCCGTATAGGTTTAATACGGAACGCTGCTTTGAAGTCTTAAATACGGGACGATTCCGTATTATACGGAACGGTTGGCATCCCTAAATGTCATATGTTTAGCTTCCTTTTCTGTCAGCGGCGAGGGTTAGGGCGATAAATGCACGGAAATAGTTAGGCTGACAGAGAAGATTTTAGAATTAGAGTCTCGTCCAAACTTTATTTGAGGATAGTAAAAGGGCCATAGAAAACCCTTTAGATGCAAGTATCGCACATTGTTCGGTTCCGGTTGAAAATTCCCCGCAGCAGAGAAACTTTGTAACCGTGAGACGGCATAGTCGCAGATGAATGCACCCGTCAACCGTTCCGATTACAGTCTGGAACAGGTTTGCTCCGCTCAGTGACGCACCGACTGAAACCTACCTGACCTGTTGGAAAGAGACGGTCTCCATCCCTTTTGGGCTTGGGCTGCTCTCCTGTCTAGAAATATGGCATACAGTCTTAACGCTAAAACTTGACTCAGAAAGAATAGCTAACCGTCTGCTAGCCATCTCATGTCCACAAAAATTCAAAATATGCAACATATAGTACCAAAACATCATAACATAGAGACAAATACAGAAAACTGCGCAATTCAGTCGAGAGGAATTTAATATTCTTTGAAGCCATTCCTTTGTGGATTTGCTTGAATGCTTGTTTACATTTGCTTGTTGCATCACCAATTGTTGGCCCAGATTTATCTGTCTAAAGAATGGACTTCCAAGGTCTCTGGTTTGTTCAAATGCAGCTTTGTTCTATTTTGAGAGCAGTGGCTTCTTTTTAGCAACCCTCCCATAAATCATGTCATGTCTGTTCAATTTTTGTGATTGTAGACGCATGTGGCCTTTACCTCATTTATTATTTTTCTGGTGCTTCTTGATGATAGTTTTGATGGGCGTTTGATGGTTTTATAGCCTTCCCCAGACTGATGGACTGTCACCACCTTTTTCTTGATGTCCTCGGATATCTCCTTTCCTTTTGGCATTGTTTGAATCCTTGGCACTACAGTGGTTTGGTTGGTTTCCTTTCTTTTAAACAGTGTTACACAACCACTTTTCTAAGGATGTCTAATTTACCCAAGCAGTAGCCTTTCAAAAGATACACATTTACACATAAAGAGTGCATAGTAGTACCTCAGAGATACATATTGGTAGCAAATGTATACTTTTATGTATCTAAATGGTACATATTGGGGCCTTTTTTTCCAAAGTGTAGCTACAAAGTGAAATTTTGGGCACATTTTTGACCATTTGTTTCTGAGAGTGTAAGGTTTAAAAACACTATTGTACCTAGGAGTTTTACTACTTTTACTATAGTAAATACAATATACCATAGAATTTGTCATGTGAGATGGCAGATGAGTACATGCATGGTTAAAACTTGTTTGGTGCCAGATGCATAAACGTAAACAATTTGCACAAACAGTATAACACTTTAAAGACAATGGCTGTTGTTATTTGAAATCGACAACAAAACACACTACTACGCAACAGGAACATGACTCTTCCTGCTCTGATCTCAAATGTGCTGTGCAATGCGAGCATTCACCCGCTTCTCTCTGTCAATACGCGAACACTTGATGTTTGTATATCTAATCAGGTGTCATATGTAAAAAATGATTTGACCTTTTTATAGCCATTTTGTAACTACATTTACTAGCTGAACCCATGATCACATTAGATATAGACATATATAGAGATATTTTTCAGCTTGTTGTTTCTTCCACCACCCCTTTGATCTCAAACCATTAAAAAGCATTACACTGCAATTCATTTTTTGTACAGGCAGTTAAAATTTATCTGTCACTTTGTTATGCGAGAATAATATGTACAGAACGTTTTACAGAGCATAGACTTGTCAGGGCTGGCCACAGGCAGAGCAAGTCTTTTATATAAAAAAAGATTACATACCAACATTGCTTTACTTTATTGTGCAGTGATGAGGAACATCGTGTACAATACAATACAATACAATACAAATGTTGCATAAGCCTGCACTCTAAAAAAATCCGAAAAAATATGGCACAATTATACTGCATTAATATGAAGGAATTTTCCGTATTCATTTTTTACAGTTGTTTTACCTGTATTTGACATTTTACACTGCATTAAATTACATTTAAGCATCAACGGAAATGTCCGTAAAATTAAGGAAAATGTACAGGTAATTTTCTGCTACAATTTGTTTTACAGTGTGCTTTTTAAATCTGAGAAATCTTGGTGGTTAAAGTCTTTGTCATATCTTTTTTTGTGTTCTTCAGAGGAAAGAAAGTCATACAGACTTGAAAGGACATGAGGGAAAGTATTTTAGTTAACATACTAGTTCCTCCTTGTGTCATAACTCCATAAAAGAGAGGAGTCATCAAAATGTGCTTTACTGAACTTTCTAAAAAGAAATTAAATACTACCCACACTTTAATCAAAATTAATCTCTGATACAAATGTATTCAAACTGGGTTCATTGGGCACTCTGCTTTTCTGTACTTCGCCATCTAGTGGTCAAAAACATGCCCATTACACAAAATTAAACATTTGGTTCTATAGGGTGCTTCAAAATAGCATTTATTTTGTACTAGTTTACAGCCTGATAAAAACAGGCAGTTTCATTTCACTGAAGTATTATACACATTTAGTATTACTGGCCTTCTCCCAATCAGGAACAGAAAGGATGTCTTTATCATTTAACTATGTTTTCAACTGTAGTAAAGCCATGGTTAACTTTAGTAAGGAAAGTAACAGCATTTTATAGTGCATAATGCCTTCTGTATTTAAGTTGGTTCAGGCTGTTATTTATTTTATTTAAAACACTTGTTTGAATTATGTTAAAAGAAACCGGAACAACCAGGATGTATTTTACAACCCATAAGGTTTTCATTTAGACGTGACCAAAATATAAAACAATAAAGATTCCATATACCTAACTCTGACCATATGGTTGCTCTGACCAATAAAATCATTTAGATTTTCTTAAGCATTTATGGTTTATACGTGTTCGCTAATACACAAGCAGTAGCTGTCCTATGGTAAAAGCTCACGATACATTTAAAGTGATAGTTCACTCATTTACTCATCCTCTGGTCATTTCAAACCTGTATGACTTATACTAGCATTGGTTTTGTGTCCATAAAATAGAAGTGAAGGGGTGTCGCTGCCGTTCGGTTACCAACTTTCTTCAAAATAGCTTCTTTTGTGTTTTGCAGAAGAAAGAAAGTCATAAAGGTTTAAAATGACAAAAGGACGGAGTTAATGATGAAAGAACTTTCATTTTTTTGGTGAACAATCACTTTAATATGTAACTATAGCTTTGCAATATGAGCTTCATCACAATACATACACATTCTCAATTATACTTAAATAAAATATAGCGATTGATCTGTTCAGGGTAACTCTGACTTTACCCTTTAGATCCCTCTCTCTCATCTAACAGGATATTCTCAATAAGGTCCTGTAGAGAAGAGAAGCTCGGTCTATCCTCGCTGTTGAACTCCCAACAGCGCATCATTATACTGTGCACCTGAAGAAATATGCAATGAAACAAGGCATAACATCAAATAAATATATCATGTTTACATTTAATTTCTTGAGTATATATTAAACAAATGTGACCCTGGACAACAAAACCAGTCTTAAAGGTTAGTTTGAAATGTTTTTGATTTTAAACATAATCTGAAATATGAATAAATAAGCTTTCTATTGATATATGGTTTGTTAGAATAGGACAATATTTGGTCGAGATATAACTATTTAAATCTCTGGAATCTGAGGGTGCAAATAAATCAAAAAACTTTAAAGTTGTTCATCAGAGGCACTGCAGCAGGCCGCTGCTATTCTCGTGCTACTTACAAATGTTCTCGTTTTATGATCCAGGGTCACAAATGGCAGAAATTTTAGATAGAGATTCATAGACAGATTCTGAAGTGCAATTCAGACAGAATTCTGTTTTTGCTTTTACCTTTGGTGGACACTGAGATGGTGTTGGTAACCTCCAGTTATCCTTAAGAAGATTAAATAGATGGATAGCCGTGGATGGACTCTGGATGTGACTTCCTATCTTCTGGATACACAACTGCATAAAAAAGATTTATTACACAGACATTTCAACACATCACTATTAGGTATATTCTGTTACACTTAATCTTCTATGTAAGGAAATATATTGGAAGAACATGAGGAGAGCAGACGATAACCTTTCATTTATTTGTCTTCGAGTTTAAAGGGACACTCCACCCAAAAAGTCTGTCATTATTTACCTACCCTTAAGTTGTTCCAAACCTGTATACATTTCTTTGTTCTGCTGAACACAAAGAAATATATAATGACAGACTTTGCATTTTTGGGTGGTGTGTCCCTTTAAGTGAAAGACTAAAAAGGGGCAACTCAAGGTGATGTTGACAGACATTCAATCCATACATCCTGATTTTTTCAACTCACCCTCTTAGGGTTTCGACCGATCTCACAGTAAGAGAACAGCTCATGCAGAACAATGCCGAAACTCCACACATCTGACTTATGGGAGAACTTGAGTTCTGATATAGATTCAGGCGCATACCTTAAAGAGGCAGAGATCATACAAATCCTTTGAATTATGAGCTGTAACCGACCCAACATGAAATCTTGAAATGTGGCATACTTCAAATATCTAAAACCACATGTCACATTAATGATCAGGTACAGTGATTACATTTTTTAACACATTAACATGTTTGGTAACATGTGTAAAATCACCAGAAAATAGGGCTTTCTCCTGGCTGTGTAACACGGTAATATTCTTTATCCACTGGAATTATCTTGGTGAGGCCGAAGTCAGCGATCTTCACCAGAGTATCGCTGGCTACGAGAATATTCCGGGCTGCTAGATCCCGGTGAACATAGCGCATGCTTTGCAAATACTCCATCCCCTATTGAAAAAACTGTGTCAGTCAGTCATGCATTACATATAATAACTCTACAGATCGGATATATGAATGACAAATTCACAGAAAAGAGTTTCCATGTAAATATAAACATGTAGGTGTGTTTGTTCAAACACAAGCCCGCTGTATGTTTTTGGGTTTGTGTTTGCGCATTTGTACCTTACAGATCTGTGAGGCAAAAAGCAACAGTCGCCGCGTGCACACGTTCTGTCTGTATTTCTCCATATAACTAATAAGACTGCCATAGGGGAGATATTCCATCACCAACCTTGTGCTGAGTCTACCTGTAAGGGTATAAGACACATTTGTATTGGACGGACAGATCGGAAATCTAATGGTAATCCCTAAAGATGATGGTAAAGTAACTTCTGACCTGCACTGTAGCAGATGCCCTTGTACTTGACAATGTAGTCACAGTGCATTGAGCTAACAGTCTGGATCTCTCTCTGAAAGTCTGCCACATTGGACTGTTTGTTGGACTGCAGTTCCTTGACAGCCACCAGATCACCGGTGTTATCACCCCACGGATCGTAACGACAAAGTTCCACACTGCCAAAGTTACCCTGAACAAACATTTAGACAAACATGAGCCATATCTGTGTATTATTGTTCAAACAGTATCATCCTTGTTACTTGGAAATCCATTTATTTCTCATTGGTAATATTAAGTGTCATTTCTAATTTGCCTAGTAAAAAAAAAGACCTTTGATATATGAATTTGGATTTTCACTATATACTTATGACAGCCAAAAGAATTCACAGTATGAGGGCAAATTCATCTTCAATTTGTTAGTTTTCAGTTTTGAATCACATTTATGTTCACATCAAAATAAACATTTTGTCATCATAGAAAAATTTGATCAATAATATCAATATCAATAATAATGATTTTTGTCAACAACCCTATATTGTGACACTTCTAGTTGAAAGAATTACCCGGATAGCACAGGTATGTCTGTAAGATGTCAGATCTCGAAAACATTTGCTGTGTAAAAAACTCCTTAGAAAAATGCCGAGACCAAATAGTCAGCTCCGAGATGCTATCAGGGAAGTAAATGTAAAACAGAGCTCTCTATGGGTGGTAAGATTCTATGCGCTCTTGCGTTGTACCTTCCCCAGAACCGAGATGAAACACAGGTGTCGCTCTTCAAAGACATCCTGTTGTTGCTTTCTGAGCATGTTCGGTTTTCTCCAGAGCCCATCGCTCTTGGGGAGTGTGCCGGTGGCATGAAGGATCTCATAATCTATAAAATGAGAGTCAGATGTATGGCTAATGACCACGTTCTCATAGGTTTTTAGGGCACACGTATTAACCAGGGTTAGTTTATACATTTGATATCAATCTACTGATGTTTTTGTCATTATGTCGAAAAGAATAAAGGGCTTTTTGTGTCACCTGAAGTGATGAGGCTGTTGAGCTGGCGAATGATGCTCCTGCAGGACGGTCTGAGCTCAGGCTGATACTGCATACATTGAGAGATCAGGTCGGCCAGCTCGGTCCACTCCAGCGCAGGCAGATGTGAGAACTGTGCGTAAAACTGCTGCTTCTAGAGACATTGAATGATGACAGTTACTTTTCTAACCTTGTTTTGAAATTGAAAAATTGTGTATTCTGTATCCGTGTGGTGTCTGTACTTGTGTGAGGTCCAGGCCCTGTAGAGGAGCTTCTCCACCATTGAATATCTCCCATAGAGTTGTTCCAAAACTCCACTTGTCACACTCCAGTTCTACCTCAAGTGTTTCCAGAGCCTCCGGAGCCACCCACGGGATTCTGTCTAATGCCACTGTATCGCAAAAATGTGCATATTGTATATTATCTATTGTTCTCTCTAATAGCATTATACAAAGATTATAACCAAGAGATTGGGCAACTGTGAATGTTGACATTCAATAAGTGTACGTGACACATATATAATCACCTTCTTTGCCCAGCACGGCCATGCTGATGCCTGGGTCACTTAATTTAATGAAGGGAGAGTTATCAGAGGAGGCGTCCCCCTTTCTGGCCAACAGCAGGTTCTTCGCACAAATGTTCCCATGTACAATTTTCTTCTCCTCCTGTGCATGAAAGATACACAAAACAGCTCAAACTTAACTAAAACACAGCAACACCACGTTTAATGGTGGACAATTATGGAATAAATATGATTTAAATGTATCTATAATATGTGGACAATTAGGGTCACTTACATTATTTATTATATTATTTTATGTATTCATATTTTTTATATTTGAGAATATAAGTAAACTATGTAATAAACACAAATGTAAATTTGGGAAATATGTTTAGACTAGAGAAATAAAAAAGTCTATGTTATATGTTTGCATCTTCAGTGCAATCGCCCATTGCCCATAGAATGTATAAAATGCACTTGACATTTGATCAACCAGCTTCTTAAGGCCTCACCCTGGATGGCATGTAAACAGGTATTAAAGGAATTCCTGTTTTCTTTATTGATGAATAACAAAAAAATTCCAACATAGAGTTCCAACATATGAACTTTAATATAACTGGGTTGTGAAGTAGCCTACATACATACATTCATACATACATACACTTACTTACGCATGTACACACACACACACACACACACACACACACACACACACACACACACACACACACACACACACACACACACACACACACACACACACACACATATAAAAAACAAATAAATAAATTACACATGAAATAAATTATATATATAGTGAATATTTCTCACCAGGAAGTTGAGAGCACATGCCAGTTGTTTGGCCACATCTAGCTTCCAGCTGACCGAAACGGATGTGTTTCTCCTCAGGTACAGGTCCAGCGCTCCATGCTTCACAAACTCCTGCACCATGATGTCTGCGGGAGGTCAGAGGAGCATACGCTTTACTCGTCTATACTCTATGATGTTATTGTATTCACAGATACTTTGACAGGCAACCAGCATAACCAAGAACTCTCTCTGCGTAAGTCATTACACATATTTTTGTATTCTCACAGGGTCCTCATGTGTTTATAAGAGCACATCTACCTTAAGTACTCTTAAAAGTGCTTTTAAGTCAAAACAAACGTAAGCATTCACAGATGAGTGACACTTACTTTTGGATTTGTGTACACTGATGCCATAAACCAGAAGAAGGTGCTTGTGGGAAATTTGACTCATCAGACTAGCTGCCTCAAAAAAAGACTTTAAAAGAAAAGCGTTAGTCAAAACTCTCATTAATCTTCATGATTATTAACACTCACACTGATATTGTCATCTTTTAGTTTGTACTTAGTCACCAGGGATTTTGCAACCTAGAGCTTATCTTTAAACATATCTGAGATGAGTCAACATCATTATTATGGTTTGTTAGTTAAAGGGTTAGGGTTTATAAAGGTTTTATAAAACGTTTTTACAGTTATTCATGTTGTAAGATTGTCACCTCCCAGCAATTTTTATGACTGGCATCCAGGACCTTCAGAAGGACATCTGTTGAATGTGTCATCCCATCCCTCTGGTCTGTCTTTGTGCCTCTAAAGATGTGAGTGAAGGAACCTTGACCCAAGCTTTCTCTCTGTTGACAGAGCCATTAAATGAGCCTAACGTGCAGACTCCAAATAAACAAGTGGTTACACCTCTAAAAATCATAAACCAAAATGTATTTAAGCGTTTTACATCATGTGTGAAGTCATACCCAAATGAGATTCTCATGTTTGATCATGTGAAACTGCATGTGACTGGGTTTGTGTCTCTGTAACATGGGCGAATTTGGCTTCTCTGCCATGTTGCTGTTACGAATAATGATCATGTTGGTAAGTTCTGCAATAAAGTTAAAACACATGATGAAAATAAATCTAACAGAAGACAAGGACCATTAAAGGAGCAATGTGGAAATTTTAGCGGCATCTAGCAGTGAGGTTGCGAACTGCAACCAACGGCTCACGTATTTTCTTCTTTGCCGAAGGAGATAACATATTTACGAAATGCAGTTTGTCCGTTTAGGGCTAGAAACAACATGGGGAATTCTGTGTAAGGAATTCCTTATGTAAGGTCTTTATACACCTCTGAAGATATAGTTATGTATATTTAACTTTTAATTGTAATTATTTCTAAGCAGAAAGTCTGAATTTATATGGTTATGATTAGGGGTGTAAATGGATCGGTTGAATTCTTTTTCTAAATGCACTGAAATGTTTTACCTCTTGGTCTGGGTGGGCAGCACCTTCCCAGGGTCACAGGGATGTCTGACATGATAAGTGTGTTGTGCTGATAAAACTCTGTGAGTTGTTTTAGACTAGAGAATGAGTTGTGAATCCCAGCCAGACTAAACATCTCATTTTTCTCTATCAGGCAGTCTTTGTAATCCATACCCAGAGGGGTCTATAGAAAGAACAAGAAGATAACATAACACCGACCCGGTGATAATCCTTAAACATGCAACCAATCATTTACTCACCTTCGAGTTGTTCCAAACCTGGATGAATGCCTTTGTTCTGATGAACGCAGAGAAAGATATTTGGAAGAATGCTTGTAACCAAACAGTTCTTGGACTCAATTTACTATCATAGTAGGAACTATTACTTTGACTGCCATTGTAATTTTTCCTACTATGGTAGTCAATGGGGTCCAAGAACTTTGTGGTTACAAGCATTCTTCCAAATATTTTTCTCTGTGTTTATCAGAACAAAGAAATTTATCCCAATTTGGAACAACTAGAGAATTTTCATTTTTGGTTGAACTATCCCTTTAAATACATTTTGTGGATTTTTAAAGTGAACTAAAATTAATTTTATAGATCTGGCAGGACCCTACCTGTATACAAACAGTGAGGAAGTACTTGTCAAATTCTTTGGGACTGTGACGTAACAGGAACATCCCATTTTCGGCTCCGGCCTTCTTAAGCTTGTGCACTGCAAACTCTGACCTTCAGAAAACAACAAAAATAATTTGTATACTACTTGATTATATCCTCTATAATTTCACCACTTTAAGTTAGAATCGTGTTGTACGTGATAGGGCCATGGGTGTAGTTCTGGATGTCTTCGAGAAGGCTTGGCGGTGCCACTTCCGCGCAGAAATAGTGAGTTGAATCTGTGGTCAGTCTAAAATATCCGTCAACCAGAGACACGAAGGAAAGAGCTTCAGTGAGGGTGTGAAACTCAGCTTCCTGTTGGTGGAAAGTGAAACCGAGGCGGATAATTCAAATTAGAGTGATATGTCATGGAAAACAAAGAGAAACAAAGTTTTAACGGATCAGGTGCTGTATGAAACATTGTCACATTAGTGAAGATATGACCTATCTAAATCATTATAGAATCTATAATGCCTGCGATATATGATTGTAAAACACATGTCTTGCCCGAAAGTGACTGGACACTTATAAACGTATAAAACAAATATTTAACATAATGTCCCTACCAGGCAGCGGTCATCTTGGCATGTGAGGGTGACCACCCTTTCCTCCAGGGCCATCTGCTCCTGACAGACACGCTTTATACTGATATCGGTGATCTGAGGAAAGTCACAGAACGTCTGCCACTCCTGTGAATGAAAGTAGAGCTGATCAGTACAATACAGGTTGAAGGGCAAGTAAATGATGACACAACTTTCATTTGGTGGTGAACTATCCCTTTTTTAAATAGAAGGCAATCCAGAGTCCCACCTGGCATTCTGTGGTCTGTATCTGAATCCCTCTCTCCCCAGAGACCTGGATGGATTGAACCCTCTCCTGCTCACTTTGCTCTAACCATCCGGAGTGGTGCAGACTGAAGCGTTCTGAACCGTACGCCGGTTCCACCGTGCTTATCTCCTTCAGGTACTTTAGCTTCAGGTTGCGCACCCCAGTCGAGCAGTTACCCAGCTTCTTTAGAAAAAGCTTCAGCGCCCTACGGATCTGATAGCGAGCCAGGCGATTCAAGCGCTGTATGTCTCGTCTGTGAGTCTCTGGAAGGCAGGCCTTGTAGCTGAAATGGAATGAGGATATTAGATTAGATTCAACTTTATTGTCATTACACGTACAAGTACAACGCAACAAAATGTAGTTTAGATCTAACCAGAAGTGCAATAAGCAAGTGCAGGATATACAGTTGTGCATAAATACAGGATAAAGCAAAAAGTATGAAGAATTTACAAGTGGGAATGTATGAACATTATATACAGATGGCTATTTACTAAAAACAGAAATTTACTGATGGATATGTACAATATAATTTAGACTATGTAGAACAGTAGTGCAAATGAGTATAAAGTGTGCATAAATGATGGACAGCAGCTATTAAGTTAAAGTAAACAGTGCAGTAGATGAGTTATTGCAGTATTCAGTACATAGTACTGGAGTGCAAATGATGAGTATAGTATAAATAGTCCGGTAGAGCAAGTAAACATGTAGTACATGTGTAGACAGTCCAGTCGTGTGCTTGACAGGCCTGTAGTGTAATAAACAAAACAATATAGCAGCATTAAGTTAGAGGTATATGAGGGGGTTGTGGAATCAGCGGGGGGTAGAGTTTAATAGGCAGACAGCTCTGGGAAAAAAGCTGTTTTTCAGTCTGCTAGTCCTTGTATATTGGAGTGGCCTTGCACATTTTGTTATCTTGCTGCCTTATCTTAAACTTTAAATTATTTTTTTTTACATTCAAATTTTTATTAAGAGGTGTGAGCCGCTTTAAATCATACTCATGCGATTGAATTAACCACAGCTTAACTTCACTCAAAGTGGAGCAACATGAACAACAAAACTGAAATGCTTCTGAGCTTAGTTTTAAGTGCCCCAGAAAAGGCAAGGCACGTTTATTTATATAGCACATTTCATACACAAGGTAATTCAAAGTGCTTTACATAAAATGCTTGAAGGCAAAATAGAACAAAATTCATAGGACATCTTTGAAAAGCTAATTATTTAAAATCACAAATAAAAAGACTGAATTTAAAAGACAAATAAACAGAAATAAAATTGATTAAAAATGTTTGCACATATAAAGAGAATAAAAACAAGAAAAAAAAAGAAAAATGCAGCACAGTGCTCAGGTTGTAAATGCACAGCTAAACACATGTGTTTTTAATCTGCATTTAAAAATTGCTACTGTTGGTGAACATCTGATGTCTTCAGGAAGCAGATTCCAGTTACGAGTGGCGTAACAGAAAAGGGTTTGAATACTTATGCAATGTAATTATTTCAGTTGTTTTATTAATAATTAATTTGCTAAATCAGTTTTTTGTTTTGTCATTATTGTGCATGGAGTGTAGATTTATGTAAAAAAATATATAAAGGCACTGTCTTGCCTATCAATATTCTCTTGTAACCTACCTTGTGGTCTTGTAGATGTCTCCAACACTCTGGTTTCTCTCTATGGCCATACGCCACAGATCTAGAACTGCCATGGCCAAGCATTCCTGCTGTAAGCTCAGAGCAGGAGATATACCTCCACGACCAGACACAAAATCACTGCGGGACTGAAGCAAAAAGATAACAAAGTTGGAAAAAATGCATCCATTAGCACCACAGATCGGTGCATTTTTACTATATTAATAAGACAGACACATAATACTAAAGGTACAATTAAAATGATGAATACTGTGAATCTATACCTGAGCAAAAAGATAGTCGATGACACAGTAGTCTAGCACAGCATAGATTAGTCCTTTGTTCAAGCCAAACCGATACGATGCCTTATTGGACCCCTGACCGAACCAGCTCAAGAAGAAAAACCTTAAACCACCCAAAGAGAAACATTTTGGACTTCGACTATACATACCGACCAATTCAATAAAAATTTGTTTTTTTACATTTTATGCCTCATTTGCCAAAACATTTTTAAAACGTTTCCGAAACAAAATTAAAGAATTGACTTTTTCCTTCACTCAACAGAAATTTGTTGATATAAAATCAGCCACTGGGACAAGCTGAAGTATTTGTTAAAGAAAAGCTTTTACCTCACTCTGTAGTGGGCAGTGATGGCCTCTTCACTCACGTTAAACACATGAGTTGGTGGATACCAGTATGAAAGGTCCTCCGAAGCCAGAGAAAAAAGGTTATGGAACAGAGGACAAATACCTAAAATATATAAATATTCCATTTCAGTTTTAAAAAGACATTTGGCACAGTATGGATAGTGAAGTTACAGCATTAAAAACACATTACATATTGGCAGATTGTTGCTTTACTGTGTTTTGATAAACCCAGCGTTTATTAGCACTATAAAAAAAATCAAACTTTTGTCAAAGTACACTGTATTGAGAAAATTGCAACACCATGTATTCTGTTTGCTATAAAAAAAACATTTTCAAAATGAAAACTTTCTATATGCATGTAAAGCTGCTTTGCAACAATGCAAAATAAAAGTTAATCATTGCCAACTTTAAAAGAATTTAGTCATGATGTGCCTCATGAATAAAAGACTTTGACCAACTTTCCAGACAAGATGGTAAAATGATGAAAAATCCATTATGCACTACTTGTAAAGAGAAGTTAACATTTGAACATGTATGACAATCTCAGTATCGGGAGTATCTCACCGCTGGCTTTGGCAGCAAACGCACACACACTCTCAGCAGTGATGTGTCCAGTTGGAATGCTGAGGGTGGTCTCATATTTTAATGAAGGGCTGTAGTACAGGTACACATGTAGAGTGGAGTCACAGCTGGACTTTTGACTCCCCGCTCTATCATTCTTCATCAGAGGAACCTCTTCTTCCTCAGTTACGGTCATCTCACCAACGCTATCTCCTGAGTGGATGAAAAGAACTAGAATATCTCATTTCGACTATCAAAGAGATGGGGCTGTTCTTGGTTTGATCAAATGTGGTGCATTTAACCCAAAGTAAGCTGACAGGACATTATTTCTGATCAGTAACTTTAAAAGTTCATGTTTTGTTTTGTTTTGGTAAAGAGTGTTCTCATAATTATAGTAATGCATTTCTTTACATTTCCTTACAAGCAATTTAATTCAAGGTGGCAAAACGTTTCACTGCAGGTTGTAAAAGTGTTGAGTTTAGAGGCAGTAATAAAACACAAAATGAATAAAGTTAAAGTGATTGTTCGGCCAAAAATGTCGGAAAAATTCTGTCATGATTTACTCACATTGCTGTCATTTCAAACCTGTACGACTTTCTTTCTTCTGCAGAATACAAAATAATTTATTTTTAAAGAATTTTGGTAACCAAACAATGGCGATACCCATTGACTTCTATTGTATGGACACAACACCAATGCAAGTCAATGGGTACCGCTATTGTTCGGTTACCAACATTCTTTAAAATATCCTCTTTTGTGATCTGCAGAAGAATGTAAGTCATAGAGGTGTAAAATGACAAGAGGATGAGTAAATGATGGCATAATTTTTATTTTGCGGTACACTATCACATGATCAAGAATTTGTTTGTGCCATTATTAACATAGCAACAGATGACAGTTAACTGCATCAGTTCTTGGAACTCCGGTGGTCATACCCTTGATCAAAGTGAGAACATATTCATGTTGATCTGTACTTTCCGTAACAAACAAAACCACGGGTTATTCCCAGAGTACTACAAACTCTCACCAATATTAAAACTTTAATAGTTAAAAGTTTAAAATGCATCAAGGGAGGGCCGTGAGACGAGGTAACAACTTCTAAATACTAGAAGTTGTATTTTATAAGTTTAACATAAATGAAAATATTCCTACAGTACAAACTACAAATCGTCTGTGAAAACAAGCATGAAACGTATACATACATCATCGAAACACGAAACGTACATCAACAAACATCATCACGCTCACCACATATGTATTCAGTTTCATTTTAGGATTTTAATAGAATAAAGATATGTTTACCTTTTGTTATTTCGGAAGAAAACTTGCTGATTTGGTCATGTTAATGAGCTTGTAAATATCAGTCTGGTTATGCTGTTGTGAACTATACAGTGGGAGGGTTTAAAATGACATAGGTTTCCGGTACACAACCACACAAGCACCATAAAGGCTATTCAGACTGCTTTAGCAAGAACAACACTATTGCAGGATTCTCTGCCAAATGCCACACTTCTTCATTTTAGTTTTCTGTCCTATGACAAGACAGGAAGGCCACCCCTGCATACTATAAAGATTAAACAATTCGAGAGTGTGTTTGCTTGTGTGAGAAAGAGAGAGACAGAGAGAGGGTGCGTTCTGGAGCTGCTGGGTTCTTGTGTTTTTTACATGAGATTGAAACCACCGTTTCCTCTTTCATTGCTACAGCGCGGCGGCGTTGTTATTTCCGCTACTGAGAAAAAAGTAGGTTTTCTTCCGTTGGGCCCAGAGGCACACAAAACTTTCATTTTAACACTTGTGATAAGAAAAGTGTACCTGTTTATAGTTCAGTTTTTGTGACCCAACAGCTGCTGGTTTTAAAGGGACAATTCACCCAAAAATGAAAATGTTGTCATTGTTTACTCACCCTTGTCATTTCAAACCTGTATGACTTCTGCAGAACACAAAAGAAGATCTTTTGAAGAATGTTGGTAACCGAACAATGGCGGTACCCATTCACTTCTATTGTGCGGTCACAAAACCAATGCAAGTCAATGGGTACCTTATCATTTTATTGGTCAATAAAATGATGCACAAATCTTCAAAAGTTTCAGAATGTTGGTCAATGCATAAACATTCAAATAGTTATTGGCGACTTTATACCCACATATTGGTAAAATGGTATAGATAAAGATTCAACAAAACACACATGGCTGAATGTTCTAAATAAAATGGTCTTGCAGTGTGAAAAATTAATTCAGGTAACAACATATTCGGATCAATCAACATATACAAATTTGTTGGAGAAGGTTGAAAGCGTTCATGTTTTCAATAAAACAATTAAGTTTATTAAAGAACAAGCATTTGAAAGCATGTGCATGCTCTTCTGTTTTGATCTTGGCTGAGAATGACACTAGGCTGATGTACAGGTGTTCTGCAGGTGTACCATGAACAGAAACGTTCTTGTGAGTGATTGCATAATACAAATGAAAGAACTACTGATTTACAGGTCAATAAAACGTCTTTCAGATCAGGTGCTGAGGGTCAGGTATTCAGCACTGCCAGCCAAAATGGAGGATAAATAAGAATACTGTTGACATACTTGATATAAGTGTCAGATGAGAATTTACTGTGTTAGATGTGAAATGATGACAAGGTTCTAAATCTCACCATGTAATTCCTGCAGAAAAAAGCAATAGAAACCCAATAGAAATCATCAGAGAAATTCTAATGGTTTCCATTAAAATACAGTTATGAACCATTAGATTTTTCCGTTAAAACCATTATAAATTTCCTTTTTGTAGTGTGTTTTGGGCATCATTCCAATAGCATTAAATGGTATTCTATCGGTTCCCATCTGCCAGCCCTGCTGAAAAAAACTATAGAAACCATTAAAGAAGTTGTGATGGTTTTAACGGTTTTAAAGGGAATTGTATTGGTTTTAATGGGAACTATAATGGTGTCTGGTATGTGATGGATTATATTGGTCGGATGTTAAATCTTATTGGAATAATGCCCAAAACACACTAGAAAATCACATTTTGTAATGGTTTTAATGGAAAAAGCTAATTGTTCATAATGGTATTTTAATGGAAACCATTGGAATTTCTGTGTTGGTTTCATTTGGGTTTCTATCCCTGCTGAAAAAAATCAATAGAAACCATTAAAGAATTTATAGTGGTCTTAATGGTTTTAAAGGGAATTGTATTGGTTTTAATGGGAACTATAATGTGTCTACTGGTATGTGATGGATTCTATTGGTTGGATGTTAAATCTTATTGGAATAATGCCCAAGACACACTACAAAATGGAATTCTTTAATGGTTTTAAAGGAAAAATCTAATGGTTTAACATGGAATTGTAATGGAAACCATTAGAATTTCTGTGATGGTTTCTATTGGGTTTCTATGTTTTTTTTCAGCAGGGATGTTTTTTTCCAGCAGGGATAACATCCCACCAATAGAATCCATCACATACCAGTAGACACCATTACAGTAACCATTAAATCCATTAAATGTTCTACTGTTTCATCCGAATTTTTAGATTTGAATTCATCTTTGTTCTTGGCTATACATGGCTATTTAGTTTGGAACCAAAAATTGGAATTTTATGAAAGCCTGTCCTGCACTACATTTCAACTTTGTTGAGAAAAACATCACCAGCAGAAAGTTCTTTTGAACTAAGAAGGATGTCTGTGGGATTGTATGCAGCAGCTTCATTCTGTAGAGAAAAGAATTAGATTTTAGAAAACGTCTGCACTTCCCTGTCTTCCACAGACAGTTGTGCCAACACATGAAGAGTTTGGTTCTAAAGCGCAATAAATCCATTTTTTTATTTTTTCAAAATTCATGTTTTTATTATGTTATCATGTTTTAATTGTGTTTTATTGTGTTAGTTAGCTGTATCTTTTTTTAGTTATTATGGCTTAAATCAAAACTAAACAACTGCAGTTTGATTGATATTAATTGGAATGCACAATCAAAAAACATGATTTTTGAACATTTTTGAAAATGGATTTATAGCGTTTTGGAACCAAACTCTTCACATGCTATCAGTCAATCCAATGTTGCTGTGTTGGGTGGGTTGTTTTTTTAAATCGACCTACAGTCGATTTTACTTTCATCCAAAATTTAAAATTCATTTACTCAACCACATTGAATTCCAAACCTGTATGACTTTCTTTCTTCTGGAGAACACAAAAAAAGATATTTTAAAGAATGATGTAAACCAAACAACTGTGGTACCCATTTACTTGCATTGGTTTTGTGTCTATGGGTACTGTGGCTGTTCGCTTACCAACATTCTTCAAAATATCTTCTTTTGTGTTCTGTCGAAGAAAGAAAGTCATATAGGTTTGAAATGACCCGAGGGTGAGTAAATAATAACAAAATTTTCATTTCTAGGTGAACTAGCCTTGCTAAACATACCAAGTTCTGACAGGACGCATCACATTTCTTTTCCTCCAAATTCCACCACAATAAACCTGGAGCAATAGAATCCTTCTTGGTGGGTCCTGCAGTAATCCAACAAATATGACAACCGTGTAACATTGCATGTTTAACTAATGTGATCAAATACATTTCTCTCACCTGTAATGTAGCTGACCATCACACCTACCAGCACGACTGCACTTGTTGACAGGGCTCCGAAATACAGGTAAGATATTGAATAGATACTTTGAAGGCCATATTGACTGTATGCGAAGAGTGAAAACACTGATGTAATGATGGTTGGAATAAAACTTGATACACTATACAGTTTAGGTAAATGTATACAGACCCATAATCCTCATGAATTGACGGTGATAAAACAGATGACAGAACCATCACTGTGGTGCCATTCAGTGTTGAATTATTTGCCAGACACTGACTGGCACTGGTGGGTAAAACACCCATCACTTGAGGTGTTGGAGGATAAATTGTGCTTCCAATAGCGAGCCATAGAGATAGAAAGAAACCCACAGCCACACCTGAGAAAACCCCCTAAAAGATCAACAATAATCATATTATTCTTTCATTTATACATTTAGCTTACACTTTTACTCTATGACTTACAAATGAGAAACATGTCAACCTATTTAAGCTGCAGTATCATACAGGAGATGAATGAAGTGCAAAAACTAAAGAAACAGGAACTGCTCTTATAGTTATGGACCAGCTACAGTACGTGTTTATAAAGACATTTACATTTCTGCATTTGGCAGATGCTTTTATCCACAGCGACTTACATTGCATTATACATTTGTTTCTGAGTATATGCATCCCTGGGATCAAATCTATGACTTTGGCGTTGCTACTGTATAACACCATGCCTTAACCACTGAGCTACAGGAAATCAGGAAATCAGGAAATCAGGTCTTACTGGTTTATTTGTGGCTGGTATAAACATGCCCAGCACAAATGCTCCAAGGAGTGGACCATTAACTACACCCATGACTGTAAATGACCCCTGAAAGGAAAGCATAAATTACTGTAAAACACAGCCACCCACACTGAAGTTCAGCTTGATTCATATCATAATAATTGTAGGAGATTGTTATCCATACCTGAAGCACTCCCCAGTTCAACAAAGAGGAGAGAGCAGCCATTGTAATGCAGCCAAACCCGTAAAACAGAGCTGTTTTACACAGACAACAAGCAAAAAATTAAGTTTTCATTGTAGTCATGCTTCTAAACATTGTCAGGCAACAATAATAACACAATCACATCTATGGTCTTGAAATTTTGTTATTTGAATGACAAGTGTATTCCAAGATATTGACCAAGATATTCCAAAGAAGTTGAGATAATGTTATGCATATACTATATCTGTAAAGTTCACATTTGCATGCATGTTTTTTAAGTTCACAACCCAAGCACTTTTTGTTATGGTGGTACACAGTTTTGGAAATGTCCGCGATTCACTGGGGGGGGGGGGGCACTTGAAATTCCAAGTGTTCTCCCCATTTCCAACCCTCATGGTGGTATCATCTCTCAAAACTTGCATGGTATCGAGTGTTAAAAAAACCGTTTGTTTCATAGGAAAAAGATGTGGTCTAAGATTGAATGGACAACAGGTCATGTAAATTACAACCCAGTTTAAATACTTGCATCCTGTTGGGTTTCCTTATATGCAAAATCTGCCCTGCCTGTGAAAACCTAGCTAAAGTAATTTTTGTGATTTACTGTTTTCCACATAAATTCATCATTCTACAAAATGTAAAGAATATTGGGAGAAAATATAACCTTGATACTTCTATAATATTGACTAAGTAAAGCCATGTCAAAGATTCAAATCATAGTAAAAACTAATGCTTGAAGTCAACTTCAGAATTAGATTATGAGACTTTAGTCTGGATTTTGCACACTGGGTCACATATGTCTTTGCACATTTACTTTTGTACTGCGAGTCTTTCAAAACCTGCAAAGAGGCCATTGACAGTGACCCACTTGTTCCATATGAAAATTTTGTGGTCTAACAAAGAAGGAAAAGCAGATAACATAAAACACAAATATGTTAATGCTGCTTATATGGTGGGTGATATGTAACCCAAACATAAGAGGCTGAACTGTCTGATAGCACAGCCATGAGTTCCAATATACAAAATAAAAAAATGTGGAGATGGGGCTGAAGCCAACACAACTTAATCAAATGCAAACTTAAAACATGCGAGGCAATAAACACACATGGTATTCTGCATGCATGGTAAGCAGTGCTAAAAATGTGACTTGAGCTAAAAAATAATGAGATGTTGTTTTTGACCCTACATAATAACTTGGAGAGCAAGAGCTGTTTTCTCTGTGAAGTGGTGATTAGCCACGGCTTCATTACATCCTCCATAGTAACAGCAGCCATAGCGTTAATGCTGGTGGAGACGGTACTGTGGAAACAGAAGCAGGTACAGCCACCTCAGTGTGCTTCATTTCATTCAGCAGGTCTATCAACACCACACAATGTTCTGAACGTTTCAATCACCTTAAAGTTCCACTGTATGCACAAGCTAGAAAAAGACCCGGGAAGCCCGGATGATTCCGGAAAATGTCCAACACCATGTACGGCATGTACTGTGATGATGAAAATACAAAAGCGTCAGGGCAGTCATTTGGATTTATTTATTAAAACTTGTTGGCTGCATTTCCATGTACCTGATCAGGTGCAGATATTTTGCCGGCTTTAAGCGGATCACAGTTCAAGTACAAAGCAAACATCACAATACCACAGGTTGCTGCACTGCTCACGATAAGACACAGACCCACCTGGTTAACCAGCAGCGCTCTGCAGCGCAAGACAAGAGTGACACACAGTGGATTATCTGTATGAAAATATTACTGTACAAAGAAGTGGTGAGGAGATAATGACACAGCAAATGCATCTAAAATCACGGTTCAAGGAACATATTCATTTACTCCATGTCTAAGAAAACATTTTTACATTTTTTTAAATCTCATTTTTTTTAATTGAGATTTTTACATCATCTAAAAGCTGAATAAAAAAGCCCTATTTGGCCGAGATACAACTATTTAAAACTCAGCAATCTGAGGGTGCAGAAAATCGTCTTTAAAGTTGTCCAAATGAAGTCCTTAGCATAGCATATTACTCACAAAAATAAGGTTTTGATATATTTACGGTAGGAAATTTACAAAATATCTTCATGGAACATGATCTTTACTATATATCCTAATGATTTTTGCCATAAAAGAAAAATGGCTAATTTGGACCCATACAGTGTTTTTGGCTATTTCTACAAATGTTCTCTTAAGACTGGTTTTGTGATCCAGGGTCACATATAGAGACATATTTACTCACAGTTGCGCTTGTCTTTCTGTCCTGCATGACACGTAACGCTGCACTTGAGCCTGATTGGCTCCGTACATGGATAACCACACCATAGTCCCGCCCACTGTGAAACTCCAGAACGAATAACGCTTCTGTGGGTCTAGGTGAAAGCTGCGAGACATTACAACAATCTTGGAAATGAAATTGAATTCATTTGACATGTTTCAAAAATGCTTGATGTTGTTTATACTCATTAAAATTGATGCGTGATCCATTGTAGGCAATCTCTAGAACCCTCGCTGGCCCTCCAACCAACAATGTGCCCTGAACAAAGACTGCAATAAACCCAAACAGCATGACCACAATCTGAAACACATCGGTCCAAATGACAGCCTTCATACCACCCTGTGAGAAAACAGAAGAGAACAAGTATTTACCCATGTTTATCCTTAGCAATACTTTATGATATTTTTACAATAAAGGCCAATGATAGGTCATCTATAAAAATACATTATAGTAAGTTTGGTCACTAAAAACCCACCACTGTTGTGTAAAATGTGCAGATGATTCCGGATGAAAAAAGAGATGCCCACATATTTAGACCAGTAGCTTGATTTAAATGAGGAAGAAAAGGGAAAAACTTGTTTTTCCAGTCATAACATATACAGGATGGTATCAGAGAAAATATCACTGCTGTCCTCCTGAAACCTTGTATCTTTGTGATTTTTATTATTTTTCATAAATCATTATTATACATCACAATTTATGTTTGTCACAGGGTTCTGCAAATATCTAACCAATGTAATGTAGTATTATAACGTGCTTGTCGACTTTGACAACACAGTATGTAAACATTTAAAAAAGTTTCCACTTCCTGAAAAACAGCGAATTTCAGAGGGTTTCAGAAGGACAGCGACAATATGCTTGTTTTACTCACCTTGATTCAAGATAACTGCAGGAGCAAGGATCACTATACCAGTATAGAGTAGCTACAGGAAAAGCAAAACATCTCAAAATTGTGCATCCAATGCATTTGATTATTTTTTCAAACATATTTTATACAACTAAACACTAATTTCAATTTTTCAACTGATAACTGATGTTCTTCTGAAACCTAATTTCTCCATACTTCGTGCCATACTACATTATTATTAGTCACCCTTTGTGTTTGTCACTGGGTTTTGCAAACATCTGTATTAAAAAGTGCTTGTCAACTTTGACAACACAATATTTAATTATTTAAAAAGTAACAGCAAATATGGACATTCGAGGTTTCAGAAGGACAGTGACAATATTAATGTTGTTGTAATGTAGATGTTGTGCTGAGTTTGTCTTACCGTGGCTACAATAAACTGCAGACTCCCCAGGAGCTGCATCCCTCTGCCAAACCTCAACCCTAAATACTGACACAAAAGAACACTGTTCACACATACGTACATACATCTAGAGGAAGTTCTGAGATCCACTGAAAGTCTCAGATGTTTCTTCATTTTTAATTTACATTTTCATTTTATTTGAGTAATAAACAAATAATTATAGTTTATTAAATAAAGGGTCAATGCTAACTCCAGTGCAATCTGTCAGCAAATATTAAGAAAACAATTATTAACACATTTCTTGGCTAACAAAAATGTTTATGCATATAATGCAATTTGTAAAAAATGTTTTTTTAATTAATTTAGAAAAGAATGCAAAACAGAAACACAGTTGTCTCGGATATCTGAACCCTGCTCTACCCACACATGCCATTTTATCTCACACTACTGAAGAATTACTGAGATTCCTTGTGCAGGTGCGGATTAGACTGAGATACGTGCTATTAAAATAAACTGAATGTATTTATTTACTGGTTCATTATTGGTGATTTAAAAAACTATTGATATATTGGAATTATTCACACATACACGCGAGAAAGAAAATAGAAATATCCAAACCTGATTTGAGCTGGTAATATTAAGACGATAGAACACAGGTATAAAAAAAACTGCGGTAATAAGGGAGTTAAGCGATTGTCCAAGGCACATATAGAGGAACTTAAAACCATATAAATAGGACTCTGATGGGACACCAAGCACTTGGACAGCTGACATAAAGCTGGCACAGAGCGACAGTCCGACAGGCACGGCAGAGAATCCCCTGCCCCCAGTGAAGAAGTTATCCACGGTGGAGTGACCCGGGGTCTTTCTCAGAGATTGGAATAGCCCGATAGCCACGGATACCCCCAGCATAGCAGCAAATACTGCATAGTCCACCAAAGAGAAGCCCAGCCAGTCCATAGTGCTGCCTTGTAAGTGAGTAGAAACCTTCTCTTCGAGGGGGTTTTCAGCTGTAAAAACAAATGTGAAAACACAAGCATTCTTAATGGACCTCCTGTTATGCTCTTTTGATTTTTAAACATTAGCACTCATGCAGTCCACAGTGTCATTTAAGGTAACAGCAAAAAAACCAAACAGATTGAGTACAAAAACAGGACAATATTTAATATCTGTATAGATAGATAGATAGATAGATAGATAGATAGATAGATAGATAGATAGATAGATAGATAGATAGATAGATAGATAGATAGATAGATAGATAGATAGATAGATAGATAGATAGATAGATAGATAGATAGATAGATACTTACCATTGGTTTGAGAAAAATATGCAGAACCAGTTTTGGATGGTTTTAATGTAGCAAATTCCACAGGTCAGCACATAATAAAACTCATATGGGATAGTTATAGTATTAGCTTTAAATATGATCAGCATCACTGGTCGGTGGAAAGTGCATGAGTGAGGGGTGGATTTATTTTCTTGGCTTATGATAATTCTGATAATTGAAGGCAGTCTGATGGGAGGAGCATTATGAATTAATATTACAGACAGTATATAGGGAGGAGCATGTTGTGATTGACACTAGCGGAGGCAGAGTTTTGCATCCTGCTTAAAATAATATTCAATTTAAATCGAAACTCAGGCAAATTGGTCTAAAATGAGTTAGAAATGCAAGGGTTCCCACCCTAATGAAACAATAGACATAGGTAAAACCCCTTAAGGGTAGATTAAACCCCTCAAGGTTTACTATGTTTACTGTTAGATTTAGTTCCCCACCCTAATAAACAACATAAGTAAAACTCCTTAAGGGTAAATGAAACCCCTCAAGGTTTATTATGTTTACTGTTAGATTATTTAGTTCCCCACCCTAATGAACAATACACATAAGTGTAACCCCTTAGGGGTAAATAAACCCCCTCAAGTTTTAATGTGTTCTCTTCTTTGTATAAGACAGTCTTTGCACTGTGTTCTTATTTAGCATTAAAATGTAACCAATTACAAGTACTAATACTTGTACTTTTTTGATTTGTTGAGCATGGGGCAAGAAAAATCTAGTCCGCTCTCGGGCGAAATACCTGTTGACTTTATGTTCAGATATAAAATAGTTCAAATAGAATCTTACCCAAGACAAGTGTTACCTAGCGGCAAGGGAAAGCAGGCAGCGGAGCCATATGCTGTGTAATGTTATTTAATGAAGTAATCAAAGTACAGATAATCCAAGGACATGAGAAACACAACAGGGTAGACCATCTAAGAACACACAAGAGAAACAAGGGCGTAACATATACATTAAGCACTGGGGTATAAATATACATGATAACAAGAGACACCTGGACAACCAAATAAAAACAACGAAGAACTACAAACATGGCACCAAAGCGGACAGTAAGTAATACAAAAGTTCACATACACAGGGGAAACATGGACTGGGATCGTGACAACAAGGTTCTTTTAAGAAAAATGACATGGAGTTAATGAAATCCATGGTCAAAGGCGGTTGGGGCAACCCAGAATGGGATTATAAATACATGACTGAATTGTATAAAATTTGGAAAAGGTTAAAAAAAGCCCTAATAAAAAGAACAAAATGCTGTCTGTAAAACAACCACCGCCATACGAAACAGCTGAAAACGGTAGAAAATCTGTCTAAATGTACTGTATGAACCAAAATGTTGTTATATCGCATGATAAAAGACAAAATAACCAAAGCCTGTCTATAGAGACAGGGTAAAAGTGGCCTGATGTGTTCCCAGCCATATTGGCTGAAATGAGATAAATATTCTCCATTTGAGGTATTGATGGGTAGGTCTTTCCCGACCCCTTGGGTCAAAGGCCGCGCAGGCATTTCTTCCCTAGGTGACAAGGAGGTGAAGATGAAAGTGGGTTTCCCTACTTGAGAAAAAAATGAATTCTGTGTGTGCTGATGTTTCTCTTTTTTCCTTATTCTGTCAGATAAGCCCATCCATAACTTTGTTCCAGGCCAACAAGTGCAAATTTAAAAATCTGAGGCCAGTTGCTGTCGGAGAGCCATGAGAGCAGTGACCAGGACTGGAGTGTTGACCGACCACCAGCCACAATGGATCCACGCATCCAGACTGAAACCTCTACCAACATCCGCATCACCAATTGACACTGCAGGGCTTAAAAAGCCTGCCGAGACTTGTGCCAGACAAGATCTTCACTCTTTTAGTGAGTGAGGGGTCCACCTGTCGGCTGAACATAGGTAGCCTACCAGGCATAGTTTGCCTACTTAGTAGCTTGCCTCTTGCCAGTAATGGTTCCCCTGGAGAGCATCTGGGTCTAAATTGTCCAACATGTTGGACACCTGATTGATCAAAGAATCCAGAACATCACCAAAGCGATTGCTTATCTGAAAAGACATCTCTCACAACATCCATCCGTAATTTACTGCTGAATATTGAAGTATAATCCGAACACAGAAAAAAAACAGGCTAAAATCTTACACTAGCCTAATAATATGAACTCGATGTAGTAAAGTAAAGTAAATCTCGTCCCAAACCGCCTCGTATCTGAAGACATTCTGCGTTCGCCCTCACGCGTTGGAGGCGCTGCTCACACTCATCGGGGTATGACAACACATTTCGACCGCCGAGCCTCTAGGCGGCGCTAAATGAAGCGTTTTATCTGTCACTAAAAGCAGCTTGAAAAACGGGCGAAAAACACACCGGGAGGCTGGCACAGGATAAGGTTTGTGTTGTTAGATTAAAATATTAAATTAGGTGGCGAGAATTTAGCTTACGAATTCAGATGACATGCCTACGTCCCGCTTTCATCACTTAAATAACAATTTTGTTCATAAAAGAACGTGTATCAATACCGTTGTTCCATGACACCAGAATGATTAGCAAACATGCTATCTACTGCTTTCTTATGTTCAGCATTGTAAACAGAAAATATGTCTATTATTTTACGACTGTTAGGAAATGCTGGAGAGTTTTATTATTACTTTCTTTTAGCAATGTCATGATGTCACGATATATTCTGTAACTAGGGAAAGCAGGTGTCTTGTATATATTACTTACATGTACAATGAAATTTGCCCCTTTGTGAAGATATTACAAACGTCTTGTGGTTGTGAAGAGGAAAACGATATTCATAGTTCCTTTTATGAAATTCAATAAACTGGAAGACCAGATTGCAAGAACAGTGTGTTTTCACATTGCACAGACAAATAAAAAGGCAAACCCCACAACATAGTACTTTGCAAGACTAATTATTAAGTAAAAGTTATCATTTGTATTGATAAATAAAAATATAGAGTATAATAAGATATTAATAATCCAGTCTGTTAATATGACAAATATTTTGTACCATCTCATCATGTTTTCTGGCACAAAAAGGTGACCATGTTCTTAAACTTACCTCCGCAGGGAAGTCCCAGGAATGCCGAAGAAATTCCAGGGGGAGAACTCCAAATCGGCCACTGCGAGGGCACGGAAGGCCGAGGCGAAAGCAGTAGCTGATGCACGCAAAAAGAAGGAGCTTGAAGATGCGCTCTGGGAGGATAATGACAAACATGTTGCAAAAAAAGAGCAGAGGAGGGTAAGACTTATAGGCTTTGGGTTATGGACCCATATGCTCAAAATATAATTACCTACTTTAGAGGTCAAATGAGCTAATAATGTCCTTACATATATGGCATTGTCAGTACTTTATGTCTAGTCAGAAAAGATCCATTACAACACCTTATGGCATTGCAAAGTAAAGTAATGAACACAAGGTGGCAGAAAAGATCTGCCTCATATATATATATTTACTCTTCATAAACTCTATTTCATAGTCAAATCTTTGTCATAATATTCTTTCTGATATGGAAATGTTTTTGATACACAGACTCTACAGCCTGGCACAAACAGGATTAATTAATAATCAGAAGTGCCACCACTGCAATGTTTTCCTGTGTTATGTTGTCGTAACAGTCATCTGCAGTTGGCTGCTAATCTTGTATCTGAATGACACAGCTGTCTTCCTTGCTAAAGCATCAGACATGCGAGTCTGAGTAGAACACAATAGATTAATACATTGTGAGTCGGGTTTAAGGTTGCTCAGGAAATGAGGTTCCCACAAACAAAACGAAAGCCGAAGCCGACTCGGTTAAAGTAACACCGACATGCAAGTTCTAATATCCTCTATCAATCATGCCGTGTATTGATGAATGTGTTAACTGGCGGTAATGGAGTCAGTTCGGAAGCTTGATTTTGAAATTGATATGTTTTAACTGGAATGTAGTGACTGGTTGTTTTTGATATAACCAAATTATATTTTAATGTATTTTTTTAAATGTATTATATCGGAAAGCTATATATAACCTTTTTTTAACACATTAATAATATTTGGTATATTAATAGCTAGATCTAGGTTTAGGCTTTTAATTATTAGAAGATATTTTAATAATGTATTTAAAAGTTTTTCTGGCCTGGTCCCATTCCTCTTTCTCCCCCCCAGCCGGCCCCATTTGCCTCCATGTCATTCATTATTCAGCTGGTGTTGGCATTTGCAGTCAGCGTCAGCACTGTTGGCATGATGTGCCATTCTACTAGGCTGAGTGCAGCTGGTAAAGAGCTCCTCACGCCCTGTTCTTTTCCTCCTGTTCGTCCCATCGCTGCCATCTGATCCCCGCTGGTCTACCAGAGCCACACCGCGTTTTTTTTTACAGCAGCCATTCTGCTAATTACACTCCATGTCCTCGGGTCACTGTAAGGGTCCGGGCAAGCTTACCTGCTCTGTGATTTGTCTCGTCACTTTTATAAAGTTTAGACACTGTGATGATCAGGGTGTGCGAATGTATTGTCACACATGGATGTACAGAGAAACGTCAAGAGAGACTAGCGTATCTTGGTTTGCGGCCTGCCGTGCGGTTTATCTGTGTCACACGAATGACATTTCAGCCTCTGCTAAACATTTGAAGGTGTCATCTCATTACGCGTATCTCCTTACTGTCGTGTAACTATTTCTTCGGATATTATCAACAGGAAGGTGGCTGGGTTGTTAGGATGTGGCCAGTTAAGACAGTTGCTAATCCTAGTAACCATTACTTACCTGCCGTGTTGACGTGGAGTATTTGTAAACGGGCAGGAGGCGTCTCTAATTTCTTTACTGTGCTTTGCTGTTTACACTTACATTTGCTTAATGATCATCAGGCCGGCTCGATAACATCAGTCCAGTCGTAATTTAAAAGAGTGTGTGCATGTGTATACAGGACGATAAGGAAAAGAAGCGACTGGAGGCTCTGGAAAGGAAGAGAGAAAACCAAAAGCTTCTTGAAGAGGAAGATGCCAAGATAAAGGGTAAACTGACAAAAGAAGCACTGTGTAAAGTGACTCAAGCCCAGATCCAGGAGAACCTTCAGAGTAGCCAAAACGTTAACGAAATCAAGGAAAAAGGTAAGAGGTTCAGCCGAGTGCAAATTTTGTTCCAAATTCAATGTGGATCACGGTGATATAGCAAAATGTAGCAAACAACGCTAAAAAAAATCACTAGTTCAAATTCCCAGTGCAAAACGTTGCCTGTTTCTTTTAATGCTCAACAGAGAAAAGCCACTTGGAGATGCCACTCGAGGAGAACGTCAATCGGATTGTTCCAGAAGAAGGCACATTGGAGGCACGGACCATTGAGGATGCCATATCAGTTCTTAGGTATCCTGTTCACTGAAAATGAAACGTTTTTGCCATATAAGCACTTTTTTGTACATCAACCATAATTTAACAACATTTTGTCTGTTTGAATGTCTAAATAGATGTAGTTCTTTTTACAAAAATATTCACAAATGTATTTTTTAGAATAAGATTTAACCCAGACCTTAAAGGCATAGTTCACCCAAAAATGAAAATTAGACACAAAACCAATGCGCTGAATGGGTACCGCGAAAGTCATACAGTTTTAAAATGACAAGAGGATGAGTCAATGATGATAGATTTCATTTCATTTTTGGGTGAACTATCCCTTAAATCCCTCATTTAGGTTTAAGATAGATATTGTTCTTTCATTGGATTATTCTTCAGTAAAATGTTTCCGTTTTTGTAGCACTAAAGAAGACATCGATCGACACCCTGAGCGGCGCATGAAAGCCGCATTTGCAGCGTTTGAGGAAGTGAACATGCCACGCTTGAAAACGGAGAACCCCAACATGCGGCTTTCACAGTTGAAACAGCTGTTGAAGAAGGAGTGGACAAAGTCCCCTGAAAACCCCCTCAACCAGCGTGTGGCCTCCTTCAACTCTAAGTAATCCAACATGATGGCACTAAAAGTCCCACTGGCCCTCCACAGAGATCCTAATAGGCACAGACTGCACCCAGATTAAATTTGAAGATAAAATTAGGAAAGATGCATGCACAACCTTTGTTGATTCTTTTTTTTTATTGATGATTCATCCGCAACTCGTATATAAAAGTTAATAAATTATTTAGCCTGATTTGATCATCCGTTATGTTGTGGGCAGCATAGAGCCAACGAGGAAGTTTCTAGTTTGGTTTGAGTGAACACAGAGTGGATTCTTGACTAGCAGTTGATGTGTTGAGCTAATGAGTTAAAGTGTGGTTAACCTGATCTTTTTTCTGTGCTGTGGTCATTAGGGTTCATCTTCTCATCTGATGTTTATGGAGAAGAGAAAGGTTATTCGATAATTGACCTAATTTCATTTTTTTATTGACTGTACGTGGCTCTTCGTTTTGAAACTGCACTTTGGACCTTATGGACAATATCACCATATTCAAGGATGAGTGGACTAATAGCCTTTGGATTCCTATTCATGTGCATTGACTGGCTACTGTAGTACAGTAACAGTGCCAAACAAAGCTAATGCGCTTCTGGGCTTGCTTTGCATCTGTGGAGAAGAAAATCTCTCAGTAGCTCGTGGGAATTTAAATAAAGGAGTAAATATTATTACATTTTGTTTTCAAATTTCCTTTTAAAGAAGTGGTGACAGCTCTACTTTTTACATCTATTTTGTTTAACCCTGACTATGTTACAGCTAGACAAAAAACATGTCTGCTTTGTTTTGCCCTGACCAATATGGTCGTCCTTCATGCAAAATAAATCATTTTATCAATGTAAAAGTCAAAGGTTCAATCAATAACCGAGATGGTAGTAGAAATCATATCTCATAAATTTAAACAATTTCAGGGCAAAACTTTTATCTTTAGTGTCCTATGAAGTTTTTCCACTCACAACCACAAAAGACTTGCAGATGAGGTGATATTTCAAACATACTCCGGGTAAATTTGCCTTTATTAATGTCTCTGGTAGTACACAAGCAACAGACATTAGATGGTCACTTAGCCCTATAGGATGTTCCGGAAGGAAATGAAATTAGTCTGCACGCTGGATAATTCCCAGCAGCCACCTTTATCCTCAGCAATAACACTCTTTAGCACTTAAATTAATTTATGGCTATAACGTATCATCAAACACAGTCAGACCAGGGAAACTGGGGGTCATTGGGAGATTTGTTTTGAGATAACCTTGCCAATACTTACCTGCTGTTACAACATCTCTTCCACGCAGAACGTTTCAATTAACATGCAGCTGATGTAGTTGCTTGTAAAATAATAGCAATTGTATAACTGTAAAACAAAAACTTTGCAATATGATATTTAGTTAATTCTCCAGACGGTTTAATGCATTGCAACACTCTGTAACATTAGAATGCAGTTTTAATTCTAAACCAATTTGCAAGTTATTAGTCGTGACCCACTGAGAGTGTTAATTAAAAAAACATCTTTCTTTACTCTGGGGCAGTGACTATATTTGGCTAATCTCTATTAGCAGCGCTGATTTATCATGCTTGTTTTATCAAGATCACTTCAGTGGCTGAATTAAATCCCAGGGTTCTTAAGTGCGAAATTCTTTGCTAAACGAGTGGTCTACTTGCAAGATTCAACTGATAAAATCAGCCGATACATGCAGTATGAAGAATCTAAGCGGGCGAGACCCAGACCCTGCTGTTTTAAGGAACATTAGGTCTGATAGCACAGATTCTCTTATCAAAAGGGGCTTTAGTTGCTTATACTGATTGATGTCTGTCTATGACAAAATGCATTTATTGTATAGTCATAGGCCTTTGTAGTACATATACAGTTATTGAAATATTGTTGTTACTAATGGAGATGCTGTATTTTACTTTTTAAACAGTATGCAAAATTGTTTAATGATATGATCTAATGCATTTTAGAAATTATATTATAATATAGGGGAATACACTTTGACTTAAAAATGGATGAACCCATCAGCTGGGTTAAATTAACCCAGAAAATGTCTTATATTTGACCTAAAAATGGATGAAATATGCATATTGGGTTGAAACAACCCAGCATTGGTTAAAGTGATAGTTCACCCAAAAATGAAAATACTGTCATTATTTACTCACCTTTTGTCATTTCAAACCTGTATGACTTTCTTCTGCAATACCCAAAAAAAGCTATTTTGAAGAAAGGTGGTAACCGAACAGCGGCGGCACCCATTTACTTCTATTGCATGGACACAAAGCCAACGCAAGTGCATGAGTGCCAGTTATACCAACATTCTTCAAAATATCTTATTTTATGTTCTGCTGAAAAAAGAAAGTCATACAGGTTTAAAATGAGATGAGAGTGAATAAATGATGACAGAATTTTCATTTTGGGTGAACTATCACTATAATTTATAACACAACGGTTGTGTTCATCCCTTTTAGACCCAACGCTGGGTAGAAAATAACCCAGCATTTTTAGTGTGTGTATTATATTTTATTTTCATTCTTACATTTTTTTCAGTACATTTTGTGTCTTGTCCTCCTAGCATTGGTAAATTATTTAACATAAACCAGATTTAGTCGTATTTCCCTCTACAACTACCACTTTCCCTACATTGAAGCGTACACACTTTACCCACTGAACCCTGCTGGTTGTGTACATGTACGCATTCAATATCCATGTTACCGTTCAACGTTTGGTGTGATGTGTGTTGGGCTTTTATCTGAGCTGCCTCTGTAGAGGGAAAGATAAGAGGGTTTGCGAAGGCCTTTGAACTGCTGAGCATCAATCGCAGATTTCTCTCCCTTATATTTCAACCAGTTCCTCATCTGCGGACCTCAATGTATTTGACTATCTTAGCCAAGCAGGAGATACAAGAATAACGTCTGACACTTAAAGCAGAAAGTGTCATACGTGTGCGACGTATCGTGTTTTGCAAACCCGTTTCTCTGTGCATCTTGTTTCTTTGTTTCCTTATCCATTTGCATGCCAACCCTTATCAAGCTGGGCTGTCCTTTCTTCAGACTGCATCCTAATTATACGTCTCAAAAGAGAGACCGGCCGGCCCCCCACATCTGACAAGCGTGTGAGGGAAAAGCTGCTTGTCTGATGACTAAATCCTGTTTTCTCCAAAACAGCAACCATCACTCAACCCTCACGTATGTTGGGGATCCGAGTCTAACATGCTCGCTGGGGGGAAGAGAACGCTATTTTTGGAACAGATGACGGTAAGAATATCTCAGAATTATGCTTTTGGAAATTGCAAGTGTTTGTTTATCAGTGACCATTAAAAAGGCCTCTTAAAGCAAACTAAATCTTGTGTTTGGATTTTGCTCTTTGAAAGTTATTTAAACAAAGCAATTGCAGCTTTTATCAACAGGTGTCATTCCTGAGCAAAACCTACACAAACATTAATGACAAATTTGCTTTGTGTATTTAAAACAATATGCATTGTGTTATAAAACAGCAGATTTCAATGATTCTTCTCTCACAACTGAAAACTATTGGGCAAGCTGTGTTTTTGAAATGACGCATAGCAGAATTTTTTTAATTTTGATGGCAGACATTTTGTTTTAACATGACCACATTAAAATCTGCATCTAGGAGATATTAAGTTGTGCTAAAAATGGTTTCAGGTGTTGATAAAAATGGTTGTATAGTCTGTTTATGTTGTATATGTTGTTATGGCTAAGGTGTCATGCCAGAAATTAGCGTGAAATCTCTTTTCGCCGCCCAAACCCCCCCTCAAGGATAAAGTAATGAACTCTCATCTGCTTGTGACAGGGCCTCCATTTCGTTCTCTTTCTGTTGGACAAAATGTGCGTTTATTCATACAAAAGACAATCTCTAACAGCAACACAGTTAGAATACACATATAAATAATATAGTAGCTACGCAATGCCATAGAAGAACCATTTTTGGCTAAATGGTTGCTCCTTTAACACCTGTACGATCTTTCTGTTGCACAAAAGGTTCATTGTAGAGAAAAATGCTCCTTTACTATATGAACATGAAAGAATTTGTTCTTTTAAGAATCTTTGTCTCAAAGAGATAATTAACTTGCATTGGATTTGTGTCTATACAATAGAAGTGAAAGGGTACCGCCATTGTTTGGTTACAACATTCTTCAAAATATCTTTTTTTGTGTTCTGGAAAAGAAAGGTCATACACAAAATGACAAGAGGGTAAATAAATGATGACAAAAAACCTTAAATCAAAGATTTTTGGAGAACCAATATAGTTCATGGCATTACTATGAAAAACCTTGTGAGCAGCTTTATTTTTAAGAGTGTGTCATATTAAAATATTTTTCATACTTTTACTATTTTTCAATACTTTTAAATGTATACTTGTGTAAAACTGCTTTATAGTGCATTATATAGCAAGCATTTATTTTCTTCCCAAAGCTGCTGATCTGAAAGCAGGGTTGCTATTTCTCAGCCCTGATTATTTCCAAAGAAAATGATCCAGGATCAGAAAGGTAATTTAAGTGAGATCTATATTTAGAGTGACTCTAACCTGCCGGTATCTGTGGGTGAGAAGTTCGAACGCAGTTTAATGAACAGGCAGAATGGCAGAGAAGAGATATATAAATAATGCACACTGAGACGCCCTTATATAAGAGATGTCAGCCTGATTGCTAAGAGAATTACTTACGGAGAACTATTCACGCTTATGTACAGGTTAAAATAGAAAGCAGATGGCTCTTCTGTGTAAAAGCGATACCAGGATATTAAATACCTGATAGCCCATAAAATTGCTCTGTTTGCGAGGTGTGCTGTTTCCACTCCCTGAGTAGTTTTACAAATTACAATCTGGTCCCTCAGGGACCAGATGTCAAACTATAGATATGTGTTAAGAAGATTTAATTTAATTATTACTGAAGACTGTTCTTCTGCCCCATCTGCACAAAATTACGTGTATTATTCATTTGGTAATATATTGCGTATTGTAACCTGGCATAATTCAATATGGTAAATGTAGAATGTGTTGCCTTGTTGGTCAACATATCCGTGTTCTCCTACTGAATTTGGTGCCATTCTGGTTTTCAATATAAGGTTAGGATTCTAAATATATACACACTCCTAAATGTCAAACCAGGTCACTTCTGCAGACCTACCCCCATATACACCTGCACGTGGAGTGGGAAAGGAAAATTAATCATTCATGTGGCTGTAAGCAACATTGCCTCCAAAACCAGCAAGCAAATGATACTTCATTCTGCCCAGCAGCGCATACTGGTCTCCAGGGCTAATTACTTAATGAAAAAGCTCAAATTACCAGCTTCCTTCATTGGTGCACCAGATCTACTCTAAAGTTCAACTTCGAACCATGTGTTTTGGCATCGGCCTCGCTGACATCTGCACTCAATCCTGTGAAAACATACACCACTATCCTGAAATCTAAACAACTTTCTTCTTGTGTTTCAGGGCTTTTGAAATGGCTTCAGTGCTGAGGCGCGCGTACTGGCTGAATGAATGAAACGAAATAAAAGCACCAGGACGTACGTCAAGACCATCGGATTCAGCATAAGGATTAAATATGTGATCGGCTTGTTGGCGATTAATAGTTCTGGACTACAGTTTTTAAATTGCCAAGCTTTTGTTTCCATGCACTTTTGTATTGCAAGAATTTTTGTGAGGATTAACCAACCTGAACTAAAAGGCTCATGGGTGCAACTGTGCTCAACCCGGACTGTGATTTTAGTATATCTCCAGTTCATTGGTCACCACTACATGCAGGCTTTGCATCATCATCTTTAAAAAAAAGAGCAGAATTAAGAATCACGTGGACTTTGTAGATGGACACCATGGACTTTGACACAAAGTACTGCGCATTTCCCTTTATTATTTTATTGGTTTGCACTTTAGTGAGCTCATTCATATAAACACTTTGACTGTCACATGAGGGCGGTGCTCTCTCTAACTCCTCGGTGACGTGATGAGGCTGGTCTTGGTCAAACCTACCAATGAAACGGGCCTTCTCGACTCGACCGGTGCCACACGCAGCGAAAGGGTGCCGGATCATTGCAACGCAAAGCGGCAGTCGCAATCCGCCGCAGGTGAGGGGGGGATGCAGCATCGATACTCGGGAGCTGTCCATCAGCACCATCACCACAGCGCTGCCCCTAGACCAGCCACCCCAACGTGCAGTGTGCCTCCACCGGCCCTAAACCAGCGCTGCCCCTTGCCAAAGCAGAGCCAACAGAAACTGCCCAGTCCATTCAGTCCGGACGACTGCTCGATTGTACCAGCGAGAAGCCAAGGGAGCAACCCAAGTCTCGAAGACCGTTCTCTAAGTCGGCAGCAGAGCATCACGCAAGCGGAGAGGTACGACTCCCCGCGCAACCAGTGTCGCCACTCAGAGGCTGCCTGGTGCCCTCAGAGTTCGTCACATCATTGCAGGAAAGCAGCGAATTGCCAACAAGACCGTTTCTCGTGCAGCTGCGGCTCGCAAGAGCTCCAGAAGCAACCACAGCAACGACATCCCACCCAGCCGAACCACCCTCCGCCGAAGGAAGTCGAACCGCAGCTACAGGTCCAGCAGCAGCGGCTGGTGAAAAGCAGCCTGCCCAACTGCTGCGTGAGGGGATCCGGGGAGCTACGAAGTCAGCAGCCTTGTGCGCTGCTGCAGCAACAACAGCAGCAGCAGCAGCAGCAACAACAAACACATGCGGAATGGCAACAGCGGTTCCTTGACAACGACGGCCAGAGAAATCATACCCGTCACTCGCGACAGTGCCATCACACCCGCGCATCCACGCCTGATCGATGTCAGGGGAGCAGAAACTCAGTTTCGCCGCGGAGTAAAAGCAGCCCGCTGTCATCTGACAGTCGCCTGTGGCTCGAGGAGAGTAAACACAGAGGGCATAAGGTAATATGAAACATAATTCGTTATATCTGACAGGCTGCGCGCGTCGCGCTTATAGACGCATGCGATGTGCAGCGTTTATGCGTGCGCTCTGCGAAGTTTATGCTTAACAGGTGGCCGATTTTTATCAATGCGCACTAATACGCAGGTTTCGGCTTGCTAGAAGACGAGTGCGGTACTGTGAGGTCATGCTTGAAATCACTTGCCGTTTTTAACACGGGATGTCGACAGCATAAATGCGCAGGGAAGGTTTGTAGTTGAGGCGTTGCGTACTAGATAGGCTATTGTTTTTTGTGTTAATATCGAAAACATAAGAACAGTGGGGGAGTGCTTTCAACAGGCGATTCCTGTGATGGCGTTTAGAGAGCTCTAATAGTAATTGCTATGTAGCTCAGTTGCGTTGCTTCATTCATTCATTCATTCATTCATCAGATTTAGTCTATAGGCTATGTGTTGCGATCGTTAGAATTTGTGTACTTCTGAATCACATTACAATTGATATATTTTTACATATATTCTATCTATCTATCTATCTATCTATCTATCTATCTATCTATCTATCTATCTATCTATCTATCTATCTATCTATCTATCTATCTATCTATCACATATAGATAAATAAATAAATACCTTGAAAAGGGCAGAAAGGCAAATCAGTGTCATTTATTCCTTGTGGAAGAGCCGACCCTGTTTTTGCCTCACTGTTCCATTTTCAGCCCTTGTAAGCCAGGGGAAAACCCCCTTGAGTGACACTAACATGTAGGCTACTTCAGGCCTGTATAATTCATGACGGGTAAGACTTTGCTGCCAGAGCGCAGAGACATTAGTATCAGTTTAGTTCACAATACACAGCAGATGGGGGTTTGCTGCATCACCTGTCTTTTCCCTGAAAACTCCCATAATGCTTTGTACGTTTGTGATATAATTTTTTCATTTATTGAATTGTCTAATAAAAGCACAGTTCTGAGCTGACAGGTGATTGCGGGAAGTCAAATAACCCTGGGAACCGGGAAACCCATTTATTTGTTTGTACATGTTACTCTTTCTCCGTTGGAGAGCCATATTTCTGCAGTATTCTCACCACGGGGGGTGTAATTATGTAAATATTTACATGGGGAGTTAACGGCTGGGCATCTTCTTGATTGTGCATGAGAGGAAGTGAGTGCTGGGATGCACCCTGGATGTTGCGGGAATGACTGGTTTGATACGAGCGAGCAGGCTGAGGGGAGAATCTGCGGTTGCTGGTTCTCTGCAGCTGCTGTTCTGCTGCTTAATCAAGGGTAATTTGTGAAGAGAATAATTGGCTGAGCTCTCATGTGTCTCTGTGTGTGTGTGTGTGTGTGTGTGTGTGTGTGTGTGTGTGTGTGTGTGTGTGTGTGTGTGTGTGTGTGTGTGTGTTCGAAATATAGCCTACGGTGCGTGTCTGTTGGAACCATGTCACGGTGTCAGGCACTATTGCGGAGATGGCACAGATGATTAATAAAATAATATGTTCTTCAAGTAATGTACTCGGGCAGCGTCTTGAAATATTAAAATTACTAGTAAAATAGTCATTCAACCAAAGCTGCGTATTCTGTTATCATCTACTTTCTCTCGTGTTGTTGCAAAGCCATGACTTTGTTTCTTCTGTGGAACATAAAAGGAGATTTTTATGCCGAATGTTAGTGGCCGATGTCCTCAGTCCACTTATTTTGCAGGGATTTTTATTCCAGTTTGTTTTAGATCTTAACTGTGTTTCAGACTGTGCACAGATTTAAAAGATACTAAAATCTTTAGTCGGAGATTTCAAAAATAATTCTTAGAAACATTTCAATACTTATAAATAAATGGAATCCTGCCTGTGAAACCCAGCTAAAGTAATTTTTTGTGATTTTCTGCTTTCTATATAAAATCATTCTATACATATTGTAAAGAACATTAAAAGAAAATATAACCTTGATATATTGACAGAGTAAGGCCATGTCAATGATTGAAATCATAGTAAAATAAATTTACTTTGATAAAAACTTTGATGCTTGTTATCTCATAATTAGATTATGAGACTTTAGCCTGATTTTCACAAGCAGGGTCACATGCTGTAAAGACACGTGTTTCAACCATCATTTTTACTATTTTTACTAGAACTGTACTTTTGGATAATTTCCAGTCACTTGCATAAAAGGTTTTAAACCTAAAGGAATAGTTCACCCAAAAATGAAAATTCTCTCTCTCATGGTATTCCAAACTGTATGTATGTCTTCTCTTTCGTCTGCAAAACACACATTTATTTATTTTTGAAGAACATTGATAACCAAACAACATTGGGCCCCCATTGACTCCCAATGTATGGGCACAAAACCACTGAGACATTTCTCAAAATATCTTTTATAGTCATACTGGTTGTAAACCACATGAGGGTGAATAAATGATGACAGAATTGTTGTGTTTGGGTGAACTATCCCTAAAAGCTTTCTTGCAACCATCTTCAGCTTCCTAGATTTAGCGTGTCTGTGGTTTATTTGTCGCCATCAAGATCATACAGGCCCTTAGGTGAAAATGTTTGTCACATGAGAGGACTTCTGGGTGTAAAGATCACATTGTGATAGCGGAAAGCAGTGAGAAAAGAGAAGGTTGAATAGCAGAATCTGTAATCAGCTTTCAGGTCCGCTGCAGACGTTTCATTACAGAGAGAAACCGGAGGAACAGAGTCTGATGGCACATCTGAATGAGTGCAAATTCAATGTCAAAATAGATTTGCTAAATTGGATTTGTACAGACCAAAGCTTGCAGAGGAGGGAATAGGGAAGCAGGGAAGGATGACGTCTAAGGGCCCTTCAGCTTTGACACGCACAAAGGAGAACATTGGTTAATACCGAAAATTAGCGGAATGTGAAATTGTGAGGTTGGGACAATGAAAATGGTGTTGCAGGAACGGTGCATCCTTAGTGTGTTGCACGGAAACAGAGTGTAGAGTAAATGGAGACGTGGCGGATGTTGTTTTTGTGAGTAATATTTTTGGGTGATGGTGATAGATCTGTTTTGTGTAACATGTAAATGTGGAATTCATCCCAAATCAGCTGAAAATGTGTGAAAATGAGTCGTCAAGGTCATGCACAGAATTTCTAGATTTGTTTTTAATAACAGTTGTGTTGTCATTTATATTACAAGTACTATACATTGATCAAGCCTGATGTGCCTACTTTCAAAAGAAATATTTAGATAATAAATCAAATAGATACCAAAGTTTGCCATCCTCATGTGGTTCAAAACTTTTATATGGCTCTTTTTTCTGTGGAGCACAAAAGAAGATATTTTGAGAAATGTGCTCCAGTGTTGTTTGGTTACCAACATTCTTTTGTGTTCTGCAGAAGAAAGAAAATCATACAGGTTTGGAATGACACACATTTTTGGATGAACGATGCTTTAATGCATTTTAGGAGATACATCTGAGACGAAGCTGATTCTTAAAATAAACAACCGTGAACTCTTCAGAGCAACCTTTGCGCAACAAAAATCCTCTGTGGTTGTGTTTTTAAGATTATAGGAGACTGTCAATATTAAGGAACAGATTTTAGACTACTGAAACCTTAAAGTTCACAGGAAGAAACACTATGACACAATTGACTGCTGGTTCCCTCTAGGCACTGGAGCTCATTTTGGCAAGTGGCACACCGTGTTGGCATTGGAGAGAGTGAAAGTTTTGACAGCAGCTTTGCTATGTATTGCAATCAAGCTCCCTGGAGCTCTTTCATCTGAGACACAGTCAATGCTTCAGTTCTGTTTTATTATGTCTATTGCTCCATTTATATTTTAAAATAGTAGAGTGGAGGCAGGTGATACAAGGACAACAGAAATATTACTCTCCAGCTGAATTAGCTTTACAGTACCTCTGAGAAAAAGCTAAAAAATTATCTGAGTTCTTGTGATTGAAATATGAAAAAGTTAAAATGCAATAGTTAAAGTACAACATTTATCTGAAAAGAGTGAACCTACTAACAGTATGGTGAATGAATTCACACAGTTGCAGTATGATGAAGTGTTTTAACTGTTTGTTTTTATGAACAATATACAGTATACCATAGAAATACTATGCAAATAAATATATAGGTACATTATGCAAAATACGTTAGGTGATGTGTGTACATATTTCACAATGTTACTTCTATCCCAGCTTTTATTATGAAATTAAAATGACTACATTTAAAACTATTATATCTGTAGGTTGAGAAGTGTAAACACTGCGACTCTGATGCTATCAAAGCATGCTCTTTTTGTTTGACCACCCTGAATTAGCCAATAACATTAGTCTGTTTGGCCAAATAATGGAAGACCTAGGAAGGAGAACTGCTTTTTCTAGTTCTGATATAACTACTTCCACTTTAGTGTGCCACAAAAATGATGATTGTACAGCATGTACAGAACTGTACATCTGGATCATTCGCTTTGTGAGAGACGATCATAAAAAGTGAGAGAAACAACAGGCTGAACAGAAAACAATATTCTTTGTTGCCACGTGAGTGACAGTTTTAGCATGCTTGTTTCTATAGTCTTGATTGAATATTATCATTTCTAACCACAGGATTGATATTCTGGAAAAGCTTTGTCCAGTAGCATGGATACGTTTTTGGTCAGTGTGGTCTTTACAAAGGTTTAGCTAAATCAGGGGGTTTTAAACTTATTTGTCAGTCAAACCCCTTTGACCTAAATTATTTAAGTAACCACTTAGATTTCAATTTTTTAATAATTTAATGGCACGTTTGCATGTTTCAATTTAAAACTATTTTTAATCTGTTTTTAAGTTTGAGTCTTTTATATAACTATTCAAGCTATTCATCGCTGTTGCAGTTGAATTTTTTTCAAAGTAATGGAAAGAACTTGTACTGTATATACACTGGGAGAACATATAATGTGCAACAAAACCAGGTTTATGACAAAACTAGGTTTTCATGTGGTATAACAGCTAACTATATGTAACTGCACGTAACCAGAAGCAATAATGTTTGGCCTACAAAACCACTAAGACGTTTCTCAAAATATCTTCTTTTGTCTTTTACAGATGAAAGAGTCATATACAGGTTTTGAATCACATTATGGTAAATAAATAGAGTCAGAGTTTATTTTTGTGTTAACTAGTCATTTAAGGTTTCTTACACCACAACAATTTTCATTTCTATTTTCCTGTCTTCCTCTCACTCTTAAAATGGGGGTGGGGAAACGTTTCCACTCAATAGATTGAAAAAGGTTTTTCATAGTACACCATATTCTTTTATTTCAAAAGATCAAGGACAGAGTTTTCACGATATGACCTCTTCTGTGCAGGTATATCAGATAAAATCACCTGTTAGACAGATCACATTTTTCATCTGCTCAAGTAAATAGTGTAGATTTCAGATGGCTTTGTCAGTACTGTCGGTCCGTAGGTCTTCAGCATGCATTATAAACCTTATAGATGCCGGCATTTATAATGTAATTATATAAAAAAACGTTCTTTAAATCATTATTGTGGTGAACTGGCAGTGCTCTCCCTCAGCCAGAACACAAACTCCAGGACACAAAAGGCAATGAGAAAATCTATAAAGTATCTTCTCTTTTTTTGTGGCAGGTGAATGCGGATGCCAACAGGCTGAGCCATGCTGGATCGCGGCCTTCGCTGTCCCAAAGTGGCCCACAGTATCCTCAGATAGCCATGAACAGCTGCAAATACAATGGAGGCATAGTCAGACCACTCAGCAGTCTTGGGGCGTCCCGGAGGAACCTGGCAGAGCTGGACTCGGAGACACAGCCTTTACAGACCCTACACACTTCTGGCCTGGAGGTGGTGGTCTCCAAAGGGAACGGAGAAGACCAAAGTAAGCAGTCCTGTGAGAATCTGGTGGGACAGCAGCCGTGCAGCGCTCCACACAAGAAGAACAAGGACATCGGATATAAGCTCGGGCACCGGAGGGCGCTGTTCGAGAAACGCAAGCGCCTTAGCGACTACGCCCTGATTTTTGGAATGTTTGGGATTGTTGTAATGGTGACAGAGACTGAGCTTTCCTGGGGAGTTTATACGAAGGTAAAAGTTTGCTGATGAAAATGTATACCTTGCTTTAAAATCTATACATTAAACATACTTTAAGTCACTTTGGATAAAGTATCTGCCAAAAGCATAAACCAGTTTCTTAAGATTTTCTTGGCCATCCAGAAACACGTTTTTGGTTTATCCGCATTTTCAGACAGAAATGCATCACCAGATATCGCATGTAGACTTCCACTAGATTAGCTTAATACATCTTATTTCATCTTTAATACGTTGATTCATGCCATGCAATTACATTTTGAAACCTGCGATTGATTTGTTCATGACCGTTTAAAGACGCTACAGCATAAATTCATCATTGACTTAATGGACAGAGGCAACAGAGAACATCTGTCAAAGAGCGCTCTATAACATACATTAACCAATTGCGGTGTCATTTTTATAAAGGCATTTTGCTGTCTCTAATCCCCAGGTATCGCTTGTGTACAAAAAACGTGAATTGATCTGAATGCGCTATTAGGCATTGCCCTTAATTATATTCTTAATCAATTATTTAAAAGACCATAATGAGCTCAGCTGTAGTAAAAGCTTGGTGTCACAACAGAAAATCTTTGTTTAGTGCGATATTCATCAGACCTTTAATAATGCTGCTTTATTGCTATAGACTTTGAAAAAGTCTACATAAAAATCTAAATTAACCCTTTGTTAGGGCATATTATTAATTTTGTGGTGAACAATTCATCCAAACGTTCGTGCAAATCATAATCTTAATGACATGCCTACTTTTCTAGATCCAACCAATTTCCAGTGAAAAAAACAAGCCACATCCTCTCAGGGCCATACACAGGATTTTAGAGATAGGCTACCAAGGTCCAAAAAAATTTTGAGCCCATGCAGACAAAAAAAGACTTTCTTGATCTATGCGCTATTTTAGGACATTTGGGGTGCAAATTAGATAACAATAGCTAAAACCATGTCTGTCTTTTCATGTTTATCAGTAATGAGTAAACACATGGTGAATTGATATTTTTATACAAATATTACCAGATTGAAATACAAATTATCATTAATAAATGGGCATTTGGGTTTGGAATGACATAATGTAGACAAGTGAGGGATAACAAAACATTTTTTGTGTAAACTATCCCTTTAACCTATTGTGTAGCTACAGACATAGACATCAAATTACAAAAGTTGCAGGTTTTTTTAAAAACAACTTAGTATTTCTAAGTGATGCATTTGAACTATTTTCTAATAATATTGTTGTTTTAACAGAGTAACCACAACCTACATTTTTATGATAAAACATTAAACATTTAGCTACTTACATCACGTTCTTTCACAGTTCAAACTGACTTCGAGTGCGGCTTCTGTTCTGTCAATAGCAACACCCGCCTTCTTTCATTTGATTGGACAGTAATGTTCGCCTTCCTTCATTTGATTGGCCTATTTGATTTTCTACAATATTGGCAGCACTAAATAGAGTTTGTCCTATTAGGCAATTGTTTCACAGACTACCAGGGACCTCAATGGTGGGTACGACCATGCACCCTCTATTTATTTCACTTAGACATAGGCTACATTACATTACGTATGCACTGCATTTATGGTTGTCATTCTTGAATGCTTAATACTGTATATGTCGAATGTCACATGACTAAACCTGTAAACAGGTCTCATTACATCCACTTGTTGAAAAAAGTGTATTAACAGTATTAACTATCAGCGATATCTATGGATCTTTAAGGTAATCAGATAACCTTTTTTAGGCATTTATAACCTTTTTAGTCAATAATCAAATGTCTGTTAGAAGAAAAATAAAAAAACATTTATATATAAATCTGTTTATGTGATGGGGATTGATTTTGATCATGGTTGCTAATTTAAAGGCATTTTGAGTAAAACGGCTCTTTATGTAATGAAGCGCACACAAAAGACTTAAACCGTATGCAATGAGACTTGTTTTCCATTTCCTGAAAAACTGCAAATTTGGACATCCAAGGTTTCAGAAAGACAGCAACAATATTTAGATGCGGCCACTCAAGAAAATTAACCCTGCAGTTTTTCGCATGACCTATTGTTGTGCACAGTTCAAGCAGTAAAATGTTAACAGTATGATCCTATTCCAAAAGATCTGCAGTACATATGCTAAACGTCACGCACTGTATGTGTCATTTTTCACAGTACTATAGTAAATCTGTTTGCAGACTCTATTGGCCTGAGTGAATTGCTGGCCCTTCAGGTAGTTATATAGTCCCCGGAGTAGTTTTTTAACTTCTTCTGAAGCGCAGTCCAACGCCTTAGCCAGCACATCTTGTTCCAATGTTTCAGCAGAATCAGACAGGTTTAATGAGTTTTAATGATGTCATCTGGAGAGAAACAAAAAGAGCAAAGATTGAAGGGTAGAAAAAGTGAGAGATGATTGCTGTTAGTTCCCTTTCTAGCCTTGATTGCTTGGGACCAAGTAAATGCTAAACATGAATAAATTTAGAGCGGTAAAATATGTTTTATTAACCGTACTTGTTGGAATTAGTTCATGGCAGATAACTGAGATGTCTGAGAAATTTGTATGCCTACCTCAAATAGCGGTTTTCCATTTATGAGTAAAATAAAGATCTGTGTTTAAAGGGATATTTCAAAAATGTTGGCCCAAATATTAAAATATATTTGAAATATATATATACCCATGCACTTCCCGCAAATGCCTAAACAAACTGTAGCCATCAGAAAAATTCACTTGAAGCATGGCCTCGTGTGTTTGTTTCTCATAAATACATTTACCCATGTGGAAGATGCTTTTATCCAAAGTGACATGCTGTGCATTAAAGGCATACATTTGTGTCCTCTCCGGGAATTGAACCCATGACCTCGCCGTGGCTGGCAGGCGTGCTCTACCGGTTGAACATAACTCAAATGAAAATGAATGTTTTTGGTTTGTTTTAATCTTTTGTTACAATATTTTTCTTTTAATGTCTCCTCTGCAGGAATCCTCATATTCATTTGCACTGAAATGCCTTATTAGCCTCTCCACTGTAATTCTGCTCTGTCTGATCATTATGTACCACGCACGAGAGATTCAGGTAAGTGCTGGAATCAGCTTTGGAAGCCATAAACAAGAGCAGAGACTGATACAGCAGCCTAAAAGATTACAGAGGCAGCACTTATGCCAATTCCTAATGACTTAAAGCAATACCAGAATGAAAACTTGCCGTGGCTTTTCCATTTCCAGAAATCTTTATTCAATGCCTGTGCCATTTTGCCTATCCATTTAAAAACTCTTTATAGAGGGGACACTGATGTTGATTAATGATGGTATTACAAGTGAGGCTTATGGCTAATAGGAGATGTAATTTAATACAGGCCTGTCAATCACCTGCTTGGTGAGCATTATTTAATGACTTGGTATGTCAGATGGTGGTCCAGTGACTGAATGGATAGACAATTGAACACCTTTATTTATGATTGTGGGTTGTGTAAGGTTCAGGAGTGACATCACAGTCGATGCTAAAGACCAGAAAGATTCATAGGACTTTAAAGAGCTGGCATTATAAAGAGGTTTCTATAGGTAACAACTTAATGTATCTACATGGGATAGAGTCTAAACTTACCATTTTTGGATGATTTATGTACTGGCTATTTATTGGCTGCTTTTCATTCTCTATCAGGTCCAACGTATCCATTTCATTTTTTTATTCAAACTAAATTACATTAATTACATTTTAGTTAGTAAATATATAGGCAAAATTTATATTGGTCTTCAAAGCTAAGTAGGGTTTTTAAGATTATAATAAAATGAGTTAAACATATCCAAACGTTGCCTCCTTTGTTTGTTAAAGGGATAGTTCACCCAAAAATAAAAATTATGTCATTATTTGCTCACCCTCGTGTCATTTCAAAGCTGTATGACTTTCTTTCTTCCGCAGAACACAAAAGGAGATATTTTGAAGAATTTTCATTGACTTGCATTGGTTTTGTCCATAAGTGAACGGGTACCGTTGTCATTCTTCAAAATATCTTCTTTTGTGTTCTGCATAAGAAAGAATGTCATACAGCTTTGAAATGACACGAGGGTGAGCAAATAATGACATAATTTTTATTTTTGGGTGAACTATCCCTTAAATGTCATGGAAAAGATGATACCTTTGTTCTGGGCAGGACGGTTCAGCACCCTAAAAATATTTTCTCTGTCCAAACTTCAGCTCTTTATGGTGGACAACGGAGCAGACGACTGGCGGATAGCCATGACGTACGAGCGTATCTTCTTCATCGTGTTGGAGCTCCTGGTGTGTGCCATCCACCCCATCCCAGGTCAGTACGTCTTCACCTGGACCGCCCGGCTGGCCTTTACCTACACCACGTCTGTGGCCGATGCAGATGTGGACATTATCCTCTCCATCCCCATGTTCCTGCGGCTGTACCTGATCGGACGGGTCATGCTCCTGCACAGCAAGCTGTTTACGGACGCCTCGTCACGCAGTATCGGAGCCCTTAATAAGATCAACTTTAACACACGCTTTGTCATGAAGACTTTGATGACTATTTGCCCAGGCACGGTGCTGCTGGTTTTCAGTATATCGTCATGGATCATAGCTGCGTGGACTGTGCATGTCTGTGAGAGGTGAGATGAACTATTTGTTTGTGTCTGGCTTATTAAAGGAATTGTTTTCCCACAAATTCTGTCATGATTTATGAGTGTCATTCTAAATGGATATTTTCTGTTGGACAAAAACTTTGGATATAATGAAAGTGGATGGGGACTGGGGCAGTCAAGTAACTGATATAGAATTATTAATTAAAATGATAAAATTGATTGATCTGAAAATGATTTGCCTGATAATCCCTCTGTCGTGAAAGCAAGGCATACATGTTGGGAATTACGTGACAGTGATCATGACAGAATTTTTTTGTGAACTGTTCCTTTAACAATAGCTTAACGGATGTACTTAAAGGAATAGTTCACCCAAAAATGAAAATTCTTTTATCATATGTATATGATTCTTTCTTTTGTGGAACACAAAAGAAGATATTTTGAAAAAACGTGTCAGTGGTTTTGTGTCTATACAATGGAAGTCGATATGGTCCAATGTTGGTTATCAACATTCTTTAAAATATCTAAAGAAAGAAAGTCCTACAGGTTTGGAATGACATAAGGATGAGTAAATGATCAAAGAATTTTCATTTTTGGGTGCATTTGTCATCTAGTTTGTTTCATATATAAAATATCAGTGGCAAGTGGATGTGTACGTGTTTCACATTGTTTACGGTGTTGTTCTATGTTTCTCCCTCATGGCTGCTTCTGGATAGGGGTCCAAAGTGAGTCTGTGCTCTGCAAGGAACAACTATTACTTGGCTCTTAGCTTTCCCAAACATTGCAAATTCTGCTCATCTGTCCAGATGAGCTATATTAGCAAAACTTGCAAATTGCTGCTCTGCTGGAAATCCCAAATTCTTTTCCAAATTCAAATCCACTATGAAATGTTTTATATCCTCTTTTAAACAGCCTTTGCTTAACGTAACAAAATGTTTAAGTCATTCTTTAGATTTTGGGATTTTCACACAGCTGTCCCCATGTGTTTACATGGTCGTCATTAAGTTCAATGCAGCCTGTCTTTTTCCTAAAGCGCTGTCAAATCTTTGACCTTTTCCGATGCTCTAAAGTGCTGTTGTTGCCAAGATATCTCGACCCAAACCTTGAGGGAGAGTAAAGATCTAGTGTGTTGTCATGGCCCTTAGATATAAGACAAAGCAACACAAAGCTAATCAGGTCACCGTGAGCCCTTTAGCCAGTTTCTGTGCCCACTTCTTACCCATTAGATTAGATGTGCTACATCATCCACCTGCTGTTTCTTCACTGCACTGCACTACAACAATAGCCCATAATAGCCCAGTGGTTCCCAATCAGGCATATCCCTGAAGGGCCTTTAGCAGGTTCACAGGGGTTATTATCATTTTTCTTTGTTAAACCTATGAAGCAGAACTTACTCCTCAAAAGATCAGTCAATAGATAGCTTTTTAATTGTGAAGATGCCTACTTTATAAAAATGTGCAGCAGTATGTAAATGCATTATAGTGTAAAATAGTTTCAAGGGAGAACATTTCTGATTTGGTGATCATATAGATCCCTATAGGTTGGGCTGTGGGGGTACATGAACACGTGTTGGGAAACACTGGTATAGAAAAATGACATTTTCTGTTGTTTTTTCTGTCTTAAAGGTTCTTGAGATTGAAAAAAAATTTTAACCAGAAAGATAAAACATTAGACAAATAGTACATGTTTTGTCAAGTCAGCTGTGCTGTGTGTTGGTTGTTGCATTATAATCTAACACATAAGATATATGTGAATATTAAATGTAGAGTATAGATTTCTCCTGCAGTCTGTATATTGTGCACTGCCAAAAATCATTTTCTTAAGTTGTATTTTGGTCTTGTTTTCAGTAAAAAAATATCTAAACATCCTTAAAACAAAATACATTTACCATATCTTGTAAGATACTTGAATGCTTGTAACCAAACAGTTCTTGGCCACCATTGACCATCATAGTAGGACAAATTGCTTTATACATTTTTTTTATTAAACACAAAAGAAGATGTATAGTCAATTGTGGACAAGAACTCATTCTGAAGCATTCTTCAAAATATATTTCCCTGTGTTCATCAAAACAAAGACATTTATTCAGATTTAGAGCAGCTCGAGGGTAAGTAAATGATGACAGAACTTTCATTTTTGGTGAACCGTCCCTTTAAATCGTTTAAACTTGACCCTTTTACGGAATTAATATTTAACTCAATATTGTCTCAGTCTTTTGGACTTCACTGTATAATAAATGAATATTTCATTGGCAAGTTGTTTTGTTGTTTGCTTGTTTTATGCATAAACATCAGTACAGTTTGTAAGATTTATTTATTAAAAGAAGAGAATGCCAATAAACAGGATAAGGATAAACAGATCTAATTTAAGATAAAAACAAGTTTTCTTATCAAACACAGTTTCTGTTTATACACAAATATCTCTTGTTTTAGGGTATAGTTGACAAATAAACCGTACCATGTGTCCTATGGTGTGACAGCAAAAATGTATAAAACAAACTGTTGATAATATATTATTAATATTTATAATATAAAATAGAGAGATTTATCGTCATTGTTTACCCATATTTTATTACGAGAAAACAAGAAAATGCAGATGATTTTTTGCAGTAAAAGTGCTGGGAACACTAACTAAGCTAGGCGCTAGGTGTCGTGCTAGATACTGTTGAAGTGTTTTTTGTGTCTATATTCTATACACTTGTGTGTGTTTGGTTGAAGTTTTACTGGATGACTCTTTAGGAAGAAAGGCGAGGTGCTTTATCAGCACCTTTGGCACCCTGCGAGACTAAATGGCCACAGCTATTCTCTAACTTTAAATCATTTGTCGGCGGGCGAGTCGACAGTCCTCGTTTAATAGCACTCAAGCTAATGAGTCTTCAGTTAAATTCATGGACAGAGAAGCTAGACACTTACAGATTGATTCATTTGCACATAAATGTAGAGTTACCTTATAGTCAGCACATGGAGATATCGTCCATTTGATGCCAAGAGAAGATCTCGTTCTGACGCTTTGACATCATCATCATTTTTGCTTTAGGGTTTTATTCTTTGTATTTGTTTCAAGAGTGGTTTTCGGGCAAAGGAGTGCAACAGTCGGGTTCCGGAAATTAAAATCCAATTCATTTTATCCATAAGGAAATTGATTTTTAACTCATAAACCTTTAACAATAGACCTACCATCAGCTTGGATGTTGGTACATAGCCATCAGTCTTTTGTTATAGCCATCAGTCTGCATTATTTCAAGATCATTTTTTAAATATTCATTAAACAGCGACTGTTCACTTTCATGGTTTATGTCAAGAAGTCCCTGTGGAAAAAATGAATAAGAACCCTAATGGCTTTAAAAGTGTCTGGGCACTGTTGCGCAGTATGGTGTTGAGGGTATATGTTTCCCCTACAAAAATGTATAATGGTCACCATAGTTTCCACCAAAATACTATGGTTAGTCTACTATGAAGTAATTTAACAGTACACTCAAATTAATATGACAAGTCAAGCTTAAAACTATGGTCACCATAGTACATTTTGGTTGAATCAATGTTTAAACATTAAGTGATATGTATAAAGTTCTTCTAAAATGCCTTGTTGTCTGACCCGTCACATGTGGCCTATACTCTCAAAGCAGTGCATTATCTGAGTCCATGGCAGCTTTGGATTTGGTTACACTGCCAGCATGTTGTCTCCATATAGCCCCTTTATGTTTGTGTAATGGATCGTAACTGTCACAATGGTTTAACACAGACTCATTTTCCACACCAGACCGAGCTGGAACACTTGGAAAACAGGATCAAGCTATTTAACGTGCTCTGGCTGCCCTCTTGCTCCCACAAGCAGAATATGGACATTACATACACAAAGGCACCTTGATTTATATTTGGGCTGTCCGCCTTTTATCCAGCGTAGTTAGGCCTGGATATTGATATACGTTGCTGCATTCAATACTTATTGATATTGCACTTTAAGTCGTCTTGAATTTTACCCTTCGGATGTAATTGAGCTTTTTAAATGACCCCTGATGCAAAGTGGGCCTTGTCACTGATTCAGATGGATCTTTAAACTCTAAACTCTGAACTATTTTAAAACATGTTAACACTGGTCCATAAACACTTTGTTTCAGTTTTTATCTTTAAAATGAATTTATTTATTATTTTACTAGTTTAATTCAATCTTTATGTTTGTTTAACATTTTAGTTCAGCTCTAAGCATTGGTTGTATATTGTTCTAACATTTTTGTAGCGTTAAAAATATGAAACATGAAGTGCCTCTGGACCAGTGTTGTTTATGTCTATATAGTATGTGTCAAATTGAAGGGATGCCGTAATTAACCCCAAAATTTTAATTTTGTAATTTGTTTAACTTTTATTCTCACCATCATGTCGTTTAAACCCCAGATGGCTTTCTTTGTTCTCTCTTTGTTCCAACTTTTTAAAAACTTTTTACAATGAGCTCAAGCTTAAAAAAGTGTATAAAATAACTCCATGGGACTCGTCCTGTGCATTTCAGATGTTTTCAAGGCATACAAATGGTTTTGGTGAAAAACAAACTCAAAAATAGCAAAGAAAATGTAAACATCTGTGTGTAGTTCCTTACAACAAAGAAAGCCATAGAGGTTTGTGTGACATAAGGGCAAGTGAATAATGATTCAATTTTAATGTCTGGATAAACTTTCCCTTTAATAAAAATTGGTGAATCATTTGAGATTCTTGCGACACTACAAAGGTAAAAACAGAAAAATGTTTCCTTATGTCATTAATATTTATTATCTAATTATCATAACAAAAGATAAATCTAATGGATAGATGCACAAATTATGTACAATTTTTGCAATTTAAATATCCCAAAACACTAGAACATTATTATATATTTTGTTCACTTGTGTATTTATATTATTCCGAAAGGTTTTCAACAATGTTAAGTCCAGAAAAGCATTTATATTGGAAATGTATATTTATATTTTCTCTCCTCGTTGCATTGTTGTTTCGACGCTTCTTCACAGCATCATCGATCTACACCTTTGTCATTACTTTAAATATGCAATCTCAACCTGCAAAACACGAGTAAATCTGTTTCTAATAGAGGCAAACAAAGAAATTCTGACTCTAACTTTAAAGACTTCACAATTTAAATAGTAATCATTCTACCAAATGAATCTTTGAATTTTTGTTGTTTTCTCTCATCAGATACCATGATAAAGTGGGAGTCACCAGTAACTTTTTAGGAGCCATGTGGCTGATATCCATAACCTTCCTGTCTATTGGTTATGGAGACATGGTGCCTAACACATACTGTGGAAAGGGAGTTTGTCTTCTTACTGGAATCATGGTATGTATCTTTTTACCCTGCTACACTCTTAAAAATAAAGGTGCTTATTATATAAAACCATTTGGTCTTTTATGGTTTCATTTATATATCTTTGATGTCTCTTTATTATTTGTTTGCAGGGGGCTGGTTGCACTGCCCTTGTTGTAGCTGTTGTAGCCAGAAAGCTAGAGCTCACCAAGGCTGAAAAGCATGTCCACAACTTTATGATGGACACTCAACTCTGCAAAAGAGTAAGCCTGTTTAATACATTAAATCAATTAACATTGTTAACATTATGATGCATGTGGTTCTTTAAGAAAATCAGCAGTGTAAGTTTAAATGATCAAATCAGATTGACTACTCGAGGCTCTTAAAGCCAAATGTTGATGCTGCATAAGCCATGGAAACTAGCCAACATTCATTTTTGGATGACAAAACCATATCTCGAATTCACCAGTACTTTGCAGGGTCTATAACTAGTATCACTTTGCTCAATGTAAGCTGTATTTCACTTTGAACGTTTGTCTTACGTTCTCTGCACGTTCTATAAGAGTGTGCAAACGAAAGTCTATCGACATTAGCTGTACTGATATTTAAAATCAACACTTTATATAATATTTACTGTATGTAAAAGACCTGTTTTATTCATTTGGTCTGCATGCAGGTGAAAAACACGGCTGCTAATGTACTCAGGGAAACATGGCTAATCTACAAACATACTAAACTGGTAAAGAAGATTGACCATGCCAAGGTCCGGAAACATCAGCGCAAGTTTCTTCAGGCCATCCATCAGTATGTACAGTTACAACATTTTGTCTTATCTTCTAATGTACTGTGCACAGTATGAGAGGTTTTATAAGAAATTAAATCTAAATTTAAGATATGATCAATATAATGCGCAAGAGTGGTGTTGTACTAAGTATTATGGCTGTAAACGTTTATACAATCTTTTCTTGTTCTTTAAACAAGAAGTTAATATTGATTATTGAACTTGGGTGTCCTAAGCAAAAATGATCTTGAAAATCCCTGCTTCATTTAATGGATCTATTCATTTCACAGACTATAACAGCCAACCATGCAGTGTTTACATTAAGCTCATGAAAACATCATGATACGGGGCATTATAGCAGTTACCGATCTGAAATATTGATGGACATGTCATAAAAAATTGAAGTGACACACAAAACGGATTGCAAATAAAATGATGGATTTTAGGGTCTGTCATAAAAGTCTTTTGGTGTCGAGTGTGGTTTGCAACTTGAGGTTTTTAAAAATGTATTCTGTGTTCCATTTGTTTTGTCTTAAATCACTGCAGAGCTCAGAAGTAAGTCTTATCTTCTATCTTTTCTTACCACTGGAACTTTTTTCATTTTTTTATTGAGTCTTATTGAGCAATATCAACCAACATAAAACATTTGAAGCTGGGTGCCATGTTATTTTAAGAGGAATATAAAATAAACGTTTGAACGTACAGTTTTAGATTTACACGGTTTACAAACTTGTTAAGGTAACTGGCAGGGAAAAAGTCTTCTCAGCTTCAAATTGATCTGATTTCACAATGTCCAAAAGTCATTCATCTAACCTGTACCAGACTTGTATAGAAACCCACTGCACTGGTCATTTTAACTGCAGTATGAATCTATTTTTTTGTAAATGTAAATCTATCGAAATATACCAAATGTGTATATTAAAGCAGTACGTTTAGTCATGAACACACATTTTAGCATCTTGTACTTATTTTCTGTGTTAGATTGTAAGTGCAGTAATGTTGGAAACCTTTTGGCCATATTATCGGTTGACTCGTGGTCAGACCCACCACTGTTTGCCGATCAGCGTAAAAGCACCAGTGCTGAGCACAACAATTCATTTATAATGTATTTGGCCTTTACTTTTACGAGACCACATAAACATCCCCTTGCTTAATGCATACAATCATAAAATTCTAAAAATATCTGCACCTAAAATGCTTCATAAACTCAAATCGCTTCATGTTGCTCATACTGCGGAGAAGTAAATCTGGAGTGCAGGGAGCTATGAAGGTCTGCGTACAGAAACAAACAGACCAATTTTGGCCCTCCCAAAATTGAGATTTCATCTTTAAATCAGTACAAGCGCCTGTGGAAAACGTAGAAGCTCACCTTTTATTTTACCATACAGCTTGCACACTTGAATTTTTTTTCCTTTGGGTGCAAGGAATGGTTGAAGTGGAAGAGAACATTTACAATATTGTAGTAAAGAGAGCATGGTCTCTTTAAGCCTATTCTTTGTGTTTATCCTGTTCCCATTCCTATTGGCTTATTGTTAGTATGTTTAGTTATGGGTATGAGGGAGTTTTTTTAGTTTAGTAGAGAGGTTGCTCACATGCTCATCACACGGTCGGAAAAGCTGCCGTTCTGTGCCGGAGCAAGAGAACCGATCAGCGTGAACAGTGACATGCAAGCTGTGTGTTTATACCACTTGTACTGTTTGGTGAGTGAACTGTTGTAACTAACCTGTTCAAGAAGTTAAGTAAACGCTACGGAAAAGATCCTCTTGTTGTGGCTCATTCCTCCCACGCATCCACATAGGCCAACACATAAACAAAACTAACTGCACGCACGACAATATTTTAGCATAAGACACAAGGAGCCATGTTATGATCACATTCTGCATTTGATGATCGGTGACAAGTACTTTACCCCAAGAATCATTGCAAAAACTTAATAACATCTGACAAAACTCACTCTTAACATGTTGCTCTTTCTTCAGTTACAGTACACACTGTCCTCACCACAACTTTCCCTTCCGGGTTTTGTTCATGCTTTCCTGCCTTGGTGTTGACTTTCTGATTTCAATAGGCATTGAAATGAAGTTATTGCTAATGCTAGCACATCTGTCAGTATCATGGAGCACGTAGCCAATGTCCATCTCATTTGGTATCAGTTCATCTGTTTGCATGTCACGCTGGCTCCGGTCTGACATGATATAATAAATGTTTTCAGTCCAATCCTACTAAGAGTTAGTGTCAGCAGTGTTAATATCGTAGTCTGTGGTCAAGTGTGTTTGCACTGTTCTAATCAGAATAGTGAAAATGTTTTCTTAAGAACAAACAGGACTGGGAGGTTGTGGATTTGATAAGATTGAATTTAGACACTTTTTATGTTGCATAGTGAAATATTTCTGTCAATAGGTTCTTCTAAATATTACACACAGCACCTTTGATATTTTGAAAGAAAAAACAGTTCAGTATCTTTACTTAAGGGCTGTTTCCACCGAGGTGTTTCTGCCGCAGAACGGCTTATTTTTTCAATTGTTTCCAACGGAAGGGCAGCTGACAATTTTTTTCCATGCTCAGCGCCGGCGTTCGACCGGGTACCCAGAGTTAAAAAATGCTCAACTTGGGACAGGACGCTCAGCTCATATGAACCTGCAGCGGGCGTTTTCAGCCAAGCTTCTGGCGTTTTCAGCCGCGTAAAAAACTCAGCGTGGACACAGCCCCTAAGTGTTATTTTATTATTCAGAACTGCATTTCATGCCGTTCCAAGTTTTATAATTTCTTGACTGCATTGTCATCGCACTTTCGTTTCAAGTTTCAATTCGTATCAGATCATCTTAAAAAGTTCAGATAAACAGTTCTTTTCGATGACTTTTATACCTCCTGTGGCTGAATAAAGTTGCATGTGTGACTGGTTTTTAACAGGAATGTGAATGTTTGCATGTTGGCACATCATTTAGTGGCAGAACATACATACATTTTTGACCTTCCAAATTTCTACCTAATTGTTGGTGTTTCTTCCTCTCTTCCTTGCTTATTTCTCTCTTTCCCAAACCTTATCCCAACACTTTCATTTTCAAATCTCCCCTCTATAAACCCCTACACTCCTTTTTTTACTATTTCCTGCATTTCCTCATTTGACTGCGTCCTCTACAAACTCCTTTTTCACTAATTCCCCTTACCCCCTTTTATATATCCGTGTGTCCTCTTTACTTTTGCCCCATCTGTTTCTCTTTGGCTGCCCCTGCTTCTTTTCTACCCAGACTGAGAAGTGTAAAGATGGAGCAGAGAAAGCTGAATGATCAAGCAAACACGCTGGTCGACTTGGCGAAGGTTCGTAACATATTTCTTTAGCTCAGTGAATTTTCTGATGTTGGTTGTTGTGTTGTACTGTACCATGTGATGTAAGCATGTGCGTATCATTGTCATCACTTCTCAGACGCAGAATGTGATGTATGACCTGGTGTCGGAGCTACAGGAGCGCAGCGAGGAGCTCGAAAAACGGATCGGACACCTAGAAACAAAACTGGACTCCATAAACAGCAGCCTGCAGGCTCTGCCTGGCCTGCTTTCACAAGCCATACAGCAGCAACAGCACCACCTGCTGGACGGGCTGACTCAACGCGGATTCACATTCACCCGACCTTCCTCGCAGGCTTCCGAGCGCTCCTGGGCATCGTCGGTACACAGACGGAGATCACCCTCTACCGCACCACACACGTCGTCTGACAGCGGCTAGCACGCTCGCACACACATTTGAAACCATACTCTAAACCTACACACACCTTCACACCTATCATCAACTAACACTGCTAAATATACTTTTAGTACTAAAACGTTAACATGAATGACAACGTCAACACACACTGAAAAACACTGTAATGAATTAACACATCATGGTAGAGATATGGTTTATGTTTAGCCATTGTATGGCTGTTTAAAGTTAGCTTTTTTGTAAAGCCCTTGTATAGAAATGGACTGGATTCAGATGCAGGAGGTGGCATGGATTTGTATAAAGACATAGTTTTGGAACAGAATATTAAACGGAAGTAAACCAATGAAATCAAAGAGGTGGGAAGATGCAATGGAGAGAAAGTCACCAAAAAGACGTCCTGTCTATGGAAGTTCCTATAAGCTGTGTTCGGAATAGCATACTAGCATACTACAATAGCATACTATTGTTGCAGCATAATGTGCATAGCACACAAAATTGGAATAAAAAATACCAAATAACTTTGATAATAGTAGACAACTTTAATTGAACTAAATATGCAACATAATAAGCTACTGTACTGTACTGTTTCAATTACTATTTTGAAAAATAGTAGGCAGAGTATACTGCACAGTATTCACTAAGTAGTAAACTAGTATTCTATTTCAGATGTATTATGGAGCTGTAAGGGCCTTTGGAAGATCATGTTGAGAAATGTAAGAATTTTAAAAGAAATATGTACTGTATATATACAGTATGTCATATTTTGAGCTATTAAACACCACCGATAAAAATTCATTCATAGAATTAGGCAGAACAACTTCCAAGGCTCCTTACAGCTCCTTTAGTTTCAGGCATTTTGCAAGACAGCCTTGGGATGTGCTTGGAAGGAAATATACACAGTAATGCAAATGATAACGGAGTTAACCTACAGAATGGTTTTCTCTTCATTTTCCCTTCTTTCCTTTCTTTTTTTACTGGGATCTCTTTTTATTATTTACCTAGATTTTTTTATAGCTTGTAGACAAAATACAATAATGTGACTGCAGAGTGGCTGCATAGTTGAAAACATTCGATCCTTGATCAAAGCAAGATGAAAAAATCACCTCAATGTAGAAATGAAGAGATAAAACCCACACTGATATCATAATCATTTACATGAATTAACTGATGTGTTTCCCAGTTTGGGGTTTAGACGGAAAGCGTCAAGATGTGATTGTCTTTACGGGTTTGGAAAACAGCAAACTGCCTTTACTGTGTGTCTTTGGCCTTGTTGACCAAGCTGTAGCAGATTTACATAATGCTGGCCTCCAATATGAGAAATAAATGAACAAATTCAGTACCTCCTTATCTTGACTTTATTCATCTCGTCTTTATTGGACGTGTGATGTCTCTACAGAAATGTTTGCAATATTAGGGAATACAATTTTAGATTCAGTTCGAATCTCGGAACCTCCAACTCGTATATTTTTCAAGACAACAACAGCATGAAATTTAAGAACGCTGATGCAGGATATGAAACAACCAAAATAGCAATTCTTGTATTACTTGATGTGGTTGATGGCATAAAATGTTTGTGCATCACTCATAATCCGACACTTCAACGTTTGTAACTCAAGTGCTTTTTTAGTCTTCTTTGTTCATCCATCTGATTAATTTCTGTTATTTCTTCTGCATTTGTGCATTCTCAATCTCTTTTGTGAACTGAGACTATTTAAAGACAAATACTTAAATCTTGCCCTCATCAGATGCAGTTCTGAAAGTTTATATTTTAAAATATTCAATCTGAGTGGGTGCTGTCATGTGAAAAGACCTCCTCTCATCGCTCTCGCTCTCATTTCTATTCTTTCTTGTCTTCTGTCTTGTTTTAGTAATCGACTTAAGCGCTTTACAAAGTGTTTCTGTATAACAACAGGCATGCATAAACACATGCATGATCAAAATACTCTACAGTCAAATGCAAATGAATAGCTGTTTAGAATAAAGAGCACATCACACAGCAGACGCTGCTCTATTGATATCATATGATTAGATGTTGTTTCTAGCTAAACAACATACAAAGAATATATCAAGTTACAAATATTTAAACTGCTAAAAACAACCTGGAACATTGCCCCAGGCCCTCTATTGGGGGGGCTCCACGTTCACGTTTGTCCTAGTGTTTTTACAAAATAAACTTTTGAGACAGTAAAACTCGTCTTTATACCTAAAAACTGGAGTGGGAAAATCCACTTTCATGAATATTTATAAAAATGCACTTTAACTGTTTTCCAGAAAGCTATTTCTACTTTCCAACATCCACTAGCTTCACTCAGTTAATAGTTATTAATATTTAAAAAGTCAAACAAACAAACATGCATCTTGCGTTTTGTTTAGCAGTCCTGTTGTTTTAAATGGAACACTCGATGCAACCCAGAGCCCAATAAAGGATTAATGGATTGATCAATGATTTATATATTCAGTTACAGACCTTAAAAAACATGACAGGATGCTTTTTAAGGTAAAGCTGTAAGCTGCATGAATAGGTTATTTTAAAAATAAAGTGCTTGTAAGTTTGCTGAAGAACTGAGAAACGATGTCTTTTATACATGTCCATGGGAGATGTGTTTAAACATAGGCTAGGTCAAAATGTGGTTTAGCCATACATTTTGCCCTTACACTATCATTGTAAACAACATAATTTGGGTGTTTTACGTGTAATTATACAGCATAAAACATGACGGATTTTTACACGATGAAACATGTGAACACAAGATGGCGCTATTCGACTGCTATATGCCAAACTTTAAAATACGATCGCTTCAAAAACATGCCCGCTGTCAACAAAAATACTTAAATTAACAATTCATCCAAGACAAACCTGAATACCCAATGCCTCACTAATACATTACTAAGACTAGTTTCAGTTCCTACATTTATTCATTTAGAATTCATTTCTCATATTGTTTACATATTATATATATATATTGTATATTTATTTACAACTGCGTACATGCAAGAATTCAACGGGTTTTTTTTACAATAAGATGATAATAAACCACAACTCAAATGAAGTCCCTTACCTGTCATAGACAAAACTGTGTTTACAGGTGTCCGTTTGAAGATAAATCTGATATTTTTAACCATTTATGATATTTTAAATCATGATATTTTGACCAATTAATGAAATTGTAATTTAAAAAACGTCAATATGATGTTATAGCAAAATTACTGAATACATTTCCAATGCATCATTTTATTTACGCTTACCGTGTGTTATGGTAAGGATGATGGCCCGCCTACTTACAGCTTTTGTCCAATAGGAAAGCATCTGGGCTGGCCACTCGGACTACTGCGGACTAGTCACGTCCCTTGATTATATCTTGTAAACTTTTTGTTCTTAACGAAGTTTATTCTCCCAGTGAGTTTTCACCCACATGTTATTCACGACGTCAGAAACCTCATTCACAGGTGTAGTTTATGCAGATGAGTTTCGGTGCACGCGAGCGCATGCAGGTGGTCCGTCGGAGCGTATTAGAGAGAAAGAAGAGCGAAGCACTTTTTACACCACCACCTGTTCTTTCACCTGCACTTCATTTTGGATTATATTGTAGACCTGTGTTGAAGAAAACCTGCGGAAATAAATAGATTTCTCATCGTGTCTGAAGAAAAAATAAAAAAGGTAAATTATTAAGCTTTTTAGTATTTATAAATGTTAGGTTTTTACAATTTAGACGCGTTGACTAGTGTAGTTTAGATATATAAAAAAAATTATATTAATAATTGTATTATTATGGAGTATTTATTAAATCTTTAGTGTAAAATAGAAATCGACATTATTATTTACAATCTCATGTGCCTCTTTGGTTGTATAATAAAACTATATTGTGATGGTCTCACTTAAAAAAGTGAATAAAACCATTTGTAGGTATTTGTAGTCACATGGACCAGTTGTACAGTGACACTATGTAAGTGAACAATAACATGTTGTGTGATCTTTGCTCTTTGTTAACCTACTTTTTGTGTGACTGGAGTTCAAACCCAGTTGGTTGCCAACAAAATGGGACAGTATAGTAATACAGAGTTCTTTTGGATATATACCATGGTAATTCTATGGTCTTGGTACCATGTTAATGTTATTGTTTTTTTAACATGTAAAGTCGGAGTATAAGGAGTATAATAACTGCGGTATTACTATTTAATCTCTCACCGTGTATTAAACTCTTTCGCATACTTTCATCTATGGACTCACACAAATATAACCTGTGTAAAGTTGGTAAATAAGAACAAATTCCCTTGAGGGAACCTGATCCTCTCTACAACTGTATCCACCTTTGCAGACACCCCCCTCACCAGAGTGGCACAGACAGTACAGCTCTTGTTTTTTCTATCCAAACCCTCTTTTTTTTAACCTCAGGCCTTTAATTACCATGGCAACCATGCACAGGCAGAGTACAGCCTTGACTTTTTGCTACAACAATGGAGAGGCATTGGGGGAGGCCGACCAGTAGGTGAACACATAGTAACCTATCTAACCCATGCCAGGGTCTGAAAGTGTCCTTCTGCCGCAGAGGTTATGTACACCGGAGTAGATACAGTATACAGTACAGTAGCATGGAAGGTTTTTTGGTAGAAAAGTAACTTATTTTATTGAAAACAGTGCAAATATTAACATTACAATTCAAAGCATATATAAAGTAACCCATTCAATTTAGTACATTACAGATACCAAAATAAAAACTTGACAATAATCCTGCAAATACCATGGAATGATAAAAATATGATGTATTATTCATAATAATCGTATTGTTTTATTATGTAGTGATTTTTCAGGGATATGCGTGACATATTACCATTAACATCTTTAGCATTGTGTAATGAAGAATGATAACAAAGTCTTTATTTTTTAAATAAATTCAGATCTACAGTTAAATGATCAAATCTGGAACTTTGGAAATGTGTATATTTTAGTTGTTAAAATATGTGATCCATGGGAACATGTGAGTGTGAATAGCAAACTAACATGCTGTAATGTATTACCTGCAAAGAAAGAAATGCATATTTGTGCAGCTATGCACTGCATTTAACCTATTTTGTGTGGTTACAACTTTTCGTGTAAAATTGAACAATCAACACATTTGGCAAGCACTGGACTCTACGCATTTCAAAGTCAGTGCTGGACAATGACTGAGATTGAGTTGTACTCCCACGGTTGGGCCTGTAAACAGTGGCTTTGTGTAGACTCTGATCCCTGGTGTCGACGTCTCTACTTTGCTCTCTGTTGTTACCTCACACTCAGCAGCGCGGTTATTTCAGTGCTTACAGCACTTGTGGTTTCGGCATAACGTCATTTTGTTGGTGTATTCATTTGCTTCTGTCATTACAAATATGCTGACCTAGAACATTTAAAGGAATAGCGTACTTGAGAATGAACATTCTTTTGTTATTCCAGATCTGTTCGTATTTTCTATTTCAGGTCTTACTATTATTTTCTCGACTATAGAAGGATTTTGTTTTTCCATACACTGAGTTTGTAGAATGATGTTTAAGAACTTGGCAAAATTGGGAAAGCTGTTTTCTCTGACTCATACATATTGTTTTTCATGAATAATATTGATTTTTTTAGCCAGTGTGTAATGCCTAATTTTCTTGAAATATCATTTTTAATGTTTCCTTTACTCAACACAGGCGATTTATGTGTTGGTTTAGACAAAACTGAGTTTGGTCCTCTTAAACACTAAATGAAGAACAATACAGGTATTGAATCTGTATGTGAATCTAAATGTCATTCATGATTATGCTTGCTTCTTTCATCAGATCGCCCATCTTCTTAAGAGATGTTTGAGAAACAGCCTTACGATAGTCCACCTATGTACAGCCCCCCTACCAACGGCTTTGGACCACCGGGGAGCTTCCAAGACCCACGGAGTGAATTTGATCCCTACCCTCCACCTCCAGGATCTTACTTTATGGGCGAGGAGGTGCCACAAGATTTTTACAAGTGGTTTTCCCCTCCCGGAATTGTGAAGATTATGGTCGGGTCAGTTATAATCCTCTGCCTCGGAATCTTCGCTTGCGTGGCCTCAACTCTGGTTTGGGACATGCAGTATGGATATGGAGGTTATGGGGGTTATGGAAGCGGCTACGGTTCTGGCTATCCTGGGTATGGAAGTGGGTATGGATACGGTGGTAACTATGGACATGGAAGTGGCTATGGATATGGAAGCTACAGCTCCTACCCGACGCCTTACTCTGCAAAGACCAGCATGATCGCCGTCGCCGCCATAAACTTTATCATCTCATTAGGGTTCTTCGTGGCAAGCTTTTCCAAATCGAGCATGTTCCGCAGCAGAAAGTTCTTCCTGGTGGTGCTTATTGTTAGCTCAATAATGGCAGCAATTCAGGGCATTATAAACATTGTGTACATCGTAGGAGTGAACCCTATGGCTCAGAGCTCCTCCAGCATGTACTACAACCCTATGCTCATGATGTGTCAAAACCTCTATGGCAGCAGTGTGTCCGGAATGGGGGCCGGATTTCCCGTCTATAACCAGTACTTGTACCACTATTGCTACGTGGACCCTCAGGAGGTACAAAGATATAGTTTATATTCTTAATGGTCTACAATTAAAGGATAAGATCAGACCATACATTTGAATCATTCCTCAGTTTGTTAAATGCTTTAATACTAACCATAGGAGCCCAAAAACCCGAGCAGCCAGATCTGTGAATGAATGCTTAAAATATGCAACTACCACTCTTTACTAGATAACATAAAATTACAAAATATAGAGGATGTAGATTTGCTTACTAGCCTTGTATTTGCAAAGCTTTTTTAACCACCTGGTCAGATATAGGAATGGAGATAAAGGGAATCTCCATCTACAGAAATGGTAATGCATAGCCATCTAGAAATGTCGTCACACCTCACAAATATAGTTTAGAACTTTTAAAAACATTTTAATAACTTTTAAAACATTCAAATTCTTTTAAAAATGAGAAACTAGGCTTCCAGTGCATTACTGTAAATGTATTTGGGTAATTGACAAATAAACCGTAAATGTGTTCTATGGTGTGACATAGCAAAAATGTATGAAAAACAAATGTGCTATTTCATATTATAAATATTAATAATATAATCTAATATAAAATATTAATAATTAACTAATTATCGTTTGTTTTCTAAATTTTGCTGTCACACCATTGGAAACATGTACACTTTGTTTGTCAAATACCCATTTTCTGTTCTTTCTTCAAACTGTAACCAAATTATTTTTTGTGGCAAAACACTTCCTATAGACATCAACTTGTTAATAGCTCAAAATAGTTATTTTAGTCTGCTGCTTTTATAACTCGATGTTAAAATTGTATATTTCTCAGGCAGTGGCAATGGTTTGCGGTTTCTTGGTTGTGATTGCTCTGGCTGTGGCTGCCTTCTTCTCCTATAAGACCAGAAGTAAAATCTGGCACTATGGCAAACCAAACATCCACTGGGATAAACCGCTGATGGGAGGAACTGAGGGCAGAGATGTGGAGGATTGGGTGAGTTTTCTCTAGCACCTAGTCACCAAGATACACATACTAGAAGTAACGCATGGCACACCCAGATGAAAGGGCAGTGCTAGAATAGGGTGGTGTTTACTAGTTTAAAGGTCATAGTCGGGTTTATTGCAAGGTGCTTTGCTTTAGTCACAATGGCAGGGTCTGCGGAAGTGACCTTGGCAGATTTATTTATGACTCCACAGTAATTTGCAATAGTAGTGTTTAGATATGTACACAAACATTTGCTTAAGATGTGAAAATGATTTTAGACACACTTGAAATGTTGTGTCTTATGGTTACAATGGCAAGAACGTGTGTTTGAAGTTATAATGTTCTTAGTTTTATCAGCCTGAGCAATACTGGTGATAATTCAGTCACATGGTGAATGTATTGCTGATATGCTCTGTTTGTTAACGGCCAGCCCAGTTTCACTTTAACTGATCATTAACCAGATTGAGAGAGTTAAGTGGCTAAACATTTGTAAAACCCAGACGGTTAGAAAGCAGACTTTTATTAGCATTCACTTACACACTAATAGTGAATATGCACCATAAAAGTCTTTATCCAAGTGATCGAAACAAATCATTATTTTTGTTGACAAACTAATGTAGTCAATACTGTTTATTTATATCATCATTATTTTTTGCTTTAAATAAAACTAGCTAAACGTAATTGATCTATATTTTCTGTAGATGTTTTGTAGGTCCATTACATGGTCCCATACAGTAGCTGAAGTGGTTTATCTGTCTGTTCATGTACAGTAGTGGCCAATCGCTCTTTAATCTGAAATATTATTAGATATGTTTTTTCAAAAATGTATGCATGTTGCATAATTGTGCTTGGAGTATAAACGCAAGCACAGATTTGACAAGAATTTAGGGAGGCTTGGCAAAAAAACATGCTCAAAGCTTTTTGAGTCAATGCCCAGGAAAAAGCTACAAAATATTACCACAAATGAGGATCAACTAATTGAAATATCCTATAAAACTTTAGGCCATTTATGCTTTATTTCTTGTAAGCTTTAGGTTTTTCTATGCAGTTTTTTAAAGTTTTCAAAGCAACAACATAAACAATCGTTACTGCGCATGCACACTTTTGAACTTCCGGTACACATCCGCAAAGAATAGAGTCCCTGCAGATTATTTCTGATAACAAGCAAAAGAAATATTGTGACATTAGCTAGCAAGTTAAAAGTATGTCTAGCCAGTATTATTTTGGGTTACCAGTAGAAGAACTGTTACTTGACTAAACTCATTTAACGAATTGTTTATTTAATAAAATTAATATACAATTAAATATATATTTAAAAAATTTAATATAGTTTTATTATTAGCCACTAGCCAGACTGATCAACAAACACAGACCAGAAATTAACTTTGGGCGTTTTCGTTAACACTATACTAAAATTTCCCTCAAGACATCACTTTTTCAACTACGGTCTGTGTTTTTTTATCTGTGTTACAGAATGTTGAGTTTCTGTGACATAGAGTACGTTTGTGCTGTGCGAGACATGAGTCATGTTTTGTGTCACCATTATTTTATAGCAGTGATTTGTTTAATGTGACTCCTTCACCTCAAACATTCACATTACAGGTTTGTCTCACTGTATTACTGAGCACATCTCATAGACTTCCATTGTTTTTTGCCATTTATATTTACTGTTACCTAAACATACCCTTTTACAAACATACAAATTTAAAATGTAAATGAAATGAAATGAAACAAAACTGATAATTCCATGAATTCCTGAAAGAGCAACCTATGAGCAATAACATTCCTTGGGTTATTTCCTGCACACTGTAGAGGCTCTGTGGTGTGCGTTTGATTTTGGATTATGCCCATCAGGAACGTACTGACCACCATAATGAGGCTGGTTTATTTATTTCTCTCTGTCCAGCTGGTTTCAGTACTTCTATGAGATTTGACAGCGTTCCACACACTCCCTTTGAATACCTTTCTCTCCGTGTTTTCTTTTGGCTCCTTCTTTCTCTGTCTTCTCCCTCTCTTCTTTCTCACTTTCCTTCACTTATTCCAGTGCAAAAGCAGGTCATGTACTGTGTTCTCAAGCATTCTTTCCCGGATTATATGTCGTGATCACGGATCAGCAGAGGCACTAGCTCATGCAGGGAAAGCATTGTTGGAATTCCTGGATGACTTGGGCTCTTCTGCAAGGTGGCTTTCCCCTTTTCCCCAGCTGCAGGGAAATGCTTCTCCACCCTCTTTCCTGCTGCTTCCCGATCTGAACATACACACGTTCACAGACTACCCGTCTAGAACAAACAATCTCTGACACACACACACACACACACACACACACCTGCTTTCATTGTTTTATCTACATACAGAACAGATTTGTTTTCTTATTGTTTTCTTTACGTCCATATATACAGTTTGTTCTAAAATCTTAAAGGGACAGTTCACCCAAAAATGAAAAGTTGCTTTCTCACCCTCGTGTTTACTCAACGTCTTTGTTGTAAATCTGTATGGCTTTATTTATTCTGTCGAACACGAGGAGACATTTTAAAGACATTTTGTTAACACGGCTCTTTTATCTTTATAATGAAAGTGAATAGGGACTTTGAGTCATACGGATTTGGAGAAACATGAGTGAAATAATGTCCGAATTTAGATTTCTGTGAATTCTATTCCTCTTTAAATGCACAGTACAGTATGAATAGGTGTTACACACACATGCTGTAGGTCGCACCGGAGAATGTTGCCATTCGCATTGTATGGTTGTGACAATAAACTCGCTTGCATGCTGAGAACATCCTCTGAAATGAAAACTGAACAGGAAGAGCAGGGAATTGTAAATGCTTTTGCTTCTTATTCCCTCTGGGCTTTCCTGTGCGATAGGAGGAAAGTCTAAACAATAGATTTAAAAATGTTGCTGTGTTTGTATGACAGCATGCAGATTAATCTGTGCATGCTCGGGACAGATTTTATAATGTCAATGTTAATTTTGTAGGTTTTTGCAAAGAATAGCCTGTTTTCCGTTTAAATCAAGATAACTGTAACATTGACAAACAGTAAGACTTTTGTCTGTCATTATCTCGAAACTGTTGCTTCCTGATGTGAACCACATCGAAACTATCAAGATTTATCTCACAGTTTGTGTACTAAACAACAGTATGTTCCTTTCAGGTCAACCATGTACAGGATGGACAGAGCGTTCATGAGCCGTCTGTGGTCTTTTCCGAAAAAATGGCTCCTGTTCTAGCTTCAGCCCCTAGTGTAGGCTCCATTCCACCTAAAACCGGCAGTTTCTTTAGTTCTGAGACCCACAATAACAACAGGTGAGTGATCCTAAAATGAGCTGTCTTGAAACTTTAAAGCTGAGCTAGCTTGTTCCTGCTCCTTCCCTGCTGAGGAAATGCCAGGGTTAATTTCATTCCCTTCATAAGTCATTTGGAACGAAATTCCTGTGTGCTGTATATAGTTATTAAAGACTTTTGTTTATTTCTCTTGCGACCTTGGTTTAGGTGAAGTTTTATCGGCTGTACTGTTGTTTTCAGTAGTTGTTTGTCTGGCCCATTAATCTGGCTAATGTTCTAGCCTATTAGTTTTACAAAGTCTGGTCAGATTACAACAGATATGACGTGTCTTAGCCTGGGATCAAATTCACTGCTTTATTTTGACCTTGTTATTCCTTGAATGAGTTTATTAAGCACTAGACTTTCAGGTAACACTTTACAATAAGGTGCTATTTATAAAAAAAATGTGTTCATGCTTTAGCTAACATGAACTAACAATGAACAATACTTTTCTAGCATTTATTAATGTTAGTTCATGTTAATTTCAGCATTTACTAATACATTATTAAAATCAAATGTTGTCACTGTTGACATAACTAACATAAATAACTGTATTGAAATAAACTAACATTAACAAGGATTAATAAATGCTGAAAAACTAAATTGTTTATTGTTATCTAGCATTAGCTAATGCATTTACTAACGGTAACTAGCACCTTATTGTAAAGTGTTACCGACTTTCATAAAAGTTTTTTTAATTTGAACTCTCGATCTCTCTTTATTTGACTGTGCTTGTCTCTTTGATGCTATGAGTTTGATGATTATGAGTAAAAATAAAAATTGTATGACTTTCTTTCTTCCGTCTAACACAAAAGAAGATATTATAAAGAAAGTTGGTAACTTTCACAAGTGCATGTGTGCAGTCGCTGTGCGGTTAACAACATTCTTCAAATGTCTTCATTTTCGGGTGAACTGTCACTTTAATGCTGTTGTCCTTTTTGTAACTGTAGATGTATAAGAGTAATTTAAAAAATGTTGTATTTATCTAATGTTTTGTGTCATTTTATATTTACATATAGGGATATCAACTGCTTTTATCCAAAGTGATTTAAAACTAATGTTTCAAGAATGTTCAGAAGCAGTATCTTTTGGGAGAGGGAGAAACAAGACAACGAGATTTTAACTTTTCACAGAAAAAGCTGTAAATGCATATAACACAGCTTTTCAACAGATGGATCAACTTGTACAGTCTAGTTTTCAGTGTTTTCTTAATGTTTAAACATAATGTGGCATTTTACTGCCAGGAAATCTCCTTAAAAGAAGCCCAGACTAATTTGCAGATATGGTTTTTACAGTTATCCCGAGCGTCCTTTCAGTCGTCCATCTCAGTCAACATCCCCGTCTGGAGAGATGAGCTCCAGCCCATCCGATCAGACAGACACCATCCGCAAACCATCTGCCTTCAGAGGCAAGAGACGCCGCAGAAACCCAGAGCTGGATGAGTCCCAGTATGAAACTGAGTACACGACAGGAGGAGAAACCAATGATTTTGATGATGATTTTTGGATAAGGTAAGAATTTGTCATTTTTTAATCTAAATAGAAATAACGGAGAGGTATTTTCTATAATGAAAATATATATTTTCAAGTTTTATAATGATTTGAGTTTTTTTAAAAATCCTGATATTTTGGGGGTTAGTAGAGAAAAATGTAATATTTACTCTTAAGCACAGTTTCAGACATTGTTGAGACTTCTTCTAAAATTCACCAGATGTCCTCATCCATTATTTTTCATATAATGTTTTCATTTCTATTCAGCATGTATCCTGAGATTACATCGGACGCCCAGCGGCACGAGTATAAGAAAGAGTTTGACTCGGATCTCAGGAGCTACAAGGAAATTTGTGCTGAAATGGATGACATCAATGATCAGATAAACAAGCTCAGCAGAGAACTGGACACACTGGATGAGGGCAATTCAAAGTACCTGGTTAGTTTCTGATTTATAGAATTTATTTTCATTCTACATGGAGAATCAAGCTTATTTTTTGCATCCACCAACGTTTTGCATTATTTATTAATCAAATCCTGATCTCTTTTTATCTCACATTGTAGGCTGTAGCAGAAGAATTTAATCGACTCAAAGACTTAAAACGGGTAAGCCAACTAAACATGCATATTGAAAGATAAAACCATAGATGCCTAGTGGATGCTAATATAAGGGTTTCCTTTCCTCACTCTTCCTTCCCTTTACTCTTTCTTTTCAGATGCCAGATTATCAAAGCAAGAAGCTCCAGTGTCGAAAACTACGTCACAAGCTTTTCCATATTAAGCGGATGGTTAAGAACTACGACCGTGATCACGTATAATGACTTCCTTTAAACCATCATCTCTTCTCTTTCAACACTCCTGTATTTAACTGTGCACGGGCGGCCATGAAGAAACCTTGAAATGACTGTGTGACCAAAGTTGCCCAAACTACTGTCATGATGATTTTTACCTGGTGCTTATGATTAACCTGAATCCTGAAGATGCTTGTCTTGAAAACAAGGGGCAGGGATTCCATTTGCCCTCCATTTTGCATGCTCCGGATAGGGAAGACTTTCCATTACTTGGAACTTATCTTTTCCCATTTGCTTTCCTCAGAGTGACTTCATACAGCCCATAAAATGGCATAAAGCATTGAAATAATGTTATTTTGTTGTTTGTTTAATACGGGTGTGGTTGTGACTTGTGGATGTGGTTATGAACATCATACTGTATGTTTGTTGGAGGAAATGTACTTTGGACAATCTCTAACTGAGTAATTCCACTTGCAATAACATCTGTGCAGTCTGTTTCCTTGTGTATGTTGGTCAGTTGTTTTTATTTTATTATGGGTTGTTTTTACCTGTCAAGGTGTCATTGCTGAGGCACTGCTTGTTTTCAGAGCAAAAACAGAACAGTCATAACCATTCCCAGAAATCATTCCTTGCACACCTTTGCAAAATGTAAAAAAGTTCATTTTTATTTTAAACACCTGGCTGTTTTAGTGAAACAAGACAGACTATTTGAAATGTTAAATTACTGAAATTAAACTGGAATTAATTTTTACAAAATTACATTTATAAAGAAAATACCTATATGCAAATATCCAAAATGTATGCAAATACTGTAAAATATCTCATTGCATTTGATTTATTCACATTACTTGAAAAAGTAATAATTCTTTTCATTTCTGAGCTAATCAATTGCCTATAAAAGATCAAATGTTTTGTTTAATTTGTTTTATAATGATATTATGGACAACAAACGATAAACGATTTTTTTTACTAGTGTTTTTGTACAAAACCTGAAAACATTTCAAAGTGACTTAAGGGCATTTATTTTTGAGCTGTTGATAAGATCATTTGTTGTTTTTCTCATTCACATAACAGCATGTGTTCATCTGTACATTTTTGTTGTCCTTTCTATTTTCAAATAAAGTTTTGTATCTTAAGCCTTTTGATCTGTTTTTCAACATTTAGCCAAAACATTTTCCTTTTTGTTTTTAGAAGATTGTCTCTTTAAAACTGAGAATGTCGTGTTATTTTGAGCAGTGTTTTACATACATTTAGATTAATAATTTATTAAGAACTATGTTGAATGAAAAATAGTCACATAAGGTCATAAGATCGAAAAAAAAAACTGAGAATGTTTTGACAAGCGCGCCCTCTTGAGGATGTCGCCTTGGTACTCGATGGTTTTACGAAAAATTACGAGCAGAACTTCGGCCTCGATCGGAAACTTGACGGAAATACACGATCATTAATCACTGCAACGCACGCACGCACACACACACACACGTCATGACTGCTGAGACGAACCTACTTAATGAATGAACCCAGCGAGATGCACAAGCATGAAATGATAGTCTGATGTAGAAAGAACTTACTAAGGATATTTGTTTTCTGGAAGGTTCAATTAAACGGTAAGTGTCTTTTATCGTTTTAAACTTTGTTATTTCCAATGTAGTTCCTGTTATTTTTAATGACTTATGAGTGCGTTCACCACTTGCAGCGCACCTGCGTTGTTTTGACTGCATTGCGCTTCTCTTGAGTTTGAACAGCAGTATTGACGTTGTGCATATGACGATAAAATTATGCGTGTTTTTTGCTTGCTTATGCATGAGATGATAAATCTGGAAAAACACAATTCTGCAAAATATTGAATTCATTTGATGAATTTGCATTTTCTAAATGGTATATCAAGCAGAAACAATTTGAAATGCCAAAGCAAATTGTTTGATCTGAATATGCAATAATACAAATCTTTAGGTAAATATATTTGCTGCTCAATTATCTTTTTAATATAACATGCAAAACAAAACAGCAACAAAAGCAAAACTAAAGACATTGGCATATGACAATGTGTTCTGTGTTTTTCATACAACATTCAACACTGGCGCCTTTCGCGTGGTCAAAAATAAACACTACTGTACCTTCCTTGTTTAATTCGCTTAAAGGATCAGTGGTGTGGGTCCCCTTCGTGCTCGATCATGTGGTTTGTGTCTGAGCTGCCAAGACCTCTTTAAATCTGACACGTGGTGTGACTGTCATCACATTGCCAAGAAAACAAGTGTGTGTATAGTTCAAGGGACAACAGAAGTTTGAGACAGACTTTAATGTTGGCTTGAGATTAAGAAACACTGTATTGTGTTTTTGGCTGCAAGTTAAATGGATATGTTACAGTTTGATAAATGAAACTGCACCAGATACATGTACAAGCTTTTTAATTCATCCTGTTCGTTCTTATAGTCTGACATCAGCAGGTACAGTCAACCATGAATGAGTGTTTGGTAGTTAGAGTGAAACATACACCAGGTAAACATTGAATGATCACATTTAGTTTTGGCACTTTACTATTTCATTCAGGGTATAACCGATCAATAAGGCTTATCAGAGTCCAGCAATGTTTAATGTTTGGTTCCTTGTGTCAGTGCATTTCATTCTCAGTGGGCCGTGAATTCAACTTTTAACTCATTTATCACGTTCAGTTGTGTTGTGTAAAATCAGCAGGAATTTAATCATAAATGAGAGTAAGCATCTTGGAAAGTAGTTCATTTTGTGTGACGTTGCACTGCTGTGCCAAACAGAAACAGAGAGTGCAAATGTAAGTTTTCATAGATAGACTTTTCAACCCCTATTGTAAAAAGTACATAGAATAGTACGTTTCTTAGAATAAATCATTTAACCCCCTTTTTTGAAGATTTGGGATAAGAAGGAAAATGAATGGACTGCATTGAGATGTTCTGGCAGGCTGTGTGGGTGGACCGGAGAAGGCATGCTGATTCAACACAAACGTGTTCCACTCGTGTCCCCGAGCTTTCATTAAAATTGCTCTCAGCTGCTTCTTCTGGTCTCTCTGGAGTTGTACCCGCATTCGTAAAGAGCTGATCAGAGCAGAGGCGCAGAGTGATCAAAAAAAAAAAGAATGCCAGGTTGCAGATTGAGTCTGTTTAGTTTGCTCTTTTAAGTTTTAGGAGTTACACATCTTCATTTACATCAGTTTTAATATAGTTTATCTTGTTATTTCTTTTTTCTATGTTGCGTCACGTCAAGCCTGCTAAGATGATGAAGGAATGCCTTCAGTTTCTCATTGAACCGGCCAAGAAGCTCAAGCTCCGTCTGAAGGTACAATTCGTACATTTATTAGATTTCAAAATCCATTAAATATTGCAGTTTTACAGTAAACATTTTTACAGGATTTAATATTATTATGAAATATTAAAATGTGTGTTATGACAAAGACAGATTTGTTTGAGGCTATTAAAGTGTATCAGAATAGCTTTTTTTGATCGTTTCCAAATCTCTTTACAGGAGACACGAAAGAAGGTGAAACATGTAAAAAAGGAGCCTTTTACAGAGAGTCAACTGTTTATCATGGAACTGGCGCGCGAGCTTAACCGACTCTGTCAGGTAAGATTATTTATTCCTATAAATTATTACATTTCTATCATCTCTGACATTTCCACCTTTTGAATTTGACCCCCCTTTGTCTTGCAGAGATCAGACATGCTTGCCCACATCTGGATGGGAGAGGACATATGGCCTCCGCACATCTGTCGAGAGTTCATTGTGGAGACGGCCAACATTTTGGGGATGAAGGTCTGCAGCGTCATGCAAAACTCAAAACATTATGTTAAGCAAAACATTATATTAGGCTTTTTGTTGTTTGGTGATATTTAGAGAAAGTCATGATTTAAATGGAAAGTATAACTAGTACCATCTAGTCATGTGCAACTGGATCTAAATTGCTGCTGTATCCAGTGGCTTAAGGGTTTAACATTCTCTGTCAGTTTTCAAAGGATCAAGCTTTAATCGTTGTGTTTTTTAGTTTATGCTTTGTCCTTGAGAAAGGGAATAAGCTCTAGTTCACTATGGGGTGTCCACCTCACGGATTTAGTGTACTTTAAAAAAAAAAAAGCCACATTGTCAGCACATTTTGCTCGAGAAATCAAAGTAATTGATTCGAGTCCGACACGGGCTGTTTATTAAAAAGGTTTTTGCGTCATAAATGTCAGCTGAAGGTGCTGAAAAGGCCTCTGAGGTATTTGAGAGAGTTTGTTTCTTTGTCTATTGAATTAATTCTATAACGCCGAATTTATGAGTTTTGGGTCAAGAGGGATTTGGATCAAATGCATGTCTGTGGGGTTATTAAAAAAATCTATATAGTTATATCAATTTTTTTAATTTATATAACACATTTAGTTCATTTAGTTACCTTGATTCAGGTCATTGAAATATTGTTATATTATTGAACAAAGTTGGTCGACCAGTGGCAGACGGGGAGTCTACACCGCTCCATTTTAGTCACTGTGCAAAAATGTTCTGCTTTTTCCTCATTGTTCAGGAAAATATGGAGAAGTCCGTAGAGGTTTATTCTGACGTGCACCCTGAAAAGCGAGACTGGAAGGCTCATTTGCTTAGCATGCTTGAGCAGGGAGGAGAATATGACATGGGTCCCTTTAAAAGAGTCATTATGGACTGGACCAGAGATCAGCGCAGCAGACACCCGGTGAGGACAAAGACGAACAGTGTGACACATCAACAGTACAGATATACAGAGAAATCCCCTTAGCAGTTTCTATTTTAACAGAATTTTTTAAGTAGTTTTCGTTGAGTTTGAGTGAATGTCTCTCGCTCACTTACTCTCTCTTTGTCTAGGTCTGTGTCTCAGGTTGCTCTCTGATTAAGAATTAAGTTATTAACCTTGCTATGATCCTCTTGTCTGACTGTGGTAAATACAGATGACCTCACTGACTCACCTGAGCGAGACATTCACAAGCTGCTAAGCCGACACGCACGCACAAAACATACCTTGTTTAGTTCTCACATTCTAGTTCAATCATTTCTCTCTCCAGAATGGTGTCTGGCCGGGTGAGGCAGTGTTAATGATGTTGGATGATGTGGAGTTGCAGTGGAAGAGAGGTCACCTGTCACATCTGCATTCTGCTGTGGAGCTGGTCATATATGTCCTGCATGGGGAACATTTAGACAAGGTGCAATGAATCTGAAATATTATTCAATATTACAAACTATAGATTTATGTCTGATTGCATAATTTCACCCCAATATAGAAAAAAAATAAGTCTGTTTTAAAGACCCATAATATTTCTTAAATTATACATTTTCGTACATCTGATAGGAACTTATTCCAAGACTGTGGCTGGCACAAAAACAAGGAACCCAGAAGATCGGTAAGCAAGTGATGTCAATAATAGTGTTACATAAAGAGATTAGACCTGAACTCCTGTAAACCGTTCGCAATGCTTTCGAACTTTCTCTTGGATAGTAAATGGACAGCTAGTTAAAGTGCTATTTAAAAAGGTACTGACGATAAGTGTCTATTGAATGAGCTTGTTTGGAAATCATTTACAATAACAATCTCTCTCTCTCGCACTCTCTCTCTCTCTCTCTCTCTCTCTCTCTCTCTCTCTCTCTCTCTCTGTCTGTCTCTCTCTCTCTCTCTCTCTCGCTCTCAGGTTGCGTTGGCTACATTCCACACACAGGTGAGAGATTATTAGGTTCACGTAATGAATCATTGTTCAAACGTGTTGATCTTCAGGACTATAGTTCTTTATATTGCATGCAGTAGCTTTCTATTATTTTATGTATTAACACAGAAACATAATTCTCTCTTTTCAGTGTGGAATTGGATATGTGATGCTGCCGGTATGTGTTTTTTCCATCCTAAATTACACCTATGAAAACATTCATCTAATAAACTGCTGTAATATCGAATTGTTTAACAGTGGAAGTGACCCTTGAACCAGAGACGGCCAACCCTACACTGGTGCTGTCCGAGGACCACAAGCGAATGCACTGCGGCCTTGAGCGTCGAGAGGCTTCCAGCAGTTGGCGCCGCTTTGATGGCTGGTGGTGCTGTTTGGCCTCACAAGGCTTTACATCGGGACGCCATTACTGGGAGGTAGAAGTGGGTGACCGCGACTGGCGTCTCGGGGTGGCCAAACAGTCGGCCCTCTGTAAAGGCTACAGGTCGCTGAATGCTCAGAGCGGATATTTCACCCTCAGGCTGGAGAGGGGCACAGAGCTCAAGGCCGTGACCGTCCCGGCTACCTGTTTACCCCAGACGCTCATTCCGCAGAGAGTGGGGATCTACCTGGACTTTGAAGAGGGCCAGCTGTCCTTCTATGACACCAAGCGGCGAGCACACATCTACACATACAGCGAGAGGTTCACAGAGATGCTTTATCCGGTGTTTGGGACAGTTGAGATGGTGAGAGAGCTGGTCATCAGGCCTGCAGACGTGAGGGAACCGTGTCTCTGTAAGGGACCCTGCCTGTTCTGTTAATATACATCATATAGAGCAACATCCCTCGATACACAGATATACATGGATGCGAATCACGCATACACACAAATTTGACCTTGCTTGCAAAAAAAGGAATTGGGGTCCACAGAGGGATATGTAATATTTTTTAGAATAGGCAGACAGTTTCTGTGTGCAGATGCTGATGATAGACGCATCATTAGTAATTCAAGAGCTTATTTACTCTGATGCACGAGCTTTGGGAATGCTGCCTTCTTGAATTTATAAAACCATATCGGCTGCTTTTCCGTATAGTTTGATAAAGTTGTTTCTTTATATTATAATGGAATTTAAAGGAATAGTTCACCCAAAAATGAAGATTCTTTGATCATTTACTCACCCTCGTGTCATTCCAAACCTGTATGAGTTTATTTCTTCTGCAGAACAGAAGTGTTGGTAACCAAACAACATTGGCCTCCATTGACTGTCATTGTATGAACACAAAATCACTGAGACATTTCCCAAAATATCTTATTTCGTGTTTAACAGTCATACACAGATTTTGAACAACATGAGGGCAAATAAATCATTTTTTGTGTGGTGAACTATGCCTTTAAGGTATTGTCCCATGCAAAAACAATTACTCATCACTATAATATAAAAAATTAAAGGAATATAAATAGTGAAAGAACAGTTTTTAAATCTAATCGAGTGTGATACATAGTTTTTAACTGTTTGTTTACTATTATTGAAAATTGTGCTCGTTTCTTTTCCTCCTTGCATCCTTTTAACCATGTCATTTACACAGCAAAGATGGCATCATATTATATAGTGTGCAGCTAATAGAAAAAAATTATTCATAAAGAGCCAAAGCTTAAAACCTACATTTGTTTAAAACCTGTAAGCTTTGGTATATCTGTAAATACAGAAATTGCATTTACAGTAAGTAGCCTACATTTGAGTTGATTTGGCAGTAGCATAAGAAAGCTGTTAGGGGGTGCTCTTTGCACTTACAGAATATTCTTTCCAAATAAAGAGCTACTGAAGTAGGTAGTTATGTAATAAAAACATTATGCACCTAAATCTGTTTCTAATAAAGATGACGCACCATGATTCAACTGTGGTAGGACGATTTATTGGTTTTATTAAGTGTGGTGAAATGACACGCACACAAAAAGGTTTTGCATACTACAGAGAAATTCAGACCAGTTATATGTTCCACTTTGAATATGATGTGATGATATTTCAATATAAAAATAAAACGTTTTTTCCAAGTGAGAAGTACCAAAATGTATAAATGCAGTAAAGCAATTCAACAAAAAAGGTGCAGGTATTAAGTTGATAATCTTTTTGAAATGATCAGTAGCATATAGCACAAAACCAGCAGGCAAAACCAGAAGAATTAATCTCTGTTATAAAATTACCAGAATTCATTTCCACACTAGTTGCTTGTTTACCAAGTAAATTAATAAAAATCTTGCTCACCAGCATCTAAAACATATGTGTGTCTTAAATATAGCCACTTGCCTAAAGTTACAACAGCACATCTTGCAACCAGGCGATAAAAAACTTCAGTAACATATTTACAATCCTCAGAATTGAGTCCATATGCAATGCACTCTTGCAACATTTCATGCAACTCTCAAAAATAAAGTGATTTGGGGGCAATACTAATCTTCAAACACACACTGTAAAAGTCATATGATGCATTTGCTGAGAAAAAAACATCTGAAAGAAAAACACAATGTTTTCAAAACCAACTTATTACAAACATCCCAAGTATGAAATCTGACCTAATATCCAAGAATAATGCTGCCCAGTTCAAGCAAGCAACAGAATATACACAACCGTATCCCATGGAGCACGTCTTGATAATGATTCTCATAACACTCAAAGGTTTTTACATTCAATAAAGTATCAAGGCTTTGGTGATGATCTGAGAAGGAGCTCAGCTAAAATCACACGTTCAGGTTCAACTTACACAAAGTTCCACAATATGCGTAACGATGTTCCGTCATGTGACTACAAGGTTTATGCCTCAAAGTACTGTCGCTCAACCTTCTTTGTGACTGTGGTGCCGGAAACGACTCCTCTCTGCACCATCTCCACCTGCCGGGTGATGGTACCACCGCTTGACTCGGTTACATGTCTGCTCGACATCATCATCATGCCCTCTAAACACACACAAACAGATAGCGTTTGGATTAATAAATAGATCAATAACTTGACGGTTTGCATTGAGTCTTTATTATGAACGGTGTGGTGGTACCTGGAGACACAAAGGGTTCTGAGAACGTTGTGTGTGTTGTAACTTCAGTTGGTAGGTTGAACATCTCCCTTCTTGTAACTGACTGACTGCTATACTGAGACATGGAGCCTGGAAAGAGAAAATAACAAGGTTTCATTTTCCTCTTTAAAGACAACATGAAGCATCATGGAGCAACATTTAAATTTTGTTTTGTGACATTTTCAAAAGAAACAAAATCATGTACATGTAGAATTGATTTAAGAATCTGAATAGATCTTAAGAAGTAAACAAGATATAATTGGTTGATATAACCAATATTGAAGTAAATAAGTTACCTCCATCTTGAGATTCTATGGTGATGATTCCCTCTCTCTCCGGTCCAAAGCCCTGTGTGGTCTGGGCTTGAACTTTGAATTTGTACGGCATGTTTTCTTTTAGGTCAGACACAGTCAATGATGTTGCAGCGTTGCCATTCACCTGGAAGGACCGAAGATCTCCTGCAATGAAACCGATGCAGCTTTAACAGACAAGCTTTGGAACAAACCACTTAATGTATTTCTATAAATTCCAGAGAATCCTTTCTTTTAATCATCTGACCTCCACCGTGCAGCTGTTCACAGGTGACCACATAGCCCAGGATATCTCCGTTGGGTTTACGGGGTTTCTCCCAGCTCAGCTGAAGGGTGTCCGGATTCAAAGCCGTAAAGATTAGAGGTCCTGGAGCACTTGGTGTGCTGAGAGTAAATGGAGACCCTGTACACACATATCCCATGTATCCCATGAAGCTTTGCCAGAGCTTTGATTATGGGCCATTATATATTTTTTCTATTAAAGCTCATTGGAGATATGTTATACTTTAAAATCCTTTCTTTATAGGAATCCACTATAGGAAACATAAAAAAATCAAGAAATAAAGGTGTGGTTACCTGGCATGGGGCTAAGTGGACTCTTGGGGTCAACAGCAGATTCAATAGTAATGACTCCCTCTCTCTCAGAACCCCAGCCCTCCCGACTCTGGGCTTTCACTTTGAAGATGTAGGAATGGTTGGGGAGAAGATCCTGCACCACCACAGAGTTCTGTGCTGGATTCTTTACCTCAATACGTTTTATTTCACCTATTGAAGCAACGTTAGAACATTTGTTTGTCATTGCATATTGCGCATGCTTCCAAAGACATTATCCCATTTTAGACAAAACGTATTGCTACCAACAGCATCATCAGTCTGTAACTTCCAGCGATTTAATTCAGTATACTTGCCTCCATTGATAAGCTGGTAAAGGACACAGTATCCCAAAACATCAGTCTCACAATGAGGCTCCTGCCAGCTCACTTTGAGGGCCGTGGGTCCCAAAGCAGAGAACACCAACCTGCTGGGAGTCTCAGGAACACCTGGGTTTATGCGAGAGTCTGAGGGCACAAGCGGTACAGATGGCACAATGTCAAACGACAGACACGACAATTGAATTTTAATGCTTCAATTTTTATTGGTGCACCAGCGGGAAAACACCAAGGCATTAGCTGGGGGGGTGTAAGTCTGCAGGGTTTTTACAGTTTAAATAGGGGTTTTAAAAATATTTTGTTCAGGTACTGAGAGGGAAGGTGTCTTCTCAGCCCTTAGGGTGTGATTGGTCATTGTGTCGAGAGGAAATATCAAATTAAAGTGGCTGGAAAGAAGCTGGAGTTTCCAAGTAGCTTCCGCAATACTGATTGATTCATTCCTGATTCACTCACCCAAAAGAACCATATCCAGGTTCTGCAATGCATCGTTGATATCCTCAGATTGGGTACGGGTTCTGGAGCTCATGCTGTAGTTGGTGGTTGTACTCTGGCTGAAGCTAGAGACCCCTGAGAGGCAGCCAAGCCGAGGCAGGTTGGGGCAGGAAAGGGTTGGCAGGCAGATGCAGTAAAAGTGTAGATAAAAGGAGAAAATGGAGAGCGGGAATGAAGCGAGAGTCAGCCAGGGATTCTTGCCAAAAGCTGCACCTTGCAAGCCATTATATCAAAGAAATGTATATGCAGATGGATCTGACTTTACCTATATTGTCCAAAAATCCACTAGGCAGATTTCCCATGACGATAGAGTCCCTTACACCATCATTGTCTGTATAATGCCTGTTCTCAGAACGTTTCCTCAAAGTCACCTCGTCTCGTTGGAGTCCACCGTCAAATCTGTAAGAGGTCGAGCCTCCTGATAAAGACAAAATGACAATGATTGTTATGTACTTTGTGTTTTTTTGGAAATTGATAGAACTTGGTCACTTTGGACTTGTTGTGTTCCACAGAAGGTGACTTGGGTTCAGTGAATATAATGTGTAAAGAAACAATTCACAAAAAATACCTTTGCCGGAAATATACGTTGTTGTGCTGCTGTGATTGGTCCCAGCCGGACGAGGTGTGGAATGGCTGTACGTGGACGACGAAGAGCTTACGTTGCGGGACAGAGAAGTGCTTCCGCCAGGAAACAAGAAGTTTTGGTCCCATTTTCCATTGATAAGCTGATCTGTAGGAACAGATGAGAGGACAGACAACATCACAAATTAGCATAACAACACCAGAACATGAAAATTAGCATAACGCTGCACTCTGGAGAACAGGCCTATGATGGCTCAAGTGTAGTCCAAAGAAGGAACACCTTAACTGATCAAAACTGCCGTAGCCAAAAGAAAGCTTTTCATTTCAGAAGATAAAACGTTAGCAAGAATTGCAATGGAATTAGCAGGCTAATTCCTCTGCCCATTGCCGACTTGCCTAAATCGTGCACCAACATTAAGCACTCTGAGACAAGCCAGTCAAGCTACTTTAATAGCACAGCATTGGGTTGACGTTGGGTGTGGTTGGCATGCTGTCTGCCAGGGACAAGTCTTCACCTTGTGGCAGGGCATCTTTGTCTGGGCTCAGGCAGTCTGGGATGATGTCAGCGGGCAGTTTCCAGGACACTTTACGAAGATCCAGGTCCGAACCAACTAGCTGGACATGCTTCCAGCGTGAACCTTCAGTGTTCATGTGGGGAAGCAAGCAATTGATAGAGGATTTTGCAGGCTGTCTGTGCTCAAATTCGGACAACATTCACTCACCATCATGTCATTCCAAACATATTTGACTTTTGTGGAGCACAAAATGACATGAGGGTTTGAAATGATGTGAGGATGAGTAAATGATGGCAGAATTGTAATTTCTAGGTGAACAGACTGTTTAATAACTTCAAGGCAAAGAAGGAATAGCCATTGTCTTCTGAGGCCATCGATGTTGCGATTTCTACTTCTGTTAGCAAGACGAGCTAAATCAACATCTGATCTGACATCATTTGTGTCATTCCAACAAGGCTCATAAGAGCCTGATCATTTCAACATGTACCCACACCACTGCACATAATCAACTCCTTGAACACAACACAACCATTAACTTCAGCCTTAATAAAGAGCCCAGTCACCAATTCTGGAAAACCAAAGGAGAAGAAAAGACATTGTGTCTTGTGATGTGACATCCTTGGGATGTCTTCAGTGAAAAGGGATAGAAAGAATCTTTCATTTTCATGGGAACTGCATGTCTACCACTGACCAAGAAGTTTGGACAGGTTAAAGTAGCATGAAAAAGCTTTTAAAAGCTTGAACCAATACCACCAAGATCATCTGGCATGCAATAAACAAGAACTGGCAAGTTTCAGACAGAATTCGAAGCCTTTTAACCTTGTTTGCATTCAAGACTACATGGGTTAGTCTTCATATACACAACTCTCATGTAACTTAGCAACTAAGTTGACATAATGTGGACATAATGTTAAACATAAGACACCCACCGTCAGACAGGTCCGTCACACTAGGCCTCTGGCTGCTGGTTGGAGATCGTAGTACTTCATTACTGTACATCAAGTAGCTGTCATACTCCTCACCAGCTTCTGCATCCACAATGGGAATGTCTGGAATGATGGGAACTATAGGATGCAGACAAACCAAAAAACAATGCCATCAATTCATGTGCAACTGTTTAGCTTTAAAAGGAAGGCTCAAAATGTTATAAGCCAAGCATAGTATTTTAATAAATAACCATGTAGGTTAATGTGTTAACATGTTAATGTACAGGTCTTCTTTATGTGCGATTTAAAACAATCACATATTAACCTCAATGTTTACTCATTAATGGATAACCATGGAGAATAAATTAAGTGTGCAAGCCTTATTTTTTCTTATATTGATGCTAATTTTGGACACTTCTGAAGGATTATTTGTTGTGTATGTGATTCCAGAAAATACTCATTATTAAAGAATGGCTTGATCTAAACTTGAGCTGCAAACCGCTCTGGGTGAAGAAAACTATTTCTGTTCCGATAAGCAGTAGATGAAATGCTTTTTCCTATACATTTACTTTCACAAATGAGGCTGGATTGATTTCAAATTATTGGTATATGACTCACCCCAGGCGGGTGTGGTTGTTTGGTGTGCACCCAGCTAAAAAGACATCTTTCACATTAACCATACTGTACTAATCCAACTGAATCGTTCTAATGTGAACGAACACATGTGAGCAGTTAAACTTAACCACAGGCTGTTTTCAGACCAGCAGTGATTTTCTGCATGAAGCTGCTACACACAAGAATTTTGAACGTTCATGATACAGTAAATACAAATTTTGTTGTTTTGAAGTTTATTCAAATTTTTAAATTTTAATTTTTAAATTTTTAATTTATTAACAATGCACTACTATTGCTTGTAATGTGAATTCTAGACTATAACTTATAGCAAATTCATATGCTGAAGGTACTATGTTTTTGTTGATACTCACTTGACATGGGTCTTGCAGGCTGTGACGCCAGGTTGATGGTGGCGTCTCTGTATGGACCCCAGCCCACCTTGTTGCGAGCACGCACTTTGTAACAGTATGTCTGAGAAGGCTGAAGGTTCTCGATGAGCAGCATCCGCTTTTTTGGGTTGTCAATCACCACCTTCTTAGTAGCTCCTTGAGGTTCTGAATGAAGGACAATGGATATTTAAAATATACAGACACACAATATTTACATATACAAAAATCTATTTAAGTAATTTAAGTATTTAAAGTAATTTCTCGTTTTCTGTTGTTATCTTTAAAACAACATACATGTGATAAGTTTTTAAGTATTTATATATATATATATATAATTGATTTAGTTTACTTTTTCTTTCTTTGAACATACGCCTCTCAACATTTTGATTACATTTAGGTATTTTTACTAGATTTTGCAGTATAAAAAGGCTTAAAAAGTACATGACTGTAAACTCTTACTCTTGTCCTCATCGATGGGTGTGTAGATGACCTCATAGGAAGTAATGACACCATTCGTTTCTGCTGGCTCCGCCCAGCTAACTTGAGTGACAGTGGGGCTAATAACGTTAAAAGCCAGTCGACCAGGTTCACCAGGAACTGAAAGGGCAAACAAGGTTAAAAATTTCAGTTTGGGAAAAACTGTTATATTTGTGGGAAAAAATGCATAAAAACCATGCTGCACCAGCTATTGTGATAAAAATAATAATTTATTTGCTTTGGATGTGGTAACTCTGCTGTAAAAGCTCAAAAAGACCATGCTGATATACACCAACATTAAACAAGCGAGAAACACTAGACAATAAAGTATGTGGCTGTCTTACCATCTTCAAGAGTTTTGCATGGGATTATATCGCTGTAGTTGCCATCTCCCAGTGAATTGTAGGCACATACACGCATCTCATAATCACAGTAAGGGTAGAGATTGGTTAGCTCAGCATGAGGAGACTTTAGATCCATCACCTGAGCATCAGCCTCAGGATCTCCATAAATCCAGTACTTCACCTGCAAAACAAAAGATTATATCTTAGGTATGCACAAGATGTTTTCAGTCAGTTTTCTTTATTTTTGTAATAAAGGTTTACTGAAATATTAATTTTATAAATCAGGTGATCAGCACTTCTCACAGAACATTCACAAAATGATTCTGTGTCTAATTATTTTCATATTGCTTAAAAACATCTCAAACTGGCCAAACCATTACATTTCATTACACTGTGTAAATTCGAAAGGATCAGCTTTTGTAAATTTACACTTTCTATCTTATCAGTAACACAATAACTGTCTCTAGGTAGATTTTGCGCAATGGCTGTTGCTTCACTCTTGCCCTACAGACTGGATTAATGATAAGTAACAAAGTATACATGCAAAATATATATAAAGCACTGTTAAAATTCATGTGTTATGGCAGATATCAAATAATGACCTACCCTGTAACCAGTGGCATTCCCACTAGGGTTCCAGTTCACTTTTATGTTTTTAGGACCAGTGGCTACGGCTTTGATGTTGGTCGGGGAGTAGAGACGTCCTCCAGGAGATGCGCCTGCTAGATTCATGTTCATTTTCTGAAACTCCTGACTTTTCATATCTCCTAAAATCACAAAATAAAAAACATTCAGTGTTACCCAACATCTACACATTACCATCTTGTTAAAAGATACAAATCTCCTGTTCAACCTGAACAACAAAAATGAGGTTTTGTTACAAATTGTAGATAATAGAATCTCACCTCTACCATCAACGACATTCACCACCGTGGTTTTTCTCTCTCCAATGGTTGCATTGGAGCTTGGGTCATACAGCTCCAATTGGAAGGTCTCGGGTATGACGGGTGATGGATAAGCACGAGGGTCAATCACAACATTCTTTTCGGTCTCGCCAGGGCCAAATTTGAGAGGACCAGAAAGGTCGAAGCGCGATGCTTTTGTGCGCCAGTACACAGTGGCGGGACCCTCCTGGTTTCGGGTGCGTACCACAGGGATGGAGTAGATGGAATCCACTGTATTGTAAGTTTGGTTGCTTTTCTTAAACATCAACACACCTGGTTCTGTAAAAAGATCAGTAAAAACAACAACAAAGTAAATAGTAAGTGATCATAATTGAACCACAAGTGGTCACATGCATTTTAACAGCATCTTGGCTGTGTGCTCCAGTACCTGCTTTATCCGCGATGGTAATAGTGGTGCGTGGGTATCGGCCAAGTTTAGCGCCTTGCCGTGGGTTACTGAGATCCATCACAAACTGTTTGACCTGTTTGTCCCCCAGCAGTGAATCTCCCTCCCCGAGCTCCAAGAGTTTCACTGGGACCGTCTTTTCCTTCTCACCTGGTGCATAACTCAAATCCCCATCAACTGTGATATAGTCCTGTGTACACAGGTAAAGGCATGGGAAGAATTATCAGAAAAAGTTAACTTTTTTTATAACAAATGGTTTTGAGATGGATGACTTTAAATGAAAAATGAAGAAAGAACAGCCAAATAGAGCTCAGAATAGATGGAAAATCCTTTGATATTGTTAACAAAGCATTACAAGGTTGCTTTATCAAGTTAGTCAACAGTTAGTTAACTTAATTCTGATATAGTTGCAATATACTTTCCTTTGTTTAGTTTAGCATTCTAAATTGTGGAAAAATATAATTAAGTAAATGAGTAAGTGTTCAAGTGTATAGAAAAAAATATCCAATTAATAAAATATAGACTGTAGTACTTTGCAATGTTTCATGCATTTTACCTTCTTGTCTTTGGCAGTGAGGTCACGGGTGCAGTATGAAACCTGAGTTCGTCCATCCTCTATGATCTCACGGCTGATGGGAATGTTCGCCACACCATCTTGCCGACTGAAGGTGTATGATGGCTGCAGGAAGGTAAATATGCTGCGAGCTGTGATGATCAAATAAACAAACAAACACAAATGAAAGATTTGATGGTTTGAATGAACATTTATCTAAAACGCAAAAAACCAACCGAAACATCTTACCATGTTCCTTAATCACTGTAATATTGACATGTTCTTTGCCGATCTTCGCAATTCCAACTGGAACATCCACGGCTTGCACAAGCAGCTCTTTCTTTTCATCATCCTCATCTTTGACGAAGAGTGGAACCCGGACGTCCACAGACTCCACGCCATCCTGAAACTCCACAGCACCAGCCGCCTCTACAAGACAAATGAGGTGGTATATACAAAAATATTCAGTTTACATAACCTTAATATGTTACGTTCTAACACAAACTATATAGTAACAAAATTATTGCACCAGTCTGGGTAAACTAAAATAAGCTCTCTGGCAAAGGACCTGTACCTCTATCATTGGCTACAGTGTAGTAGCCTGGAACCACTTTTAGGTCACGGAAGTTTCCAGCCTGAACCTGTCTGTCAGTCAGTTTCACAACATCAAGGTAACTGGCCCGTGGGGCTGATAAAACCGTGTCAACAATCGTGTTGTTCTGTCTGTGGGTGCAAAAGAGAATTATTGTTAGGTTAGGAGAGTCTTATTTTACCATAAAACAACCAAATATCGTCAAATATATGTCAAATATCAGAGTAGTATTCCATCAATGCAATCAACTGCATCGACTGTACCTCTTTCCAGAATTTCTTTGTGTCCTGGGGAGAAAGAAAAACAGTACATTAAGCAACACGTCAAAACACGAGACACATCGAATGCGTCTGAAATATTTAACCCCAAAACACAGCCGCACATTCTATGAGTCATAAAGAACAGCCTGGTCTCACCTGAACCTGGTTCTATGCACTGTCTGTGCACCTGGGATCTGCATGAACACGTTATTGAGCTGTGTAAAAAAAACAGAGGAATTAGGCATGACGGTTCAGGTGTGAGAAGTTGTTACTTGCTTTGTTGGAAAGGATCATGCATTTATAAGCACTCACGTTGTCCTCCACCTCCCGTCTGAGCATGTCTGTTTCCCGAACATCGGGCAGGGAAAGAGGTTCAGAATATTGCCGATTCAGACGGAGAGAGACGGGAAATTGGACTGTGGGAAAAATAAAGTATTGCTGTTGTGTGTGATAATTCAACAACTAGATGCCAACCAGAAGAGAACAGGAAGACTAGTTAACTAGCTGAAGCCTTGTTTATACTCACTGGTCTCTTTGGGGTTGGGTTGGATCTGGTTCTGGGGGTGGTTTGGTGGTCGATGAACATTGTCGGTGACTTTCCAGCGCACCACGTCAGTGCTCTTGAGTGGGCCGGTGCGCACCATTGGGGTATCCAGATGATCAGAGGTCAATAAAGACTGACGTAGCATGTAGTGATCTTCTTTGAATCCCACCATACGACCTGTCAATCACACACAAAAAATGCACCTTTGCACTTTGACCAATATTATAATAATAATTTTATAAAAATAACAAGATCATTACCTCTACCACAGCAGGGAAGGAGAGCAAGGCAAGCCTGTTAGAGACAGACAGCAGACATGAACAAATTGGTATACAATGTTATGACAGTAAAGTATGTTGTGGAAGCTATGGTAACCTCATTTTATTTGTGTGTGTGTGTGTGTGTGTGTGTGTGTACCTTGCAGCAAGCGCAATATTTCCAGCAGCAGAGTAATAGCAAACCGAGCAGGAGCATCAAAAACATTATGAGAGGAATCAACCAAAGGAAACCTCCAGGTGGACAGTCTAACACAAAGGAAACATTGTAAGACAGAAAGTCAGTACTTTAGAAGACACATAACTATAGCAGGTCACAATCACAGCGCTTCATATAAGCACCGCCTATAAGCTGACATTTTAAATGAACATTTGCAAACATCTCACCCCTTTTTTTCTTCACCAGGACACGATGGTCTTTGGCCGTATTGTCTGATGGATAATTCACGGTGTAGTGGTACGTGCAGTCGTCATCTTCATCACGGAAACTACACTTCTCGATCACGTTACCATCTGTGGAAACAAAAGGATTTTACTCACCGCCATTCAAACATCTGGACAGACTTGAGTGTATTTCTGTTTTTCATTATCTCAAAACCTTCTGATCGAAAGGCTTAAAGAAATTATTTTGTGTAATATAAGTGTAATATAAGTCGCTTTCGAAAAAGATATCTGCCAAATGCATAAATGTAAATGTTGTCATAGAGCAAAAATATTATATGTTGTTTAGTCAGCTTCTATTTTATTTGATTAAAAACCGACTTGTAGAAAATGGAAGTCTGTAAAATAAGGAGAAGAATGAGTAAATGTGTGCTATCATTATCGTTTCTTGCATTATTAAACAATCTGATGTCGTACCATCCTCCAGTTCGTCTACCAAGATGGACTGAAATGAACACTCATCACACTTTTTGCCTTTCTTTTCGCCAGTGTTCCAGGCCTGGCACTGAACGCAGCTCCTCTTGGCTTCACACATGCCCAGCTGGGCCTGCAGGGCCAGAATATTCACGTCAGTATTCGCACATTATTTGTTAAATAAACTCATTAAAATGTACAATCGTACCTGGAAGTTGGCTTCGCAAGTAGCGCTCAGCAGAAGTCCAGAGTGCTCACACCTACACCGGCCACATATACACTCACCACGGCCATTGCAGAGACCCTGGTTAACAAAGTAAAAATGTTAATATGAATAGACCTCACTGTAAAAAAATCCCATTAACAAAGCAATAATTTTCCAGGAGCTGGGGCGCTAGAAATATCTTGTAAAATAACGGTGGGTTTTACGTAAAATTACATGTTTTTAGACATAATTTGACAGTTTTGTACCGTATTTCAAAAACTAAAAATTCTGTAAAAAAAAACAGACATCTGGCAGCTGGTTTTTAAAAAAACAGTAAAATTCAGAACGATACGATTTTTACAGTGCTGTTTTTGTAAATGACAGCTGTTTTATGCGCTGTGTGCTATGCTACAGAAAATAATAAGGAATACATTTTACATATTATTTTGTTTTGATAGCTGATAATTGGTATGTTAATAACTGATAACTGATGATATTATGAATTAATACTATCTTTTTAGTCTCATTGTGCATATCTAAATATAAAGTGTTTCAGTTTTGTTTGTATTAAGAGAATTTTGAGTTTGCAGGCTTTACCCCTTTGCTGTCCAGGCATGTTTGGTTGCTGGTGGTACAATCACAAGCATCTCCACTCCAGCCAGGTGAACACACACATTTTCCCATACTGCAGCTGCCACGGTCTGAATCACACACAGAGGTGAAAGGTCACAAACTTTAAAACACACCAACAGAGCATGCAGTAACAATGACATCATGTCAAACATGTTATGAAATAAGAGGACACAAATTGTATTTCCTGTATTTGTCGTTAATATTCTAACAATGAACGTAACTTGCAAGTATAAGTATCTCTGAAAAACTGGTTTTGGTCATATCTGGAAAAAATATGTTTGAGTTCAAATCATTCGCTATCAGAACAATATTACAAAGATTTTCTTCAGATATCTTCTCAGCGAGACCTTAAGTGAACACAAGAAGTCAGTTTTGTTATCGATTCTCACTAACCATTACATAGAAATCCACCAAATCTTGGGCACTGAGATTTGTCAAACTCGCAGAAGGGCCCCTCAAACTGGTTGGGATTATAGCACACGCAGGTACCACACATGCAGTCTCCCCTTCCGGAACACGGCTCTGCCATGCCGGGCTTTGAGCACAGGGGGGAGTCTTTGGAGTCTCCCGCTGAACAGTTACAGAAGGGCCCTAGCCTGTAGGGTATAAATAAGGGGTGTGGTTATTAACTGCAATATGATCAGGGAAAACCAAAGTTAAATTTATCCAAGGATATAAATGTCAATGGTACCATCCACTGTAACACTGGCATTTCCCACAAACTAAATCTCCATGATTGTTACAGAGCACTGCATTTACAGCCGGGGTCTGATATTAAAGGAAAAACAGAAGTGTGAGATTTTCAGAAAAGATACTATATTACATGAAGGAGGTTGGAGACATTTAGTCAACCTCACCTTTTCGCAGTCACATCTTTGACAGAGCACTTCAGTGTCGATTTTAAAGGCGGAGCTAAAGGTGGTGGGTTTGACTCTGATAATTCCTGCCCGGTCAGCAGGGTCAGTCTTACACACATGGTTCTCTCCAACCTGAGTAAGAGCCTTCAGACGGACCTTAAATTTACCCTAGAAACAGGGAGAAACCAAAAATGAGTGCCTTTAATAAACATTAACAAGTACTGCAAGTTTAGTGTAATAAAAAATATTAATGTTAAAAATACAAATATAATTATTATATAAAGAGACACTCACGATTTGGCCTGTTTTGATTTTAAAATTCCCAAATTTATTATATTCCCATGTACTGCCAGACTGATAGAAAATATTAGATTCCAGTGCTTTTGGTTTTTCCTCAAAACGCATACTGATCTTGGAACGAATATTCTGTCCAAAACAATTAAGTTAAACACCATTATTAACCCGACAAACACATACATCAGATAAAATCACAGATATAGTCAGTTTCAAAGTAACAACATAAAAAAACGTTATTGCACATGCGTGAAGTTAACTTCGTTCCAGGCGAATGTGTCCGATGAAACAGTCTAAAGAAACATTTTCCATTTCGTTTTACCTCAAAAGCTTTCCCTAAAATGGTCAGAATGTTGGAAGAATCTTCCTGTAACTGTCCAAGTTCAGCAATGGGGAAGTATTCATGCAGTTTCTGCACAAAAAAAGTAGTATTTGTCACAATAGAGTTTAAACACTCTGAATTAACATTAACACATACTGTATATCAATTCAAACAAACCTCATAGTACGTGTAGGAGTGGTTGGTGATGGCGAAGATTGGGATGATGTTGTGCTTAACCAGAAGTCGCACTAGTGTGGGTATAGAAGGGTAATCTTGAAGGGTGTCGTGTGTGTAATGTCCCTCTGAATTCAAATGGCATTTCTCATCATTACGATCCAAAATGCCCGCAAGCACATTGGTACCGTCTGCCTCGTAATGAAAGGCAGATTCAGTGGAGAAAACCAGCAAGTGGGTGCTGTTTTCCCTCCAGCCAATCTGAGCCTGTAAACAGGAAAAAAGCCATAACGTTACTAAACACTGTGAAATAATTGGTCTCGATATTTGTTATTAAGATCAACAGCTTTGTTAGATTACCTGGCATACGGCAGCTTGTAAAATAGCATCAAATCCCCCCTCGGGGGCATCCAGGTTGCCAGATATTCGCTCATTTTGCAGTCTCTGTCTAAAATAGGTTATGTTGTTGGTTAGAGTGATGGCATTACGAAATGAAAATGGAGGGTCACTGTCTGGCCACGGCTGCTTTAACCTGAAAGAGACAAAACAGACAAATGTGTAAAGACAATAATTCAAATCAGATTGCTACTGTGTGGTAGGTGTGTGTTCTCACTTGGATGGTCTCATGTCTGTCTGTGGCTCTGTGACTTTGTCTACAAACTTGCCAAATCCAATGGTGTAGTCGTCAGAGATTTGGCCGACAAGCTCAGCTGTGCGAGGTGAAACCAAATAATAAATTAATATTCATATGATCATCAAGTTAAACATAATAAAATAATCCTCACAAAAATTGTTAGGCAAACAACATTTTCATAGTTCACTACATCACAGCCTTCCTCCCTCACCCAACTGGTCCCCCATTCTCTTCAGGTTATCAAGATCATCAGACATCGAGTTGGAGAAGTCCATAAGAATGTAGAGATCCAGAGGACCACGGGCTGGCTCAAAGACCTCCATCTCCACCTCCTTCTCCTCACCGGGGAGAAACGTCATGCGCATCTGCTGAGGAGCCACCTGTGACAGCTTCAGCATCTCGTTGATCTTCTTGTTCTGAAAAGCACACGCAGATGTCAGAATGCATACACACACAAATCCATCGGTCATATGTGTGCCCAGGCCCGCAGAGATTGTCAAAACAAACCTTTTGCATTTCTTTAGTGCTTTCAGCTGTTACCAGCAGCCGACACATATGAGTATCCAGGTTGGCCTTCAAATCACACCGTTCATACTCGAAATTCTAATAAGAATAAAAAAAAATTAAACATTTTTGGTTTCTCATTAAAACTGCATTGAAATAAAAGTTCCTTTCATTTTTAGGTGAACACACATAACCAAACACACAAAATGTGTGAATTCAGTCTCACCAGATCAGAACAGTATGAACATCCTGAGCCAATCTGGATACAGTCTGAGCAGGTTTTGCTCCTGGCAGCCGTACAGTGATTTACTAAAAAACACACAAGCATATGAAGATCCTTCTTTAAAAGTGTCCAAATAATTGTCTTTGTTCTAAAACCTAATAAATTACTGTCTGTAAAACATTTTGATAAGTGCATCTGTATAATTATTATATGGCACAATATGGTATTTATTGAATACAAAAATACAAAAAAAGTCACTTAGTGTGGTATCTTATATAATATAATTTTAAATATAAAATAACAAAATATACAATAGGGAGATTTAAAACCTAAAGTTACGATGCAATTTACATTTTGTTCTTATCTTCATGTTCTTATCTTAAAGTCAAATGACTGCAAACTGATATTTCCCACAAAATCGTAATTGATGAATATTATTACCATTGCAAATCGAATTAAGGTAAACAGCTGATTTTTAACCCAAAAAAGGTTATGGATTAAAGCTTCCAATTCTTAACAATAAAGCTTAACAATTCTTGATTAGCAGTGAAATTTCTGTAATATTAGTCTTTTATGAAAATTACACAAACAAATCTTATTTAAGTGGCTAAGTATTATGTTGAAGGTAAAAGTGTTTGTTTTGGAGATTTAAGGTGTAAAGGATTTCCCACCCTCATTAGCATGGCTGGTTGTTACAGAAAGCATGAGAATGTTGATCCCCACAGCGAGACACAGCGCCCATCCTCCCATTTCAATCTGAAACAAACATACATTCACATATTACAGAGCAACAGCCCAAATATCACACACACATATTTCACTTAAACATGGCAAACCAATAAGACATACTAAACTTGAGGATTGCAAGACACATGCTTTGATGAATACCATAACAGAAGCAGAAAATACTTAAACACAACTTTAACTCCCTTAGTTTAAAAAAGACAAACTGCAGACCCAAATATTTAACTTTATCCTACATCATAACTTATTACACCTATTAGGCTATTAGAGACCCATGTCCAGATCCAACCTACAGATAGGAGAATAGCGTGCCATGACCTCAGCTCTGGAGTATTAGCACTAAAACACTTAAAACAGACGAAGAAATGTGATCCACCTGCCCACTATCACTTTCACCCTCTCTCTGAAAACATCAAATGAAAGCTGAGCCCATTTCATCCCCCATAAATCTCCATTTTGACTGTGAAGAACAGAAACAGACCAACAATTCCTAAGGAATTCAGCCCATATCCTCTACACATGAACAGAGAGAAAGAGAGAGGTGAAATTTGTGATTTGTACATTTCCAACTTTTACCTATAACTGTTCATATTTTGACCATCACCGCTGGTATTTCGCTCCAGGATGAGAAAACACACTCTTTTATAAACATGACTGCATCTGAGATCTAAACATACCTTAACATGCTATTGTGAACCTGATCTGGGCAGTGTTAACGTCACAAACTGACAGATAAATCATGTTGAGTCACAAAAAAACAACATAATTCAAAATACCTAAACATACCTTACAAGAATAATAGGCATTTTACAAAATAATTTGTGTTAATATTATGTTACATATTTACACAACATTTACACAAGATTTGTCTTTATAAAACAGCCGCAATTGCATAATAACAGCAAAAAACTGTACTGGTGCAATCCCTGTAAAAGGGTATCTTTCATGTGTTTATACTTGATTTATTATGCAAAAAAAATTTTAAGATGATGAAGAACAACGTGAATTGGTGCATAATTCTTAGCATGTGTAAATGAACACTAGAGGTCAAACTTCAAACAGCAACAACAAACAAACAGAAAACAAACCAATAAAAAGAAACAGTACAGAAGAGAGAGAAAACTTTGCAAAAGAGCTTGAAATAGATAGTTGACCTGACAAACCTCTTATTCTGCGGTTTCCCAGACCAAGTCCCAGAGTCCAACCAGCAGCAACAATCTCTAAAAGAAAATCCTTAATTCTTTGCCTACTGTCCAATGTTTAACCAAAGAGGGAAAACAGGTTTTCCACTTGTATTTTCACAACTCCAAGCAACAGATAACGTCTTGTTCTTGCTGGAATAAAAGTCCCCCTCCGGACCCACTCTGTGCTGCAGAATATTGTCTGAATATAGACCTCAGATGTTGCTTGTGTTAAAGAGTGAGCATGTGTCTGGTCTCTTAAACCCCTCCTCTCTTGCTCAAGTTCTTCAGGTGGTTTAGCGCCACACCCTTCCTTTCTTTCTTTCTTCTCACTTTGTGAGGTAACACAACCTCTCCACCTTCACTTCTGCCCTTTCACTCGATTGCTTCGCACAGTAACATTCCTTTAGCAGCACCCTCACCTGTGAGGACTTGAGAATGACAGGTCATAGCTCCTCCCTGAGGGGAGAGAGAGAGAGAGAGAGAGAGAGAGAGAGAGAGAGAGAGAGAGAGAGAGAGAGAGAGAGAGAGAGAGAGAGAGAGCGAGAGAGAGAGCCCTGCCCTGGCTAACCTCTAACAGGGAGTGGCAGGCAGATATATTGCCTACAGGGTACAAAAAACATTGCTGCACTTTTTTGTGCACACAGGCATACGCAGGTACACGTACAAACACAAGCCTGGCTATGCTTGAAAACAAGAAGAATACTTTTTGGTAGCAACCAACTAAACTTGTGATGTGCAATAAAAACACACACTCAGCTTAACACAAAGGCTCTCACAGAGCATGTCCTCTGATGCCACAAAAATGTTCCCTCATTCAAGAGGGAAAAGGAGAATGAGGAAAAAAGCAAGAGTGGACGAAAGAAAGAGACAGATAAAACAGAAAAGTAGGGGAAAAAAGGAAAAGTTCCTGTTTGGCAGGAACAAAGCAATAGTTTTAACTACCTCCATTCCAGCCTGTCTCTATACTGACCTCACCCAGACCAGCTAAAACTGAGGATTAGACACGCAGCGGAGAGAAAGGAACAGACAGACAGATCATAACTAACCCATTTTAATCGTTAGTGAAATATAGACATTTTTATTTAACCAATAAGAATGGAAAATCACACGAGATCTCTTTAGTTTTTCAATTATTTCTTCCAGACATCAATGCGATTGAATGGAGTGCAAATGGAAACGTGTTCTCCTTACTGTAAATATTTCTCCTGAGAAAAGGATGCAAAAATCTCAAACGCAAAAGTCAGCTTTTCAGAAGAGATCTAAAAAATGACACAAACTGAGCTCAAATTTTTCACATCTGCAAGTCAATAAGATTAAAGCAATATGAACTCAAATATTTCCCAAATCTACATACATTTTACAACTTCATAATCTTAATGCATTTTAACAATAGTCTCGTTTGTTTCTATTTCTCTATGCCAATTTTAAGAGCAACGTCTGAAGTATCCAAGTCACCTAAATGAAACACAATGGAGAACTCCATAAAATCCCATGAGCTATAAAAGAGCAAAGTCTGAGCAATATTTTTTTCCTCTGGGAAGGCCTTATTGCAATAAAAGCACTGGAGGAACCATGGGAACCACAATCCCACTGGAGAGATGCATAAAGCCAAACACACAATGAATCAGAAACAAGGTGTGTCCTTCCCAAAGTTACAATCAGACTCTCTGGCACAGAGGGAAACTTTATAAAGGGATGTGTGTGGTACATCAGTCCCTCGGGAGAGAGCTGGAAAACTGTTGCTGTTACTGCCATTCGTGGATATCAAAAATGTTCCAAGTGCATTTCCTCACATGCATCACAGTTTCCCAAATTTATATTTCAAACGTAATAACATAAAAAGGCTAAAAAGACATTCTACATTTTTGGTTAAAAATATGTTTTTATAAAGTATTTTTAATAAACTTGAATGTAACTTTTCAAAATAAGCATCGTTTTCCTTATTTTTTTGCGGTCAAGAACATCATTCAGGATTTCCCTTTACAGAAATCACCATGGTAACAACAGTTTCCGCCAAAATCCCAGTCATTTTTTAATTGAAATAACATCTTAGGATCTGCTTGAAACAGTCCAAGAAGCTCTCGGAGTCTTTGCCATTATGTTTTCATGATATAATAGGAGTGAGTAATACCAAGTTACCATCGTTTTAACATCAACTGTACTATGGTATTTTGGCAGGTACTCCAGTAAGCACATGGTAAATATTTGCACGGAAAACCTAAAAATGTTTTATAAATATGTTGCACAACTTATTTATACAAAGTATCGAATGTTAATAAAAATCGTTACTGCGCAGCGGACTATCGTTTTCCTCACGATTTCCCGACACATTCGACCACCCACAAGAGACAGAACTTTAGAAAAACTCTTAACATTTACAAGTTTCTCGAGTAAAAGTGAATTAAACTTACTTCAAAGACAATGTCGCTCCGGTGTCGCGTGAGGGAGTCACACTTGTCCTCCAAACTTAGTGAGCTGCATAACTGGCAACATCACAGGCGCGTTCAGTCTCTTCACGTTACACAAAGTTTGTGTGTCATTCCTAAAAAATTCATGCGTTTTTTAAAACAAATCACATTTTCCATGCACTTGTGCCTGCACTACGCACCATCTTCTGCCAACCCCTCTTTTGTAAGGCAAACGGCTCTATCATTTACATGACAACAGAAGAACTCAGAATTTATAACTTTCTTTTGTTTGTCATCAAGCTGGACAAATGAAAGCGGGGTACCCTGGTTTCAGTATGAAAAGTGAAAACCGAATAGAGTGAGATTTCAATTTCGTCAGGACCCACCAGAAAAGCACTTTGATTGTGTTTGGTAGCCTACTTAAAAATGTTTAAACTTACAAATATAACCTACAATTTGCATACCCTTGTAAAATTAAGCATGCATTCATTAAAGTAAAAATATATTAACCACGTTTTATTATAACAACAGTATATTAAGCATGTTTTTAAGAAGTATATTACTTTTAATTGCCATTTGTTTAACCTTCCGTCGATTTACCATTTAATTTTATTTAAAGCATGGTTACTACGATCAAAACCATGGTTAATTTTCACAATATATTAACCACGTTTTATTATAATAACAGTAGATTAACCATGTTTTTATGAAGTATATTACTTTGAATTGCCATTTGTTTAACCATCCATCGTTTACCATAAAATTTTATTTAAAGCATGGTTACTACGATTAAACCATGGTTAATTTTCACAAGGTTAAGAACAAATAATTCTAGGTCTTAAGAGATAAGTAATAAATGCTTGAGGTTAACATGAATTATCAATATTGACAATTCTTTACAAAAAACAAACATTCACAGAAAGATCTGCCACCCCAGGTGGCATATCATAAAGTCGGTCAAGCCCTGGATTTATCACTGAATTACAATGCATGTTTAAATACTTACTAACAACATTACAATTATGTTATACACATGAGTAAATCTTCATAACCGGAATTCAAGACAAGAACAGTGGCGTTAGGGCCTGTACAGGGTGTGTCTGTCGTCTGACTCACACTGACGCACAGTCAGCACATATTGCACACAATCTCTCAATTGCTGCTAGCAAACTTACTCACTTCACACGTGGCAATGTTCTTACCTGGGGCCATAAAAAAAAATCATCCTCGAAGCCAAAAAAAATACTTTGAGAACGGAGCCGAGAGCAAAATGTGTGAATATGTGAAATATGTGGAGTATCTATAACATAGTGACAAAGAAATTACAAAAAAAACATCCAGTGGCAAAATGTTGCTGCACCACCACAATTTCAATGGCTGGTCTTAAATACCTTTAAAATATCACATTGGAAAAGTTCCAGGAATAAAACTCAGTGCCTAAGATTCCTTAGCGTGAACAAAGGTCTGGGATGGTTCAGGTTCATTAAGGAAAAGGCAAGGAGTGGGTATAAATCAGAGATCCATCTGGTAAGCACATATTATCCTCAAAGTGGGGAGTTCAATAAAACATTTCAATCTCCAACACTGTGTAAGATCACATCCTACATTACTCACCCCATAGACAGATCCTTTACAACACCTAACAAAGACTTTCAATAATAAAAACATTTTTATTTTTATGGTGCTGAGCTATAGAAGACATTAGATTTGCCTAAAAAGATATTCACATAAAAAAAGACCCTGTTGCATTGCTAAATTGAAATAAAGTAAAACGATGGGGTAAATGAACTTTAGTTCAAAGTACTCCTCTGATGACACAGGTGTTAATTATGCAATAAGAATGAATATTCCTGTGTAAATTTGACATGTTCTGCCTTCAGTAAACAACCAGAAGCAGAGCAGCCTGATCTATTTATCAAACAATAAATGACTGTTGAAAGATAAAGAAAAATTACAGCTAAAAAGCAATTGCATTGTTGAAGTGGAACAAAAAATATTGTAGACTTAAAATGTTCAAATATATAGAACAGCTGTAAGATTCAGTTCAAAACATCTGGCTGAGGAGAACAAACATCAAACGTATAAATCAGAAACAGTTGAATCCAGATGCCAGACCGGTTCTGTGCTGCAGTTATGCCATCATGATGATCTCTCTAGACTAAAGAAACAGTTTTCGCCTCTGTCCGAAAATGAGATAAACCCAATCTATTCAAAAAACCTTGTCTGTTTTAGACAAGGCCATGCTTATTGCTTAGCTTTCTTAAGAATGGTTCCCACTGCAGAGATGACAGTGGTCTTGGTGCCGCTTGCTGTTGTTGTAACCGAGACAACTCCAGGGAGGGTGGCAGTGGTGGTCAGGAGGGCAGGTTGTGCCAGGGTCACTGGAACTGCAGAGTCCCACTTGCTCTTCCGTTTCTGGGCATCTGCAGGGTCATCACAGCGGGCATTAATGTTAACTAACATGAATGGTAACATAGTAAACAAAAGGTCTAACTAACCAGTGGATGCTAAAATGTTACATGGTGGATCACAGTGTGTAAAATTTTGTTACAGGTAAAGAGTAACTGAGTAACTGGTACCCAGTACATTTCTGTGTGGCAATACTGAATACTACAAATGAGCTTACAAATGCACTAAAGTGAAGGTATATGGCATTGTACCTGTTGAGGCGGTTGTTGTATTTGTGGCCATTGCCGCCGCATTAGTTGCTGTGCCTTTTTTGGTGCACGTCACAAACTCAATCTGAGGACAGATGGGTGAACAAACAGACACATATCCATGATAAAGGTTGTGGTAAAAACGCGCATAAAACTAAAACCTTTTTCATATTTTATTCTGTGTCCAAACCTTGGTCCGTTCCTTCTTGGCTTTTTCCAGCTTGTCCATCTCAATCTTTTGAGATTTGGCTGTGGGGTAAGCAGCACATGAATGATTAAAAACTGATGATGCTCAATATTAACTTAATCAAAAGCAAAATATACCTAATGACTCATAATATGAATCCTCTGACCAGCCATGGGGGTCAAACATGTCCTGTGGAAATATACATGCATCATGTTACAAATTCTATATATTACTTGGCTTTTGGAAGTAAAAACTGCAGATAAGCTAGCATGGTGTTAAGAGGAAAACATTACACTTACTTTTGGGTAATTGGTACCAAGCTCATCAATGCCACAATACTGGATGAGCTTTTCATAAATACTAAAAAAAAAAAAAAAGACAACCAAATGGTTAAGGTGCAAACAAATATAATCATATGAGAAACTTCTGTGTGCTGTGTTTTGGAGCATGGAAGATCATAAACGCTTGTTATCTTCAGACCTCGGGTTACGAAATTCTTTCTTCTTTTGAATATGGTTGTTTGTATCAAAGTCTCCTTGGAGTTTACGCTCGTAAAGTTTATGGATCTTTTCCTACAAACAGACAAAGAACAACAGTCATGACATGTGTGTATGACATTACGTTTACATTTACGCATTTGGCAGACGCTTTTATCCAAAGCAACTTACTTTGCATTACATTATACATTTCTTTTATGTATGTGCAATCCCTGGGATCGAACCCATGATCTTGGCGCTGTTAGCGTCACATGCAGATAACTGGTGATGTTTTATCATTAAAGTCACTTTGGATAAGTGTCTGCAAAATGTTAAACACTAGTCAATCGAATATATGAATTGAAGAGACAAGAGATAAACAGCCTTCTGCTCCAAGTGAGACATTTGGAATGAATAAAGTCATTGTGTAAGTGTGCATTTCTAGAACCGGAGGGTGATTTTTGACAACCAGACTCCAAGAAGCACTTGGAAATGTGCCATTTCTAGCTCCTCAATCTGTTCCTTCTCACATTCCAAGAATAATAACCCCTTTACTTTTAAACAGACTTTTAGGAAGTCCTTTGTGAATGTCTGATACACTGTTCTTCATGCGTTACAAAAGGTTCATGCGTACAAAATGTACTCCATGAAGCTCGGCAGAAAGTCCGTAACAGATGTTTGACGGCATTAGGTTCATGTCTGAGCAGTGATAAGTCATAGCTGCAGGGCAAGAATATTCATCATCACACAGAAAATCTGGAACTGTCTATCAATGCTGTACTGTGCTCTAGTGTCAAACCACACCCATGTACACCTGCCCTGACAGCTTACGAGAGATGCAAAGCCACAACAGGAAGTAATATTACTGTTAAAGGGATAGTACACGCTTAAATGTTTTGCTCATCCTCATGCTGTATCATTCCAATAGAACACATGGGAAGAATATTCTGCCTGTGCCAGTGAACCAGAACTAGGGTTGTCCAACTCCAAAATTATAAATAACCCTATAAAAGTGATCATGAATGATGCTTTGTGCATTTATGAACTGAACATTGTTAATCCTCTTATGAACTCACCAAGGAGACTAGATTTTATGCAAAAAACTAACAGGAAAAAATATTCATTCATCATTTATAATTATAAAACTATATAATGACATAATGATTATACAAATTCTGTCATAAATTATTCACCCTCATTCAAATTGTGCACGACTTTCTTCTGGAAACACAAATAGAGGACAGTGTTGTTTGGCTGCCAACCATCTTCAAAATATCTTCTTTTGTGTTCTGCAGAATAAAGAAAACCATACAGGTTTGGAATGACATGAGGGTGAGGAAAAAAGGAAAGAATTTTGGGTGAACTTTTATTTTAGGTTGGTTCCTTACAAAAAGATATGGAATATAGCAGACATATAGCATGTAAAGTGTGTTTAATTTTGATCTTGACAGCAACATCAAGTTTGTATCTCTGGGCATGTTCTGACAGCATATACTAACACCGCATGGTTAAAGGCCAAGTGCCTGTCCTTACCCTGAGGACAAATTACCTAAGAACAAAGTTCCTTGTCACTAACTTCCACCTCCTAAACCCCCAGCGCCACACCCTTAGATATAGCACATCATTCAGCCAAGATATGAACATGTGGTGTAAAGATGCTGCCAAGAACTCAAACAATGAACCCACATGATTCTCCCTTTATGACAAGGAGGGGCAGTCAAACCAAAACAGAGGTGTTACAAAAACGCTTGTATCCTGTTAAAAAAGAAACATCCATAGGAAGTTGCTCATGTTGGTAACGTGGATGTGTTGGCAATAAACCTTTTTTACAGTATTTTAGCTTGAACCTACAAGTTCGACAGCTGAAAGAATGCAAATTGTGCCTCAGGAATTTTACGGGAAGTTGAATGTGCAGAATATGCAGAGACATTGTGAACATCTTAAACACTGCAATTAAGTCTTCTCCACTTTAAAATTTATAGCAGGCGAGAACTGGCCAATTACACAGGTAGAGGCCATGTGACTGACATTTAAACATTTAAACAAGGGGATGAATAGGCAGGTACATCTGAAATAGATAACCAGCAGAGTGAGGATTACGTCATAGACATCAACAAATAGTAATACGCTTGAAGATCTTCACTACAATCCACAAAACAAAAATATCTAACATTTAACACACTAGGCCTCTGAAACACCCATAAACTCAATGGCTCTTATTTACGATTGAGTTTTAGAGTTAGCGTGAAGGTCTGCACATTTAACCCATTTGATGTCTGAAAAAGAATTAGGGATGCACCGATACAATATATCGGTATCGGGCCCGATACTAAGCTCACGTACTTGTACTCGTAAAAGTATACCGATACCAAAAACCGATACCTCGAGACTGAAATTTGTGACAAGCACATAAAATTATAAACAATTGTATAATGTGTTTGAGGTGGAGTTGTAATTATGAAGTTATTCTATTTTTATTAGCGTCACTGTGTTGTGCTTGGAAAATTGCCACCTCACCAAAAAAAACTGATAATGGGATTGGTATCGGTGAGTTCCAGAAAAAATATCGGTACTCGTACTCTGTCTTTAAAAAATGATATCGGTGCATCCTAAAAAGAATAATGAGAAACAGAAATACAGCTCATGATTGATACTGTAGAATATTACAATCAGTAATTGCTACCTATAAATATGTATAATACAGTTTTTATGTAGTCATAACAATAACAAAATATCATCTTACATTTCATACATAATAAGTTAAAAAGATAGTTCACCCAAAAATAACAATTCTGTCATCATTTACTCTTGTAATTTATAATTGCATTATATTAATTATACATTATTAAGTAATTATATTACATATTTAACAGGTGCCTTTAATGTAAGATTAATTTCTCTTCAGTGTTCTCACAAACTGCATTTTTCCACCTTTTCAAGCAGATTAAAAACACAAGGTGCGTTTGTTTGAACTTGCATGGTCAAAGTTTTAACCTCCATCCAAGTGTTCCTCTTACGTTTTTTCCATGTCATAAACTCTAGGGGCAAGTGTGAAATTACAGAGGCATGACCGTTCTTTTCATCCACCACATCTATCAATATACGATCATTCACACAATGAGATTGGTGGCATAAGAACGTATTACAAGTAAATCCAGCTGTAAAATGATTACTGCACACATTTCTACATCGACTTCTAAATAAGGCCCAATGCACAATTTTTATTTTATCAGTATGGCTCTAGGTGTCATCATATGACAGCTATTCACTTTCAAGGAAGTAAGCTGCATTTGTGGATAATACACAAATGTTGTGAATTAAATGTTTAACAGACTTTTTTGTTATTGAATTTAGCACCAACCTCTAGTTTTATTTTCTTTAAATAGTTACATATGAAACATTTTCTCTCTGTATATTGGATTACTTTTATGATGGATGTGCTTCTTGGAGCTTTAACATGTAGATATTTGATTTGTTTCATGGCAACAGGTCAGAACATTTGATCCCACCTGCAGATGACTGGAGCAGCGCCCAGGTGGTTCAGGAGGAATTCTGATCTCATCAGGAGACATGTTTCGAACCTTCTCCGAAAACTGTGCTGTAAAGAAAAAACACCGATTAAAAAAACACCAAATACATATGCATTGCATTTTAAACCTTACTATACAAATAGGTAATCAAATTATATAACTTTGTATCAGTCATAATGTGGAAAGAGTTACAGTATTTATACTTGCCACACACAATTAATATAGATATTTATAAATCAAAATCCACACCTAAAGAAAATACTTCTCCCAACAGTGGAATGAAGTAAAAGTTTCCAAAACACTTAACAGACATTCTGACTTCAATTTCAACTTTAACTTCAAGCTGTATTGTTACATTTTTGAAGTGGCATTGCACTACTTCAATTTCTTAAGCAATAACAGTTTTTTGGTATTTTTACATCCAAATGAAAGGCACCCATCAGCAGTTTTCCAGCTATCGCTGGAGCGAATTACCGAGAAATGGAATGTGTGGTTGTGTACGCATGCTGCATCATAAACACAATTCGAACCATACTGGTTGGAACAGGCCATTTTTGAATTCCCTTTTACCTCCTCACCTCTTCTCTTTCTATCCCACACACCCTTCCTCCCTATCTGCCTCTCTCACACCCCCTGGCTGCAGATCTGGGCAGGTCGAAGTTTGTGATTGTAAGCTGAAACATGTGCCTCCGTGTGCTGCTATATAGCAAACACGCACCTAGAAGCTGGGATGGGCTGGGTGGGGCCGTCTAGATGTGGCATATTTCCCAGAGCGTGCCGTAATGTACAGACATATATACATGGTGTAAAAACACAGGGCAACCCCTTTGCAACACCCTGGCAACCACCCAGAGCACCATCACTTTTTTTGTGCTGCAAGAACTTAAGTTGGTATCTTAAAGGACAAGGTTTTGTGGTAGTATTGTACCTGGTTTCTTTGTTATTATGTAACTTGTTTAAGTTGTGTGTTTCATAACTCATTCAAGCATGTCATGGTAATTACAGTGTGATTAGAGTAAACGTGGTACCAGCAGGCAGCGGTGTGCAAGAATGTTGGCACGATTTTGGGGTAGAAGTGGTCTTTTAAAACTGTAAAAACCCCAGTGCTGCTGTACAGTCTGTCTGTCTTTGTGTTTTCCTGGACCTGACTCTGCCAGCAAAACTGATCCCAGAACTGCAGATCCCTTCCTATGGGTCAGTCTGTCGTTTCCTCTCCATCAGAGTAACCATGCGTTGACCGTACGTGACTCACTTCACTGGCATCTTCAGGGCCCAGCATCCACACAAACAAGGGCACCATCTCGCTCGCTCGCTCTCTCTCTCGCTCTCTCTCTCGCTCTCTCTCTCGCTCTCTCTCTCTCACACACACACACACACACACACACACACACACACACACACACACACACACACACACACACACACACACACACACACACACACACACACACACACACACACACACACACACACACACACACACACACGCCCAAAAAGAGGAGGAGGAAAGAATTAGACCCGAATCTAAAGATCTTCTGTGTCCAAGCACAAAGCAAACCTTTGAGTGTCTGGCGAGACCTTTCTACTGATCTTTAACAAGAAAACAAGGCCAAGTTGGACATTCAGCTGCTCACCCAAATTCTGGAAAATTTCTTGTGTACAGTAACACCCTGCGACTGTAAATGTAATTTGAGCGTCTCTTGACTCCATCGTGAAGAAATGTGATGAAATAAATACTTTTGTACTCAAACACAGGCAAAGTTGAAGGCTCCACGTTACAGACCTCCAATGCATTACACAACTCTTCCGTTGGAGTTTTTCACAACAATAGCATTCATTCTCTAAATCAAGCTCAAGTAATGACACCAAAGAGATATTAAAACTGATGCGTGGGGATTTTTCTTTGTTAAAATATTCCCTTCCTTCCTAATTTAATACATAAATACTACAATACAAGTAAACCATTCATAGCTTAACCATTCATAGCTCTGTGGCACATTGATTTATTGAGTTTAAACATTTGGCTCAACCAATGGCACGAGTTTTGGGCAGGGCAACTTGTTTGACTAACTATATCTTAAATCGGGCATCAGGGTAAGGAAAGAAATCAGCATTGTACTAACTAATAGGAAAATCACTGATCCTCACTAGCATTACCATACAAATCAAACAGAATTGAAACAAGTCCAACCTGAAACACTCATTTCCTGGGCAATGCCAAGTCACACGCACGCACTCACACCCCTATGCCCACCTCTGCCAAAGCATTTACAGCCATTTGGCTGCCACACAAATACACACCAACACCCATTTCCAAACACAGTAGATATGATGTTGCCTTACTGAAGATGGCAAAATTATTGCGTTATTAATAAGATTCTTACCAACAAGTTCATTTGGATCTTTAATCTCCCCTTCCTGCACATCCTATAAGAAAAAGAACACATACATATCAAAAAACAGGATTACTTGGCACATAGACCACTTTGAAAAAAAAAAACATAGGTCCAAGAAGCACTTTAATTATTTTTTACATAATATATCGTTATAAAGATTTAATGTAGTAAGTTATACACATGTTCATTTATTATTTCAATTGTGTTCTAAATGTTCAATTGGTTGCATTGTATTAACATATACATATCATATATCAACATATATTAACATAGTTTAAAAAAAAAACTGAAATAGGAAGTGCTTCTGAACCAGTTAAGTTTACGCTTGCAAAAAGTCTATAGTTAAGTCTATTCACGTCGACATCAACAGTACATATTAAGTGATAAGTGAAACACTGTAATATTCGCCATCCCAATAAAAACACCACATCATTTTAAGATTAGTCATGGTCCAAATCTGTGCCTGCTTGTCCACATTTAACAAAAGTGTTAGCGCCCCCTTGTGATGGAGTCTCATACACTATAAATTGCAAGCTATTAAGAAGAGAAATATAAAGCTTGTTGCTTTTCTGTACATTTAATTTCAAACCTCTCCTTTTGGAATCTTGAAACCGACAGGACATAACAGTAAGTATGTATAAAGGGCAAATTAAAATAAACAGGGTCCCTATTCACTGGCATCTCACAGATACAGTCACTCAGCAACCAGATGGGCAGATGGAAGAAATGTCTCGTAAAAGCACCCAAGTAGAAAATGTGCCTAGGACAGCAAACACAGAAGCAGAGATATGACTCGCTGAGAGATTAATCTCCTGAAGCCAAATGGCCAAATCCTAACAACAGCTCTTTCACTTGAAAAACCGCTGTGGCAAAACAATGCGAGACAGAAAAAGGACACATCCATCTCCACTGCAGAAGGGGGGAGGCCCGAATCAAAGGAGCCTTTTAAACTTGTGCAAAAACCATGGGTGACCATGGGTTAAAGGACTGACATTCTTGCAATTAAACAACAGTGATAAAAATATTTGAATTGAATTCATCAGAAAATCCATGAACCATATGGATCCATATGCCATGAACTTAAAGGGGACGGTTACATTAAAAATATTAAAAAATTCGGTCCTTATATACTCAATTTCACATTATTACAAAACTTGTATTTGTTGGAACATCAAAGGACACATTTTTTAAATATTCTAAAAACACAAAATTACTGAAAACAAATCATTATATTTGGTTACACCAGAATTAAAAAAATTATGTAACTTTGTTACAGTCATATGATTTGATTACAAAACAAAGTTTTAGTGCATTTAGTTCTTTGAACAAAGTACAAATGTCTCTCTTTAGGGTGTGGTTCTAAAATTGTACCCCATGAAAAGCTACTATTATGATGATAAGTAATTTCAGAGCATGAGAAAACTTGTCTCTGAAGTGTTGTGCACTTCTGCTTGAATTCCTTTTCGATTACTTAACATTTAGATCCTTGCTATAGAACTAACAGTGTAAAAACTAATAGTGGACACTAGCCATGTGTTTTATTATTTAAGTTATTTTATCAATACTAGAACTACAGCTAGCTACTACTAATATAAAACAATACAAATATGGTTATCATACAAAATGATCAATATTAGGTTTTTAATATCAACGTTAAAGTAATCTTAAATTCCAAACTGTCGTCTAACATTAAAGCAATGAACATAGGGTTAGGTATCGTTTGAATTTTATCGATTCCAATTTCGATTCTGCTCATCGATTCCAATTCTTATTGATTCCCAGTTTCGATTCCAACATTTAGATATCAACCTGTATGGTCAGTCAGCCTGCTTATAGACTGGTTTGCAAAATATATATATATATTTATGAGCACCGTTTTATGTATATATACACACACACATAGTAACCATGTTTTGTCTAATTTATTATAATTTGCATTACCATAGCTTAACTACATCATGGTTAAACTGTAGATCATTTAAAGAAATTTGTGGTTCCTGTGCTTTATCACAAGTTAACACATGCACATTTCTGAAAATATGCACACAGGAATTGAATTTTATTTCAAGTATCCGATTCCTATTTCTTTTGATTCCGATCCGATTCCCAATCGAATCCAATTTTCGATTCCCAAACTTACACAGGTATATTATGAAGACTGGAATAACCTCATATGACCCCTCTCTGCAGGTAAAAAACATTGTGTCCCAGATGGAGAACTGCTATTTTCTCTTGGTTTGAGACCATAACACCGCATTGCACTGAGAGTGGGCATGTTTTGAGATTTAAATTGATTTCCTAAACCCCCGAGGAGTCGGGAATGGAATTTAGCGTGGAGTCAAATACCTTCACATCATCTTGGGCTCGTCCTGAGTCTGACTCGTCTTCCTGCAAACAAATACAAACAGCCATTACAGCAGGTCACTACAACTGTCATAAAGGATAAAAACCTTACAGAATTCTACTCGTCTTTTGTACTTTTAATTGAGGAACATGTTTTGAAACCATAACATGATTTGACAAAAAAATACCATTCTATGTAAATCTACCCTTATTATGTACAATACTCAGAATAGAAAAAACTCATCCTAAAAAATCTGTCTCAAACTATATTTTTCAGATGTTACTTATTCCTCTTACTTTCCAACCCCTCTGTCCATTTCACACTCAAATCAATTCCTTGTCAATAAAATTAGTGGTACATTGCATTTTGACAACGTTTTCAGCTTCACTAAAACATGTTAAACACAAACATGAAGGTAAAGTTACTTTGCACATAACTAGACTCACAAATTCTATTCAAGGGCTCCCCCTTTAGGAGCACAAGGTTATAACCATGATGACAACACTATTCTGCATTCTCTTCTGCTTGCTACTCTTCCTTTCAAATACAGTGAGAGGCAACCTCATATTTCAAATATCAAGGCTGGAATTAATTATTGACAAGAAGTTATTAAAATATTATTTGAAATTAAATTAAAAATCCTAACTTAGACCAATGCTTAGAAAAACAAAATAACTATGTGTAATTACTGTATATATAATTTCTGCAAACAAGACTTGCCATTGATCAGTAAAAAATGTAGAAACATACACCACTGGCTTAGTCATTGACAGTAAAATAAACATAGCACTGTTACACTCTTGTAACAGGTTGAATCATCAAAGAAATAAGCAACATAAGTGTCTCCACATATTACTCAGGAAGGAAACAACTGAAAGATTGAAAACGTCTTTCACACTGACATGATCCAATAACAGGATTTTAACCAACTGTACTAACAAATAATAGTCTATGTGAATGGACCTTCAAACAGAAAGTGAAAAACGTATGAAAAACTGACCGAATTTCTGCTGCTGTCATCACTGTCCTCGTTCTCTGACCCCTTCTCATCACCTTCCTCTACACGGCTCACCTCATCCTCCCCGTAACTGGCTGACACCAATCCTCCATGAGATTCTGACACATCTAGATAAAAAGAAGTAACATTTTATCAGATCAACCAAGGCCATATTCACAGCCAGGCACAGATTCTGAAGCTTCATTAGGTAAAGGATGTCATAACAGAGTAATCCTAAATATGAATTCATGTGCAATATATAAATTTAACATATTCATTACAGTGTTATGATAACACCAACCAATGCTTACCTACCAGTTATAGCATTCTCTCATGCAAATGACATCTCAATAGCATGCAACCATTTCCATTTATTTTAATTACAACAACAGACATTCACAAGTTAAAATTAAAAGAAGTACAACAGCAAGTAATATATTAGAGGGCACAGCACAAACCCATATAACGTTAAATACTATATGCTCAATACTGCACTCGAGATTTAGCTGTTTTTGGTTTGTTTTTGATCGAGGACTACGATAATAAACCTTATTATATAAAAAATGTGATAAATAGCTAGTTAAACACCTAACAGTACAGTAGTATATTTTACACAACCACTTTAAAGAAACGTCAGGCATAACGTTACGTTAGCTAACACCACAACATAAGCCACAACGGTACACATCTCGCTGGTATCACTATTTATTACTTATTTGTATAACATCATCACGCAAATACCTTGATCATCGGTGTCTGGATCTGAATCTTGCTCTGAATCATCCCCATAAGCCGCAAGAGAGGAGAGAAGTGAGCTCTTTTTGCTCGCCATGATCCGCGCCGCCGCACACCGATGACGTTTACGCTCTATATTCCGTGTACGCATGAACGTCGTTTTTGAAACTTGCGTCGCGTTGAGGTTACGTATGTGCGTTCCGTTGCCTGGGTTACCAGAATGCTTTTAGAAACTTTGGTCAAGACAGGCAAATTTAGGCTAAACTAGTTCGCTGTAAAATATAAATTATTAAACTATAGCAAAACGGTTGTAGGGTTTACGTGTGTCGATGTATAATTAATATAGGTGTCGAATTAATAGGCCTATTTAGATTAAATATGCCCCCCAAACGAAATGCAAGTATTACGCCATCTGCGGTTACTCCAGCTAGGGCAGCTTCTGGTAAATATTGGGAGTCGTCTCTTTCTGCTGCTGTATTTGAAGAGGTAAAATATCTATACGGCGGCAGGTGAATTTGTGAAATCAGTGAAGGGAAACTGTTGTCTAAAAGTTTGTAAGCATTTCTGAATTCTCATTTGAATCATCTGTTATTTCAGAATGACTGGAGGGCCAGTGTGTCTTTGGTACAGACAGAGAGAGCAGAGGACGAACAGCTCATCAGTGCCCTGCTACACGCAGTCCAGAAGCCCCTGCGCAAGCTATTCAGTGTGCTGTCCTGGGACAACACTCAGGAAAAGGTCACATATATAATCACAGTTCAATATTGGTTAAATGAAAGTGTAATATTAAATTGTTTCATTAACATCAATAAAATAATAATAACTATCACAAATTGTTGTAAATGAACCAATATTCCGTGTCACAGATCAATGAACTAGGAAACCCAAAGTCCAGAAAGACTAAAGATGTTCCCATATTTTTTGAGGTGAGCATTAAATTATTACAAAGTATAGAGCCACAAAATTCTGTGATTTATGCATCTATAGTCTTGAACTATTTTTTATGCATTTGTAAAATCATAATCAGAAATAACTCAAAAACTATGATGTGTTTATGTCTTAAAAATGAAACTTCAGGTTATGTTTTCCATCCATAGATATGATAACATGTGCTTTGTGCTGCTGTAGGTTACTGAAGTTGCAAAATCACTGATGGATGCTGGAGAGGAAATTACTGTTGACCTGATGGCAAAACTGATAAAATTCCATCTTCTGATAATTAAAAACAATGACATTCAAAGGAGAGCCGCTGAACGTAAGGTAAGAGATTTTTAATATTATATATTGTGCACTTCACTCATGTTAAGGTTATATGTTATTCTGATTGAATATAAAGATACATTTATACATAGCTACATGTGTGTGTTGAGCAGTAACACAAAGTATGTATCTCTAAGGCTCTGGAGGACAATGCACATGTAAAAGGAGAAGCTAATTCTGCCAACAAGGATCAGGGAGGTAAAGGGGCAGCGAAGGGGAAAAATGCTGCCGAGCTATCAGATTCAAAGAACACCAAACTTAAACGCAGAGGAGAGGAGGACAACATTATTGAATACATAGGTGAGGTCTGATTGAAATCAAATAAACATAAATGTATGAGTTTATCCTTTTTCATCACAATCACGATGTTTCTTGCTACTTTTCCCTTCTTGACCTTTGACCTCTGTGCAGATGATGAGCCAGATGACGGGCCGCAGCACTACATCCTGATGATGGGGTTCTACCAGTCTCATTTGATCTCTGCATTGAACTCTTTGGGTATCCATGTGTCCAATGTTATTAAACTGAGCTTAGAGAAAGAAGATCAATCAGTGGCTCTCAAAGAAACAACAGCAGAGGAGAAACACTACTTAACTGAAGACCAAGGTAAGCTGCTACCTTTAAAAGAAGATAAAGTAGTATGTGCTATGGTTTTACAAGGCTTTGTTTTTTGTAAACATACATTTTATCCATTGTCCAGAAGTTGATTTGTTGAAGCAGAAGAGGCAGCAAGAGTTAGATGTTCTCTGGAAGCAGTTGGATCAAGTCTTGAACAGTGGGAGCGTGGAGTCGAAATTATTTGATGTGGCCAGATTGAAGTACAGTGTGAAGAGGCATCTGCTGCCCGAGGACACAGGCAATGCTGAAGCCATGGTGAATAGAAAATAAATATATTTCATTGATTACCTACCACTGATTTTGTACCTTCTAATGTTGAAAATCTAGGATATAATATTAATACATTTTATCATGTGTCATCTATGTTCCTGTTTGGTGGATCATGGGAAAAAGGTCATGGGGTTGATTTCCAGAAACACAAACTGATATATAGCAAAAGATATAAATATGTGACTCTTAATCACAATAAAATTATGGAATTTTTTATGCCAAAAATCATTAGGATATTAAGTAAAGATCATGTTCCGTGGAGATATTTTGTAAATTTCCTACCGTAAATATAACAAAACTTTTTTATCAAATTACCCACTCAAGTTTGGTATCTATGTAAAGCTTAGAATTGCAGCTTTCGGGTTCATATATTCTACACAATCCCCCCCTTAGATTCCAGAGATTTAAATAGTGATATTTGGCCATATATTGTTCTATCCTAACAAACCATATATCAATAGAAAGCTTATTTCTTCAGCTTTCATGATGTAAAAATCTCAATTTCGAAAAATGTACCCTTGTTGTCCATGGTCACATATAGCTTGAATTCACTTTGAATAGTGTCTGTCAAACGCATAAATGCATCTGCTAATGTCTTTTAGATGGCTTTAGGTGGTGCTATATTTGAGGGTGTAGCAAGTCTGGTGTATGACAGTCTTGACTGGAGAAGACAGCACAGTCATTATCTCAACTCTATGATGCTGATCCAGGTGCCAGTGGCCTCCAGACCCAGTCATCAGTCACGACCACAGAGCTCATTTGAGGTACATTACAATAATGAACTTTGGTTAGAATGGATCAGATAAGGCAACAGGTTAAAGGCCATTGCACATAGAGGCCGAAATTTGCGTCCGAAATTTCTGCACGTTAAAAAATAAATACAACCTCGCGTTGTTTCAATCACATTTCGACTCCATGTACAATGGCCTTAAGATTGAAAACTCAACAGAATTTACATATTGCATCTGTTAATTCTTGTTTTAGGTTATACAAACTCCAAGGAAAAAAGCAGCAACAGAGGAAGAGCCTGGTATAATAGATGTTAAACTACTTTTTTGTCGTATTATGCTTTAGCATAAGAACACAAAATCTAGCGCTTGTATTCTGAAATGAATAGTTTAAAATAGACTCAAACTGTTTATTTGAATCTTATTATTTGTTTAGAAGTGCCTGAGTGTCCTGCTCTGAGCACAGAGGTTGATATGAGATGTTACTGTGACTTACTGGACAGAATTCCTCCTGAAATCACATCCGTTCCGCTCATACTGCACTGCATGCTGGATCAGGTGAGAGCGCAGTGAATCTTGCATAATGTACTATGGATGTTAGTTTCTCTTTATAGAACAATTTATGTTTTTAAATGTTTCAAATGTGGTGGGTGCATTGTTTGCAAGTTTTTATTATTTTTTTTGAAAGCTGGTAAAGAATTGCCTGTAAATGATTTGTCCTGTTCGCTGTGCAGGTGGTGGCCTTAGAACAGGAAGTGATGCCAGGATCAGTTGATTCAAAACAACACTTTGATCCAACAGATAAAGATCTAATGAATTACATGGTCTCATCTGTTATGTCTCTGCCAATGCCAGAAGAAGACAGGAAGGTAACGTTTCTTTCCAGACAAATGTTAGGACAGAATTACTGGGCTTCTAAAGAAACTGGTGTGTCAATAAGCAGTATGTGTGTGTGATGACAGAAACTGATGGATGACTTTGGAATCCAGGACACAGCAACAAATATGGATCAGAAACACCCCTTACTAATAAATCACCATGATGAGAGGTCAAGGAGACTCCACCAATTTTCTGTGAGCATGTGAAAATACACACATATGTTCATTAGTTCATCTAGTTCTATCCCAGTTCAGGATATAAACCACGATTCTTATATTGCAGGCCCTGGATGCGTTTAATCCTATCAAAATTGAAGCAGAAATCACGAAACGAAACCTGTTGTTGACCAGCCTTGTATGTAGATTTCCTGAGAGTTCCTCTGATAGACTGAGCAGATCTCAAGAGCTGCGGCACTTCTGCACTGATGGTGAGGAGAAGGTCATTGGATTTCAGGGAAAACCGGTTCTTCTTATTGTGTGTTTACATGGTTTATGTGCATCTCCAGAGTCTATGAGCTGGTCTGAGCTACAGCGGCTTCTCCAGCTGTTTGTGTTCGAGAGCATGCGCTTGACTACAGCGGATGAGAACGGCTGTATTAAAGGACCAGACCCTCCCAGCACCACACCATGGGACAACCCTGTGGAATACACCAAACACTTGTACTGGAACAACAGACTCACACCAGGTGCGACCAGAATGCACATAGAGCCATTACAATTAGACTTTACAGGTAAATACATACAGTCCACTGTAAAAAATTTTGCTGTAGTTATGCAGCAGTTGCCAATAAATTAGATAAATATAAATCTACAGTAAGTTACTGGCAGTAACCAAACAAATATTTTCGTTGTTAAAGGATCAGAACAAAACTCTGGCGGGACTAATGAGCAAAAGGTATGATTTAATTTTTGCTTGTGTTATGTTGCTACAAATAAAAAGTCCCCACACTTTTGACTTTTTTAACATCCCAGCAGGGTAAGGAAGTGACCATAACAGATCTCCAAAAGACGTTCATTCGACAATTAGGATACTGGAACTTTGTGGAGAACCACAGTGCTTGTGTTTTTCCTCAGGTACACATCTTCAAACATATCTTATCTTGTGTTTTGTTTTTTGCATTTTCTATTTCAAATATGCTGTCACAAATTCTCTACATATTCAGGTCCTTCAGTCTGCATCTGAGACATACAAATTTGTGGACAAATTTCACTGCAGCAGAGACAATGCTATATATATCATCTGCCATAACCCCATAAGCCCTCACAGGAGCTGCAAAGAATTCTGGAATTCGTCCCTTCACACAGATGTGGGGTTCAGGTATCTCACAGTCTAATTGTCCAAGACATGTTATGAATATTTTAACACAAGACAAATTTATTTTATTAATCTAATTTAATGGGATCATTACTTGGTCCTTTAAAGTCCTTTAAAATGACAGGCAATGAGTAATGTTTTTAAATTAGATTTTTGCTTAACGTAGGAAAATTATTATGTCCTGTCAGAGTAAAGGTTTGATCAACTTAATTTCTTGTAGGAACTATTTGGAATATGTGGCTGACTCCATCAGTGAATGGATCAGACAAGAAGAGGAAAAACGGCAGATTGAACAGGAAAGGAAAGAGAAAGAGCGAGCTCTCCTACAAACGCCTTTAGAGACCGACTTAAAAAGAGGCAACTATTTATTTCTGATGCTTGTTTTCGCATATTCGATTTTGAGACTTTAGCCTGGTTTTCACAGGCAGGGTCAGATTTGAAACGATACATTATAAGACCTCTCAGTCACCATGTATGAGATAATATGTGTTTTAATATTTACATAAATTCTTTCTCTTGTTTAGACTCACCTGTGAAAGTCCCGGCCTTAGACACAGAAATATATATAAGAAAGGATTCTCTCAAGGTGAGTTTAAACACATTTGATTAAAATATTAACAGACATAAATACAGATTTAAGAATATGATTTTATCTTGTGCTGTCTAAATGTCTAAGATAAATATATTATTTAAATAACTTGAAAGTTACACATTCAGAAACATGCACATGCCCATGCATGTTGTCTACAAATTCTGTTCTTGGAACAGTTTGACCAACTTTTTCGGTTTGTAGTCACCTCAAGCACCAGAGTGTTTTCCTTCACATATTTGTTGTAGGCATGGAAAATGGAGCAGGATAGATTAAAAGAGGACGAGGAATCAAAAAAGACAACTAAGGAGAAAGGAGGGAAGGCCACACCAAAAGTGAAAGAGGAGATCAAGAAGACCCCAGGTTCCTCAAGAAAGAACAGAGAGATGGTGTCCAAAACACCCAGTTCAGCTACACTTGCTGGAGACAAGACCAGAGATGTTCCAGAGTCACCTCAAGAACCAGCAGACACAAGAAAAGAAAATGTCTGAATCTGTGGTGATATCATTTTAAGTTGAGATTTAAATGCTGAATTTGTAATGAAATGGATTTATTTGTGCGTGGTTTGTGCAGGCATTCACAGGCTACAGTTTAAACAGGAGACTTGTGCAGGTGTCTGGAGAAGTTCAGTCTCTCTATCCATCTGATGGGGGACAAATAGATGTGGAGAGTTTTCATTTCATACAAGGTCGGAAAATACGAATGAGCTTAGTATAATTGCGTAATATACATGCGCTTTACACTATACTTGTTTGTGTATCATAAGGGTTGAAACAGTTGAAAATATGTGTAAAGAAGGATGGCCATCACTTCTACACACACGTTTCAGAGAGAAAGAGAGAACAGGATGAACTGAAAGACACGGATATGATCAAACAAGGTATGATTATGTATTGCAAACACAAGACTAGTGTAATATTAAAGGATGAAAAAACTTTTAAAATATCAAGCGTAAGACACATACTGATCTGTCAGGTAGTAGGGAAATTGTATGGATGCTACTGCTCCACAAACAATTGCTTACAGTAACTAATATTGTTTCACCCAATCTAGCTGCTCTTGGAAGAAAAGCAGATTGTGAAACAGAGAAATGGGGCTCTTTCTATACTGTCCTGGCAAATGGCATCCAGCTCTCCTGTAGTCATACCAGTCCGAACAAGACAAAAGCTCAAACTCACGGATCCATAGTGCCCAGCTCCTTTACTGCCCAACAGCTACAGGTACAAATAACTAGACAGAAAAGTTTTAATGACAAATGTTGGTTTGTTAGGTGCATTACAGTGTGTGATTATAAATGACCCTCATGTATTATTGCATTCTCAGGTAGAGGCTCCTAGGGCACAGTGTGAGCACATGGACAGCTCTCCAGCAGCGTTCCTCGGTCTACATGTGTCCGTTCCCAATGGACTCATCCTGAACTTTGATTTTGAGGATGTAGCAGGTGAGATATTTCATTATTCGAGTAACCCTGCTATAGACCGTTTCTAGGCTACATGCAGCCGTCCCATGACCCTGCAGAGGACAAGCGGGTTTGAGGGATGGATGGGGGTTTATATTAAAATACATTAATATACAAATAAAAGCTTGAGTACATAAACATCATGCATTTTGTCTTGGCACCATATGGGTTCCAAGTATATCAGCATATTATTCTGATTAAATATATAAGGCAATATTGTCATGACTGACTTTACTAATTAGTTTATATGTTTTGTCCTGTGCTGTCATTAATTTATAATCTGTAAACTGTTGAGTTTTTAGTAGAAACAACTTTTAAGATCAGTACGTCATTTTTATTAATAGACTTTCAATGTTAAATGGTTTATCTTTGTCTTTTAGCTGTAAGAACTTACCTGTGTTTTGCAGATGGTCCTTCTAGCAGCCGTTCTCTGCTCATAAAACAGAAATACTATAACGCAGGGTCTCGATCAGATATCAGCATGCACACCGAGGTCTCAAGGGTCATCACCTGCAGAGGAACGGTCATAAAACATATGAGAGATGGATCTACTGAGGTATTCTTAACTAGATTTTTTATCTTTCAATCATTTTCACAACACATCTAAACATACTTTACATGTCAGAGAATAACAAGTGTGTGTATGTTTGTTTTTAAGGTCCTGTTTGCAGACGGTACAGTAAGTAGAAGTCCAGACTCAGATCCAGTGTGTGTATTAGTTCCACAGACACCCACAGAGGATCAGGAATGTGTCAAAGAACCAACAGTGGACATCAAAGGCGTTAAAAACAAGAAGGGTAACAAAATTCAAAATGGCAGAAAGATAACAACAATATTTGTTATAACACCATGCATAAACCAGAGAGGATAATAATACCTAAAGAGAGCTACAATATCTGTCTATACTGTGCCTGTTCATTTTAATAACCTGGTTTAAGGAAAAATATCATTCTATTTAATGCATCTTGTAAATTACAATGGGGCACTTTTTTATGTGCGATTTATGTGCAATTGCAAAATATAATTCTTTTATTAATATTACAATAAACAAACAATGAGTTTTGTGAGAAAATTAGTACATAACTGAAAAAACTTCAAGTATGTGTGTATCCTGTCATTTTCAGGCAAGGCTAATTCTGCAGTGAATGCAGATAACATACCTCAACAGAAATCTGTAGAAAAAGAAAAGCCATGCAGTTTTGAGATTACCGGAGGGTCCTGGACCACCACCACCCCCTCTGGTCTCAGGGTCGCCTCTGTGGCGGGAAAGGAAATCGATGTGCAGCCGATATTGACCTATCATGCCACAGACCCCATAAATGGAACAGTAAGTCAAGCTAGGACTTTTTATGTAGCATTTCAACAGCTTACAATGGAGAAAATTGTATTAAAAAAAGTATCAAATTCAACATGATGTGCTACGTCTGTTGTTAAAATGCAAATGTTAACTTTGTAGGTTGTAGTCACACGGGAGGACAATGTTTTGTCTGTGCTGAGGACAGATGGAACCGTGATAGTGGATCATGCGGAGGGGACGCGTATTACCACCTTCAACCAGCTGAGGGAGCTGCAACAACATCTGATCTCAGGTAAGCCACGAGGAAGCAAAATATCTTACTTTCATTAAGCACTGTTGAAATATTATATTAACATATTAAAACAAAGCAGACATCATACACATGCTGTATAAAATCTGATTCTAGGAGAGAAGCCGGTTCGAGTGGAGAAAACCGAGTTCGCTACGGTCATAATGGACTGTGAAGGAAAAAGTTGTGACGTTCTCTTCGGGGATGGCACCTCCATCAGTGCAACTGCTCATGGATCATACAAGGTCAGAGGATGGATGGATAGATACATGAGAACTATAGGAATGAACCTGATCCATAAGGCCTCTTTGTCTCTTTCTAATGTAGGTTTATCCCTGTGGTGGTGGAGTTCTTCACATCGATAAAGATGGTGGAGCGGTATACACGTCTCATCAGTCTGGAACAGACACTGATCAACTTGGACAATATGTGATGAACCACAGAGCTGATGTCCTCTGTCATGTGATAGACCCCGATGGGAACCAGTTTCAGGTATTTACCGTGATATTGTTTATAGTAATAAACACACTGTCTTACACTGTATATCAATTGAGCATTTTATAAGAGTATTTTAAAAGTGTTATAATGCTGTTTGCAGGTTAAGGCAGATGGTCAGATTGCTGTCACAGCCAGTACATTAAGACATCAGACATATAAAGAGTCAGAAACAGAATTTCAACAGAATGCTGCTTTTAAAACACACCCACCCAGGTCAGTCTCTCAACAGAAACTCAAGGTTGCTTAAAGACAGTTGTATTGTCCTAGAGATTATTAAAAACATCATTCACCCAAAAATGAAAATTCTTTCCTTTTTTACTCACTCTCATGCCATTCCAAACCTTTAGGACTTTCGTTATTCTGCATACCACAAAGCAATATATTTTTAAGAATGCTGCTAACCTAAAAACATTGGCACCCATTGACTTCCATTGTATGGACACTAAACCAATAAGATATTTCTCAAAATGTCTTTTGCTTTCCAAAGAAAAATTAAAGTTATGTAGATTCTGAATGACACAAGAGTGAATATGAACTTTTTTTTACTTTTCTTTTACTGGAAAGTCATTGTAAGAGTGGAAACACAGTTCGTATAGCCAACATTGGACAAATACAAAATGTTTACACCTGAAATAACTGCTTTTTTTGGCTTTTCATTAAAAAATGACTTCATTAGTTTAGATAAAACATGTGTTCTGTGTTTGAGGTTGTTTGTGGTACATGAAAATGGATCAGCCTCAGAGCTGCTGAGAGCTCAGGATGTAGAAGATGTTCTGCAGAAGGCTTACAGTGACTCTACCATCGCTGTTCTTACCGACCCACTACCAGAGTTACAAGGTCAGGACACGGTATCCAGTTTATTCTGTGTATTATGCTTTTAAATAATCATTTACATACCATTTTTAACAGTGAGGTACATATCTGTGGCGACCTGAATTATTCTCTTGATTTATTCATTTCCAGAATCACGTTGCATCACTTTTTTGAGGCCCTGTCCTGAAGACTCTCATTGGCTCTTATCCAAGCACGAAGATGACATCATTCCCAGCAATCTCAAATCGAGGAAATGGGACTCATTCCCTTCATCTGAGGTAACAGAAAATCTATAAAACTGAATATTAGTCCTAATAAGTTTGTACTGTATGCAGTTTATACTGTAGGTCTGTGACATACCCAAGGTTTTTGTCCACCTTTGGTGTTTAGAAGAAGAGTCCAGGCGTCCACTTTGGCACCACACTTGGCTGCGGCCTTGAGATTAAGAATAAACCCAAGCGTACAATTCAAGCCCATGTGGTTTTGGAGTGCCCTGATGTGCTGCTGGTCCGTCAGATGATCCAGCATCCTCCTGTCTCTGAACCTCTACGTAGGAAACTGCAGGAGAAAATCAAGGTGCTTCTACTTCTAATTCTGCAAGTAAACAGTTACAAGATGATTACAAAACTGGTGATAAATATAATAATTTGACAATTATAGACTATTGTATCCATCAGGTGTATTTGGAGCAGTTACTGGAGAGAGAGAATCAGCTGGAGACGATACAGCCGAGGGACCCACAATGTGCACATACGCTTGTAATGATCAAAATCCAACATCATTTATTATAATTCAGTTTTTTTGAAGGGATAGTTCACTTAAAAATGAAAGTTCTGTTAGGAACTACTCACACTCTAGTTGTTCCAAACCTGCATACATTTATTTGTTTGGTTGAACACAGAGAAAGATATTTGGACAAATGCTTCTTGGACCCCATTGACTATCATAGTAGGAAAAATGACAATGATAGTCAAAAGTGCCCCAGAACTGTTTGCTTTCCTACATTCTTCAAAATATCTCATTTTGTGTTCAACAGAATAAAGACATTTCTAAAGTAATTTTTTCTACTATGGTAGTGGCCAAGAACTGTTTGGATATAAGCATTCTTCCAAATATCTTTCTCTGTGTTCATCAGAACAAATAAATGCATACAGATTTGGAACAACTTGAGGGTGAGTAAATGATGACAGATTTTAAATTTTTGGGTGAAGTATCCTTTAAAAAAAATAATGAATAATTTTGATGCCTATTATTGTTTGTGCTAGCTTTATATAAACTATTGTTATACTATTAAAATCTTTAATCTGTTACAGTCCGTGCCTGACACTGAAGATCCTCAAGTTGCCATGGAGTTAAGGCCTCTGTCAGGTGAGGTAATTTCATGCAAATATTATAACACATGTAAACAAGGCTAGTTAAAAGTATTCTAATGATGGCTTAAGCAACAAATGGAATCAACCATTGTGGGTTTTGCTTTGATGTTAAAGCAGTACTTGAGCGTTCTAGATGTGCTGTGAGGGCTCATACAGAATGAAAGCTAAGCTGTCATGCGCAGTTAAGACAGACGTCATATTCAGGGTAATGTGTGTTTTTCCTAATGTCTCAGGTGATGTGGCATCTGTCTATACTCAAACAGTGAGAGCAGACCAACAGTCCAACAAGCTACAGGAGAAAACAGAAGAGAAACACACAGAGAGGTATTACAGAAGATGTGATCGTTTGCAGTGATTAATCATTTTCATAACATCTGCTCTCCTTTATGCTTTTACAGTGTCGATAAGCAAAAATCTTTGTGGGAAAGCAGGATTAACAGGCACAGGTAAACGGTTAATCCGGTTTAAGGGTATTTGTTTTAAACATTCAATAAGGTGCACGACTGTTTTGTTTATAATAACTAGACAAGAGCTTCAGGAGGAAAGAAAACACAGAATGGCCCTCAGACATGAGATTGTTACTCCATACTTTCATCCTGAGCTGCAGGAGATGAACTCATTCTTCACACACGAGGCTAGTAACACCATCCAAACATTTACCAGAACTCACCAAAAAACTTTCCATGGAAATGCCGTCATTTACAAAAATCATTTTCTGCCTTGCTTAATACTGAAAACATTCAGACTGAAATCTGTTACATTTACTGCCACTATAGATGTCCTTGTTTCCCTTTAGGGTCTAGACTTAAACTCCCTTTCCAAACGTCTTCCACCATTTCCACCAAAAAGGAATTCCAGAGCACCTGCTTTTTCCGGAGACTCTTCATTTGGAAGACATCGTTCAATTTCAAAGGAGCTTCAAAAAATGAAATATTAAATATTATTGTAATATTCATATTTTTAGTAACCACAAAACACTCAATTTAAAGTAAAAAGACCTTTATTACATTCTGGAATTCATGTATTTCATTCTCATTGTACAACAAGAACTCTTTCATGTGCTTGTTTTATTTTCTGTATCCATAATATATCATAAATTATATTCCTTAAAATCTATAACATGATTGAATTACTTAAAACAATAAAGTTAAAACTGAAAATAACCAAAGTGGGATCATGGCAAACAGTGAGGACTCTCGGGGGATTTTCTTTTTATAAAAATAGGTTTTTAATTCTCCAAGACAAAAGGACGACCCTAAACGGGTGAAAAAAATATATTACAGAAAAGGACTAAAACAACAAAGATCACAAGAAAACTAAATAAAAAAACACTAGAAGATTTAATTTAATAATCCTTACATTTATCTATAAGCCTTTTCAAATATATTTTTGATCCTAACCTTTAAGCGAGAAAAGCACTGATATAAGACAGGGGTACAAATCTTTGATACTTCTGCGATTAACATTCACAAGAAAAGTGACCGTACACAGTGATCAAGGTTTAAGGTCTTCTATTTGGTGCAAGGTGTCTTGCTAGGCTAACTGAAGAAGACATTGCAGGACAGAGAACCCAGCTATCTCCCTGAGTGACTGAGTGTAGATATAAACGCACACTTTTAAAACTGTGCTCAAGGACGGTGTGATCGCTCGAGACAGTTTGCAAGGCGAATTACACTCCACAAAATAACTTTAAATGTTTTTTTACAAAGTATTTTCACTTTGTTACAATCTTTCTCTGTCTTCACACGTCCACTTAAGTCAGTTAATACTAGACGAGCGTAAAAAATAAAGAAACTTGAGACAGAAGTTTAGCAACGGGGTGTTAAATTATCTAAGCTGGAGTGCTTTTGAAATCCAACGAGAGGAGAATCCTTGGTTTGTAAAGGTCCTCAATACTAAAAATAGAAAGACTCACTATTGCACAGGCAGACTCTATGATACTGTATTAAGCACCCAGATAAGTGTATTACACCAACCTTTAAAAAAAAACTTACAAGAAAATATACATTTTGGACAGCAGCACTGTTCCAGCAGTGCTAAAACTAAACATCAGACAAGCTAAATGTAACCATCAGGTTAATATTTACAAATCATTGGAAACAACATTCTTTCATAGCCTGACAGGGCTACTGAAGTTTTTGTAATAACCCGATCTGGCCACTAGGGGGCTTTAAACACGTCCGTTGTGGTTTTCCTGTTTCTGGGCCACTCCTAAATCTCATCTGAGACTGATTTGAAACTCCAGCCTGTATGATTTTCTGATTCAGAATAGAATTGCAAAGTTTTAAACTAACCCTAATATTCCTTAACTCAGGGGGGTAGCTGATGGCTCTGTCAATCTATAGTACATGTGAACACAAAAAGGGTTAATGGGTTGTGGGGAAAAAACACATAACAACACAACAGATCCCCACATCAGACTCGAAGCATGAGGTATAGCCTGTGAGTCCGCTTAACATGCAGCTGAAGAGAAACAGAGGACTGAATGTTGACATCTGGGCCTCATTTCCGTGGTGTCCGAGAGACTGAGCGTGAACTCAAGTTGTCTCTCCGTTGTCTCTAAAAAACACACGGTTACTCCCATCCACTTCCTGCGCTGATCTCTGCAGTCTCTCGAGGCCCGGCTCCCAAGGCAGCTGTTTAAGTGGTTTGCTACACTCTTATTGAGGGGGTCTGAAATCAGAAACTTTTCCTCATTGCATCATTGTCTTTCAGCCGTCTAATGTGGGGCGATAGCAAAGTCTCACCCAAAAAGATGCTCTCAGCACCTTTTTTCTTAGTTTTTGTGGTGTTGAAGTGCTGTATCTAAATCTAAAGCTTGTCAGGCAAAATCCACAGCCAGTTCAGTCATCCCAAAACTCCAATAGTCTCCAAAAGGGCTTGAGAACATTCACATGAAGGTGCAACTTTCTATTTAGTCTTCTTTCTATCTCTCTACATATATATCTCGCTCTGTATATAAATATATTTTCAAACATCTAATATTCGACATACATGTGGTGGTTTCTGTTCAAACCAAACGACGATATCAAAATAGTATCTAACATCTTTATCCAAGTGGCATTTGCGTTGGAAAGGGAAGCAGGAATGAGGTTTTCGTTTGTTTAATTGCATCGATTTCTATGCTAAAAATGAAAGAGCTCATGCGTGCTTGTCTAATGTCTGCTCTGTGTGTTAGTGTCTGTAAAAGTGTGGCTGCTCACGTGGCATTTATGACCTCAGAAGCATTCGCATTTGGTCCCTTTGAACAGTTTTGCCGTGGATTCAAAACCATCATGTTTTTTCAACCTCGAGAATTTGTTTACATATGGGCCAGAAAAAATAAATAATATATTCTGTCCTAACCCTGAGGCTGTGCCACATGTCAGATGTGTTACATTCATGTAAATGCTCATGCTAAAAATAGAGGAACTAATGAAGGGAAATATCCCTCGATCCACCTTTAAGCACTTCATTTTTTAAGAGATGTAAGTAGGTAGCATGAGTAAAATTAACCAGCACCTTACACGGGTGGCATATAAACAGCGCATCGTGAGAAATCTGGGTCCTGTTAAAATAATCCGGCGGATCGCCCCGTTCAGAGGGAGGTTATGGGTGGAGATGGACTTCTAAAGTGTAAATGTGCAGGATTGTCAGTGTGTTGCTGGTTTACTCTCAAACACATATCCATCTACCTCCTATTTCCATCCCTTGTCTTTCTTAAACTCTCTCTCTCTCTCTCTCTCTCTCTCGCTCTCATCAGCACCAGTATGGCACTTCAATGAACGTTAGCCCTCAGTGGAGTCTGGGAAGATGATCTCGCTGCAGAAAACCTCTCTGTAGAGAGCAGGAAAACTGTAGGCCGTTTCTGGGTGAAGGAGACGAAAAAACTCCAGCTTATCGATGTGAAGGTTGCAAATTGACTTCATCATGGGCAATTTGGACACCATCTATTAAGCCAACAGAAAGAGAAGACAGTTTAATATTTAATAATCACATGAACCAGCTTTAAATGCACTAGATTACATTTTAAAATTTAAAATGTTTAAAATGTTACCTTTGCCAGTTTCTCCTCCGGGGCACCGCTTTTACAAAGACAGTGTTGCAATGCAACATAAACCTTCTCCTGAAGTTTCTGTACCTTCTGGCTATCTGTCAGCCAAGGCCGGTCTGTGAAAACAAAATTATATAATTTCTAAATCAATGAGCTCTTTTGGTTCATTCACTGGTCAGTGAATAGGTTGCCTCGAATGTCCGGCTATGTATTTAATGGCAAGGGAATTGAAGCTAAAGGTTATTTTTTAATTAATGTTAAACTACCTGGAGACAGAAGTACAGTGGCAGAAAACAGAGCCATCTCCTCTTCAGACAGCTGCAACCGACTCAGAGTTTTAGCCATTTCAAACACAGCATTTACCAGATCATCACAACCTACAGAAATGACAAAAAAAAAGATGTCTATTATAACAATAAACCAATTAAATAGACATATGTTTAGGTCTAAAAAGAGACTTTTAGCAATACTGCTCTAAAGTACACAGGTTAAGAGCACAAGTATTCAAACATGAACATTTTCAAACTTTAAAAAGCTACTTGTATAAATGACTTAAAGGTCTGCAAAGAAGACTCACCGAGTGCTTTAAAGAGCTGAGGGCTTGTGTGCTTTCCATCAAACAACAGCGTGTTATTGATGGGGTTGTAGGCCCGGCACATTCGGATCAACAACACGTCCAAGCAGCCTAGAGGGTCGGCATCATAGAGAAGATGGACAGCAGGGAAAGCAAAAGAAATGAGGAAAGCAGATGGAAGACATTTACGATGCACACACACAGGAAATCCCCACAAATGTAAGAAATTGCAAAAATGTTTTTAAATTGAGGATTTAATAACATAGAAACATAGGATGGCAATGACCGTTGTTTTATAGAGGGGAAAAGTTTTTTGTTTTGATTTAAATAACAAATTGGGTAAACACAATGCACAAAAGGAGGACACACAGGGAAGAAAGAGCAAGGAAAGAAAAACAAGAAAAGAACCATTGTTAGACCATAGACGCAACAAATGAAAGATTATATACAGTCCAATACATTCATTTATATAATAACTGCTGATAAATAATTGTGTTGTGAAGAGTTGCACATATAAAGCAACGATTCACCCAAAAATGTCAATTCTATCATCATTTACCCACCCTCGAGTTGTTCCAAATCTGTATAAATTTCTTTGTTCTGCTGAATAAGAAGTTATTTTGAAGAATGTAGGAACGCAAACAGTTTTGCGGCACTTTTGACTACCATTGTAATTTCCTACTATGGTAGTCAATGGTGGAAAAAAACTGTTTGGTTACAAGCATTCATCCAAATATCTTTCTCTGTGTTCAACAAAACAAAGAAATGTATACAAATTTGTATACAGAACTTGTTTTTTGGGTGAACTGTCCCTTTAAAGCCAAACAACTGGGCCCATACTCTAAGAGAATAAGGTATTGACTTTTGTGAATTACAGTCATTTGGTTGTTGCAGATTTGAGGCTGACCTGCTTTGAGAAGAATAATCTGGTCGTTTTGACAAAGGTCCATGAAGCCGGAGATACGCTTGGCAAACTCCACCACGTACTGGATGGCGTTGGTGAGGTGCACGGCACACTGCTGCCACAGTATTTCGGTGGACTTGGATAAAAGAAATATAGGTTAGACATTTCCACCCATATTCTGATTGCAATAATGATCTAAAATGATACAAATTTGACTGACGTACTTTTTAAGTACTTTTAATCAGGCTTTTAAGAAATTATAACCTGAACTATTGTATTCTGCATGATTCATGCGAACGGAATGTTAGGGTGGGTAATTGCTAGATCACAATGTTCCCATTGTGAAGTCACACCTAGTCTTAAAGCAACAGAAAGTATGACGCATCACACAGACCGCCTCCTGCGGATACCTTGTTTTGGTAGGTGCGTATCTCCTCGGGTGTATAGGGGGTCCATGCGCACCTCTTCAGTTCCTCTGGGCTGTACTGACTCGTCTCAATGTGGGATTTTACCACATTCTGTGTGATGCATTCTACAAAAAACATACAGTTTTAATACATGATCAACCACAACATCTACACCTAAAGTTTGCAAACTCTGGAAGTGCTTTTAAACGAACCAATTTCCAGCAAGGAACAGCCTTCAGGTGGATTAAGCAGCGAGCGAGAGAAGAGTCCAGGCTCGTACTCGTGTTTGATGTGGGGCATGTCTGTAAACTCCTGTCTGTTCTGCTCAGGGGAACTCTGGGAGGAGGAACTGCTTCCTCCGCTGCCCCCTAGCAGCTCCAGGCTGCAGCAGTCGCCGGGTCCCTCTGGCGTGAGCGGCAGATCGAACAGCAGGCCGTCTGGAAGCATGGTGATGTCATCCAGGTCGCTAAGAGTGGTGCTAGAGCCCCGGCTGTAGGACCGGACGTGGCTGCTGTTGTTGTCGCTGGTCTCCTCACCAGCGTGGTTTGGTACGGTGCCGCCCAGACTCCCTGCCCGCTCTTGAGACTGCTGGTGCTTTTGAACCTCTGCGTATAGGCTGTCGCGCTGCTTTTTGGACATGCGGCCAAACTTTACGGCTGCAGAAAGAAGATGTTATAGTTGATAAAGGTTGATACATTTATACACTTGGCAGCGCATTCAAGGTATACATTTTATCATGTGTTCCCTGGGAGCTGAACACCCATACATTTATAACAACTACGAGCACATGTAAGCTACAAAAGAGGCATGCCAACTTTACACTATATGTAAGAGGTGAAAATAATTTCATGCCTGGTTGTGTTTCTCTGGGCCTGTGCCAGTTGGTAATGTGAAACTTGTATATTTACACATCAAAACTTCATTAAATGGAAGCAAAAGAAACTCAAACATCCAGCAGAGGAAGTTCGCACGGGTAAGAGTAAACTCACCATCGCGACTCATGCCCAGCGCCAGACATTTCTGCAGGCGGCAGTGCTGGCAGCGGTTGCGATTGGTTCGGTCAATAAGGCAGTTCCTCTGCCTGGAGCAGGAGTACATAGCATTGTTTTGCTGACTTCGACGGAAGAAACCCTTAATGGATGAAAAAAATCCAGACAAAACATAAAAATTGGTTTAAGAATAGGCTGCATTTCTATAGCTGGAGTTAATCTGTGTTGTTAAAATAATTATGGGTAAAATATTGCACAGGGATCTCACACCTTTCAAATAAATCTCAGACGAAAGGATTATGGGTGTGACTTTGGCCCCAGTTTTGCTGTGTGTTTTACAGTGCAATTTTAATTTTCTTTAATTCATTTTTCAACAAAATGAAGAAAAAAAAATCTTTTTATGTTAAAAATTAATCATGTCAAATCCAGTACACCTGTTCTGTCACCATTTATTCACTCTCATGTCATTTAAAACCTGTATATGGCTCTTTTATCTGTGGAATACATAAGGAGATATTTTGAGAAATGTCCCAGTGGTTTTTTGTTCATACAATGGAAGTCAATGGGGGCCAATGTTACAAATGTTCTTCAAAATATCTTCTTTTGGGTTCTGCAGAAGAAAGCCATACAGTCTTTGAATGACATACGGATGAATAAATGATGACGGATGATTTCATTTTTGGGTGAAGTATCTCTAAAGCTGCAATCTGTAACTTTTGTTGTTTGAAACATATAAATGCATAAAAATGGCGGACGCCAAACTGAAGGAGATGGAACACTTACTCAATAACTAATTTTATTTATTTAAGCCTCAAAAAAGGTACAAATTTCAACTTCAATCATGTCAAATCCCCACCAGTACATGGTAAGACGACATCTTGAGTTCTGTAACTCAACGTTAACTGCAAAAGCACTCAACCCTCTTCCAGCTGTCAAAAACAAGCTGCTGAGACTTCTGAACGGTCAGATGGCCAATCAGATAAAGAGCTGCATTGTTTACTGAATCAAGCAAGAGTCTGAATACATCATTGGGGTGTAACTACAGCATGTACGACTTGCATGCTACAGTACTTTGCCTGATAACTCTTCTTTTGTCTTGTAACATTGTTAACTTATATCATTGTATTGTATCAAGCAATAGAAACAGACAAACCCATTGAAAACATCAAATGTTGTGCTCACTTACCTTGCAACCCTCACAAGTGATCACTCCATAATGGATTCCTGATGACTTGTCCCCACAAATCTTACATGGGATTACCTCGATTTGAGCTAAGAGAGAGGAAAAACATTTGCGTTTGAGTTTTTGAGTTTCACACACTTATTCAGCAGCTCACAAATACGGTCTATATAAGAATCATTGCTCAGTATGAAAGTACAGATCTGTACACTCCAGCAGTGCGATATTTAATTATTCAATAAAAATATAGAAATATAGCATAAAGATCTAACTCACACAGGGAAGTGGACTTTGCCAGTGTCATATTCTTTTAATAACACCAATACGGATGTAATTCACAAAGGGCCGGGTCAAACTCTAGCACTCATACTGTATTCAAAGACTCAAGAGATTTAGACTTTGACCTACTCGGGGTGACATAATAACACAAGACTCTGGCCTGCAGAATTACAAACAGCTTTTTAAACAAAGCTCGCTCTCTGCTCGGCGAACTCGCATTCGAATAAAGCGGATTCTGATACTCTGTTTTCGAATGATAAACAGCTGCAGGTTCATGAATAGCGTCTTTGTTGCGTCCGCGAAACCAAACAGGAATGAGTACATACTGTACACCTTTCAACAGTGTACATGTAAGTCTATATCTCACAAACCAGCTGTTCCTTTCATTACATTGTTTATTTTAATGCAACTGAATAGAAGGTTGATAACATGATGCTGGTGGGCCCACACAGTTATAAAGTTTCATTCACACCACACCTATTGAAGATGAGTCAAATCAAATAGGAAGTCTCTGAAACCTGATAAAAGCTATTTGCAAGGAACATTGTCTTTTCGGTGATCTGGATGTACCTCCCCCCCTCCTGAATCCTCTGTTGTAATATGTTTGTGAGGTGACGCAATATCTTAGATAACAGCCAATGACAAAGAGAACCGGCTGTTCATACATAATAACACAGAAAATCACACCTCCAGCTGCTCTAACACAATGCGTGAGATCGCGTGAGATCACAGGAAGACAAAACGCATCTCCCTGACGTCTCCAGAAACCTTAAGTCTAGCGATAAACACAAGCGTATGCCTTACTCGCAGGCAGAATAAACGTTTCCTTCATGCGAAACGAAAAAGAGTGCGATGACTACATGGAATGTATTCTGTCTCTCTCTCCTTCCTTCTACCCCATTCTGAGCCCCAGGCCCCCACCCTCCATGTGTTATATAACTGCGATCTGGCTACATTCCACGAACACACTCATTCAGAGGAGATCACCCTAGCAACGCAGTGACGAGCATTCCTTCATCCCGCCCCTCCCGCGTTCCCGTTGGCTCGTGACGGCCCAGCTCGCATCCTAACTCGACGGCTCGCATGCCACTAGCCTGCGTAGCGCGGTCAGGCTATGTGGCTAAGCTGTTCTACTGACACACTTTTCTACCCAGCCGAGGGAGGCGCTTGTACGGTAGCCTCGCATGGGACGTAATCTGATTAAATATTTTCTTTTTCTTTTCTCCTTGCTCTTGGCATGCCCAAGGTGGACCGCAAATCAAATAACTTTACAGAATGACTTCAAAGCCAATTCAAAGCCTAAACAGTGATCTTCAATCATACAGCTCATTCACATACATTATGTTATAGTAAAGGCTAACTATATGACCTGGGAGATATCTACAGTACACTCAACTAAAACACTGTAACTTACACTTGCCCTCGACATGTGGCAGCTTGTCAAGAATTTGAGCGCAGTCCCAGCTGCTTCTAAGTACTCACATAAAACTATTTTAATCTATGGCTCCTGTGCATGGCGGTTATATTCTACCAGGCCTTGACTTGGTTATCCAGTTTTATGTGTGTCAGTTATATGCAAAGTCATAATACAGAACAAATTATGCTGGAATTAATGGACTATCCCATAAATTACGATTAAACACAGGTTTACAATTACAGTGACTACAAGGAAGTGCGATGCATGAAAAAGGCAAAGGCTTACTTTATGACAATGGTTTCTGGAAAAATTGATAAAAATATAGTTTTTTATAATATTATCATTTTTTATTATAATAAAACACCGTGCTGCCACAGCTATGTCTGAAACCTTGTCAAATATACTCCGGCACCTCTATCTTTGATGCTAGCATTAAAAATAATTCATCAGCCACTTCCCTCAATCATCAGGTTTTAAAATGCAATTTCCGTTATTAACACAACCATTATTCATAACATATCAAGAGAATTCTCCGAAAACAACCCCATCAAACATATATCAATTTCAACAGCTCTTGTTTGATTAAGCCACGGGCAAATGCAGTCAGCCCGCCGAAAACTAATTAAGAGGAGATTTATTAGAGTGCTATGTTTATCAGGCAAGCCGGGGTTGGTAATCTAGCTCTCCTTATCTGCTCTCTGAGCCACTCTATGCCAGTTAGTCAGTGAGTCCATCAAACACCAGTCAGCAGTTTTTCTGTGCAATGCTGGGAAAAACCCATCTTAAGTGTAAAGACTTTGGCCTCTTATCACACCTAATCAAACAACTTTGTCCGGCAATGTACAAAGGTCCTGTTTATCATGCACCCTGTATTTGAATAGCGCATAGTTAATCCAAACTGCATGAGATTTGCGTAAGCAGTCCGTATAAGTGTTTATAGTTTACAACTTTTTGCCATCCTTACCAATACGTTTACGTTTGGTTTATCCCTGTACAGAGAGGAGCCCACTAGCATCTGCTTATTCTCTCTGGAGTTTTGTGGTCAGTAATGATTTTTCCTCTCCCTCCCACTTAAGAATGTTCTACATACAATGAGTAAAGTGAGACGTGAGCAATGACACCGAGAGGCACTCTTTAAATATGCACAGGGGGATTGAGTAATTCTTTGGTATAAGTAACAACACCAAGTTGAAAAACATGGAGAGCTGATAGGGAGTGTAAGGTGGCTCTTGATGGGCATTAATTATCTTGAAAAAAACTTTAATTTAAAAGGAACTGGATCCATTTCTGTAATACTGAGTAGATGTAGAAGTGTTGCTATTTTATTATTAAGAATGTGCAATCATTAGAATCCATTACCACATAAGATCCATAAACCATGAAGTTTACAAAAGAATCATAACATATTCAATAATTCTCAAATCCCAACAATAGTTTAAATGGCCAGTCACACTCTCTTACAGCCTGGGCTTAGGTTTAAATGAATGGAAACTGCATGGGCAGGTGTCAAAGTGCCAGTGCGTTAAGCTGCTCAGCATTCATTTATAGACGGCTCATTGCTTAAGTCTTCAAAGCCACGGTACCTGTTCTGTATACAAACAGATAGGCCTTAGTATACATATATATTTCTTCATACCCAAAGGATAGTCAGAAGAAAAAAGATCCTACTGAAAGTACAGTGTGTTAATGGGGCTCCATTTAATTTTTCTATTTATTACCTTTTGTCACCTTTTGTCAGGAATCTCAATACTTGCACAATTCAGCAATATTATATAGCCTAATCATATATAATTACATAATTATAAAATCACTTCTGCAACATTCCAGCAGCAAGCTTAACTTCAGAATATTACATTAATATGACACTAAAAAAACTTTCTGATTAATAGATAGGTCTGTACAGGTCATACAAACATTGCATATTGTGATTTTTTTCTCACAGACTGGATTGAAGCACCAGTTACGCCAGCGCACCAGAGGGGGCGCTGTTTCCTACAAACAGAAATTCAACGTCGGCATTGCTGTTTGAGCATGCGGAGATTGAACACAACAAAGACGAAAAAAATAAACATTCAGTTAAAGTTTTATATCTTTCGGTGTTGTCATATGCTGTGTAATCCTCAATGACAGAAATTGTTCAATGGAGCAAATCAACTCTGACACCGGCGGCCATGCTGTTAAAAAACAACAACACAGCACAGGCTACCCCCAATTCCCCTGCGCCTTAAAAGCTCAGTGTGCTGACATTCAGACAGTCTCCACTGAACCTTACAGATCAATGTAATGACAATAAATGTCACGCAAACACATTAAACATTCAGCGGAGCTCAAGTTCAACATGGCGCTTTACACCAATACGTGACCAAAGAATAACACATTGAAAACAACTTTGCGCACAGCCATAAAAATGTAGGCACTTAATTACACTTTCCACAAAGTTTACCAGACATATCAGACTGTGACAATTACGTTTTAAAGTGCTTTTTCAAGTTACGTTATTCTTACATAATGCATTTCGCTTAGCGGCAGTTAACAGTAATTACAGCGAGACGTTTTCTACTTGACGCGCTCGCCGCTTCCCTTCCACGCTTGCAGGAAAACACAAAAACAAACAAAAATATACAAAGTTTTTTTATTTACGTGTAATGACTATTTTTCCGTTGTTTGCGATTGAGAAAGCACGAATAAAATATACGACATATGTTACAAAAACGGATATTTGCCGATTACATCAGAGTTATATTTATGCCCGCTCGCACTACTTTGACGATTGGGGCAGCTTGTGCAACATAATATCAATATCAAATCCAGTCACAAGCACCGCTGTCAAAATGTTGCAATCATTAGACAAGTTTGTTTACAATCGTTAATATGTTGTTTACTTACCCCTCATTTTGACGTTATATTATCTGAGAAAAAGAAAATAACTCCAGCACATTTGAACGCCGAGAATGAAAATCTAGTGGAACTTAAACAACTCCAAAAAGGCAATAAAACAAAAACCTAAACCTCATTAAGTTACTGCACAGCCAGGTCGTCGCCTTTAAAACAAGAAGCAATGTCCGGTTGTTTAGAGTAAATTCCGCTTCATTCTATTATTCATGCTTTTTGTCAGCATACACGCGCGAACTGTAAGCTCTGCAAAAATATGATGCACTCCCCACTTTCTTTCTCTCTCTCTCTCTCTCTCTCTCTCCCTCCGCGTCTGTGCCTCTCTGTAGTCTAACCGACTTTCGGCGCGTGGACACTCACATGATCCCGCTCCACTGGCCCGCCTCGTGCCCCAGGCAGCGGCGCGTGCACGAGCGCCCGGCTACGAGCTTTAAGGAGGATCCGTGTGCCAGAGCTCGAGCGCGCGTGGGAAAGTGTGGCAGTGTGTCACCACAACAATATCGTGGGAATCTCGCGCAGTCCCGGCGCGGTTCCTGCGGCTGCAATTGTGTGCGATTACACCACAGTGGCCCTTGAAAAAAAGCTATATTTTTCCTTCTTCATAGAGACAAACGAGGCTCTTGTCGTTTTCCGCACATTGATATAAGTCAAGTAGCCTAAATGCCTTTTGCAAATAGTTTACATGATAAAAAGTTTACACGATTAAGTGCTGTTATTAAAGGGTTTTGACTAGTGACTAAAACGGACACCATAACAAGATACAATATCAAGTTTACTGTAGCCTATATTTTCTAGCTGCTTTTTATTCCTAGTCAAATCGTAACAAGGTAAACAACCCATTGACAAGGTAAAATCAATTTTACGCATTTTTATCCTAATAAAAACACTAGAAAATTCCAGCCAAAGCATTTTATCCAAGTGAAAAGACATACAAACTGTTTCCGAATATTTTTGAGAGGCATGGACATTGGCAAACAAATGCGATGGTGACAGGGTTTGACAAGGAGTTAGATCTATAAATGCTTTTACTTCATAACATGAAAACAACAGTGTGGGGGTTCGTGAAAGTGTGCGGAAGATAGGGATGATGTAACCCGCGGGACTCTCCATTATGAAATGAGGAGAGATAGTAAGTAGGTTAGTGGAGCAGCGGAAACACACGGAGAACGCTTTTGTCACTCGCTCCTGCTCGAACACTTTGTTTAATTTCCTCCTAATCTCTCTCATGCCTTATCTTTTTTTTAGACTGTTTATTATTCCTCCCAAGTTCACAAACCACATGCACTTGTGAATTATGTATTCCTTCGCACTTTGTTTATGTTCTCTCTGTCTCTGTTTGGTCTGGTTTAAATATGTTTTCCATGCATAAAAATGAGTTTGCTGTCTTTTACAAAGCACTGGGGAAATCAGCCTTTGTTGCACATGTTTGTGCAGGGTTGTCATAACACACCTCCCCAGAAGTAAATATATGAGCATTTGCAACATTTCCGCTCCCAGAGCATTGCTTCCTTTTTATTATTCTTCTATTTTGATTTCTCTTCCTGTTTCAAAGCCTCTTCCTTTACCTTTCTTCAGTAATCCCATATTTTTGCATATGAGAAGTCCCCTCCCCTCTCGTTTCGGTATCTCTCTCTCTATCACACATGCGCGCGTGCACTCACACATGCGCGCGTGCACGCACACCGCTGAGTCGCTGACCTCCTGACCATCTGCCTTATATAACCACGGTCTCCAGAATTAGAGTTTAGACGTTGGGGGTGGGCACATGAGACAGTCAATGAATGTCTGTTTATATTAAACACTATTTGGAAAATATCACAAGGAAGTTACAGTAGGATTTTAATAGCATTGTGATCTAAAGCCAAATTGATTTCAGGAAACGTAATAGAGATGATGAGGTTATGAAGGAATATATTAACAAACTCCTCTGTGTTTGGCAGTAGATAAAATGTTGTTTTTTCAGAGGGGATTATTGTTAAATCCAGCTTTCATCTCCATAATCCCCCCACCACTCCTCTTCGTTATCTCTTTAATCCGCTGCCTCCTCTTCTCTTTCTGACTCCAGATAATCCCTCTCTTTCACTCTGCGAGGGTGTAATCCAGTTTTACTCTGTCCATCCTCGCCTCTCTCCTCCATTCTCTTCCTCTTTCATGTTCTGTTCTTTTCTTCTTATGTAAGATGCGCCCAGGGGCCTAAAATCCCTATTACTTTAATATCATTATATAAGGTAAATGCTATTATATTATAGGAAAGCACTCTCATATAAGAGTGCCAAAAATATTTTCACAACGATGCTACAAAAAGAGATTTTTTGGTTCCTCAAAGAACCATTTACTTATGTTTTTGAAAATGTAAAAACAACAAAAAAGGTCAGGAGGGTTCCACGGATGTTAGATGTTCTTTATAGAACCACACACCAACATTTCAGAACCTTAATTTTCAAGATCGAAAGTGCTGGAATGAACTTTAATGACGGTTTATTTAAGACTAGCGCTCACATGAGCTTTTCTTGGGCATTTAAAAGTTTCCTTTACATATTCTTGCTCATGGTTTCCATGGGCAGCCGCTCCCCAGATGGTCAGAATTGAGTCGTCTGGACATTTTGTTTGGTACAGATAAACACATAAAGCCATGAGTCTGTGTTGACTCATCTCTAATTATCGAGAATATTACAAAGAGACAATTATCTTCTCGCCAGCGAAGGATCTGCCGATTTTCATACTTTTCTCGAGTGTCTCAATTAAACTAATGAGAGGTACATATAATTATCTTAATTTTATGATGAACCCCTTAGGGCATCTTCGATATCAATAAAAATGTCTCGCAACGCTTACAATAACTTGGAAAAAGCATGTTGTGGAAACCAGCGCTGGCCTAACAGATATATATTACTCATTTAAGTAAACAAAAGCTGCCTTAAATCATTTTCTGAGGGACTGACAGACGCAAATGGCATCCGCTGCGGATATTTAGTACGTCAGCAGATAAAACGTCACAATGAAGCATCAAAGTGAGGTTAAGCATGAAATGACAAATGACATTTTTTGCGTTAGAGAAAGAAAGCAAAAGAGTTGCATTTCCCTAGATTGCGTGCGTGAAGGAAGATGACTTCCTCCGTCCCCGCTGTCATGGCAACCAGTGGCATTGCTTGCCAGGACCGTCCTCAATGAATCACTTCTACTGAAGGTCAGGTATCTTACTCATCCTTTCATTCACCCTCTCACTTATTTCTTCCTCTCTAATGGTGTCACATCTCCTCTCTCTTCCTGCAGGTTTACATGTAACTTCCTCTACCGACCTGTTGCCTTTAGCTGTTGTGACAGCCAGGTGATATGAGTTATCACGTGCTATCTGATATACAAGAAAAATTATATCGCTTTTGTTTTGGGAACCAGTTCTTGTAAATGCGGCATTGTACTGGAAACACTCGGAAAATGCCAGTGTTATCAATGGCTCTGTCCTCAGGTGCCTTTAAAGGAAGGTATCGGAGCTTGTTTACCCAGAGGCACGCCCTTAAAATGAAGTTTATCTTTGCTTCTGAACAATGCCAATCGAACAAACCGCTAAAAAATAGACGCCCAAAGAGAATGCCAGCTTAAACACACCCCGCATGCCATGTCAGAGTTAAAAAATGGTCAATGCGAATGAAATCCTAAATTTATTATAGACAACTCTTGTTTTTCATTTTGAATTATTAAAGATGAACAGAATTTTATATTTCCCCATAAGTGAATCAGTTCTGATGGACAGCATACCAAAGTTCACATCTCAACTAACAAGTCAAACATGTTTCAGAATCTCATTGAAACTGTAGTTGGTACGACAACTCAACAATCACAGTATAGGGGCTGCACGGGTTACGGTAAACATGACAACACATTTTTATTATGTAGCCTATTATTAATCGACATGACATCCATTGTCCACCATGACTGTCCTACTTTTGAAAATTACACATACAAACAAACATACGTCATGCCAGCTCTCACAGAAATACTCGCACTTTCAATGACTTTCACCCTTTTGTTGACTGCAGATGTGATGCTGGACAGACGACGCATTTGAAGAGTTTATTTACAAGATAAAAATCATGTTTTTTTATTGTGCATTTCAAGTAATATCAATCAATCTGCAGTTGGGTTGTTTTGAATAAGTAATAATAACAAAAAAAAAATACAGCTACTAACACAATAAAAACACAATACCTTTATTTTTTGAAAATTCATTTGTTTGCATGCATTTTAAACTAGCTGAAAAATAATGTCCATATAATCTGGATGAATACATTGTAGTGTTTACACACTTTTATAAAGCAAAATCCATAATTCCTTTCTTCTGTCAACTCTTTTGTCAAATGAACTCTTTTGAAACCAATGAAAAACAGCAAAGCTGTATGATGTGCAGTCATACACACAATAACATGGAAATCAAATCACAGATGACTGGAATAAAAATAAGAAACAAATACAATTGTTTAAAGTGAGAGTTGTAGCCTTCCACACCTCCCAAAGTTAACCCCCCCCATATACTCCTGTAGTTCGCGGTGGCCTAGTTCCACTATCTCTCTCTTTCCCTTGATGCCTAAGGTAGCGTGGGACACATGTCTCTATCTCTTTATGTCTCGCTTTCCTTTCATCCCTTATCACAAAGCAATAAACTTCCTCCATTTATTTTCCTCCATTCTCTTCATCCTCAGAAACCCGTAATTACATTTCGCCCCTTTTCACTGGTCATACGCTTGTCATTTTCTCGCACAATGATCGTTCACCCCTCATCCACTCATCTGTCATTATGTATCTGAAAAGATGAATATACATAATAATCCTCTTAGGTAAGCTGCATAGAAAAAGGCTGCAGTCATGCAATTGTGTTTGCGGGTTATTTGGGCTTGGGCTTTTAAGTCATGGAGTTCCAATCATTTTCATATTATTTACAACGTAGGCTAATAGTTGTTTGGGTGAGTAGGGAACATTACACTGAAAGAATAAAAAGGCTACCTCGAAAAAACACGGCAGCAGAGAAGCGCACGGAAAGAAAAGAAGCATAAAAACAGCCTGTGCGTTTAAAAACATCATCATGTAAAAATGTGTCAACTTAAATCTTTTAAAGCCATTATTTTTGTGTTTATGTTTGACTGAGGATGGGGAATTAGAGTCCCCTGGTGGCGACTTTAGGAACAGCACATTCCGGCTTACATAACAGACGCTTATCCATTCTTTGCATACTCAGCTCAGAGACTAAGCTTTGTAAACATCATTAGTATTCATCTACCACTCAAGGCTTTTCTATTAAACATCGTTAGAAACATTTTAACCAGTCTTATAGATTGTACTGATAAATAGAGCGTTTGCATATTCGCTGTCAAATTCAGCTGTGGATTGCTCTTAAAAAAAGTAATAATAATATAATCACATACAATATCAATGTCTGTCAATTTTCCTGGCCAGTATTTCTGTTTCCATTGAAGAAGAACAGCAAAGCACAGTAAATGAGAGAGACTGAGCTAATAAAAAAAGCAAAAATCTGTTAGTGGTTAACCATGCCAGGAATAAAATCGAGTAGGGAAACTTTGTGTTTTTCCCTTCCCATCTGGAAAGTGAAGTTTTGGTAGGTGGTGGCTGGAAAGATTAGCTAGGCTAAGCACTTCGCAGGCACGACACAAGCACAGGGAAAGAGAGATGGAGGTCCAGGAAAATGTGGAAGGTGGCTATGACCTACTTATGGAGAAAAGGAAAACACACCCGGTGAACCATAGGTGCACACACATGCATTTGAGAATGCATTTATGAAGTTCAAACAACCATAGTCTTATACATGCAAGGAAAACATGGAAAAGAAAGAGATGGGCTGACAAACTCAAGTGTCACATCGTGGAAGTGGGTCAGAATATCCTATTTACTCCTGACAATTATCTACGTGAGCGATTCAAGGCCGACAGCTGAAGGATCTATTCCATTTTCCACTGCAATGGCCGCTCCAAGGCAGCTGCGTCACTTTCAAACGCAACCAATTGATTAACACACATTTGCTAGATCAAAGCATAACCACAACTCACAGTTAATGTACGTATACTGCAGCTCCAACAGCTGAAACAAGGCCACTGGTGCCTAAACAACCACAAATTAAAAAGTGGAACAATATGCTGGGAGTAAATCCCATCTGTCCGTCTGCGTATTTCCTTAGAGAACTACAAATAATTCAGACGGTGATATTTGATTAGGTACAGCAACATTAGCTTATAGAGATCCTGTGCCATATGGGGTAAGAGTTAGACGGTGAGTTGACAAGGCATTTGTTTGCCTCTGAAAGAACACCTTGGAAATCTTTTCACTACAGAAAGTAACAATAGGTGCCAAGTTTGTGGTGTTTGTTTAAATCGACTTTTTATTTTATTAAAGAGACCAGCTGATAGATCTGAAAGAAGTCCTTGCTTCAAACAGGCTTATTTTTATTCGTCACATACACGGCTATATAGAGAATATACAACCAGTTGTGAAAAGTCAGTGTGTGCTTAAAACAACACGAGGGGAAGTAAATGATGACATTTTCATTTTTGGACAAATGATCCCTTAAGGAGTATTTGTGCTTTGCTCTACTGTGTTATAAGGTCCGATCAATGTAAACATCCCTGGTGAACACAGCAATCATTTACAATAACACACAATTATGTTAAAGAATAGAAAGCTCTATAGAGATGTTATGGCTGTCATAAATATGAAATGTCCAGACATACAGTATATAGAATAATAAACGTTGAGATTTCATAACAAGGGCAGCTCAACAAAGCAAGCTCTGTATTTGTCCCTAAAAAGCCTTGTGGTTGCCGACTGTCTTGTGATCACGACTTGTGACTGTTAACAGCTCTTTCAGCTCCAGTGGAACACGCAGACAAGATGTTGTGACTACTAGCATCATTTTTCTTGCATTTATTTGAAAATACAGAATAGAATATAGAATATTGTATTTAAACTCAAACAACTGGATATCATTAAACACACACATATAGGGTTTAATGCAGTGATCCACACTTAACATGAACTCAATGAAAACAATAATGTTAAAGTTGCTCATTTCTTCTTGGTTAAAATGACTACTAATATACTTCTCACACACCCTTGAGGCAGAAAGATCTGTACTTATATAATATATATTATATAACAATGCATGTCAATCACTATGTTGCACGCAAAGCATCGCGATCGTGTTTTCACACCTCAGGTGGAACCTACCACAGCAGCGAATTCGGGAGATGCCTGACCTGGATCTGGCAGAATTTCATCTGTCAAAACAAAAGAAGTGTAAAGTGACCTCGACTGACACCTTAACTACATCTAAGATGAAACCTTAATGAAACCCCTAAGTTTCTTAATAATTGATTAGCGGTGACATTTCATAATACGTTTGATTAAATGCAGGATCTCTCATGCTTGATGCTGAACACATAACCAGCTACTGACAAGCTTGAAAACTCGTATGGTGCGAATGTATGTGTGCTTCTCAATAGCACGGTATCAAATAGCTCTCTTGAATACTTTTCAAATGGTTAAAGTGTACATCTTTTTTGGAGAGGGTTTGTATGAAAACACCATTTCAATCCACTCTCATTTCTATTATAGACTGACCCTTGACCTTTGTATCCATGACAACACAGTGCCTTCCAGTGAGCACACTGTAACACAGAGCGAGAGTCTTGCAGTCTTTCACGTCAATCTGCTTTTGAAAAGCTGAATATTTAAAGTAAACTTTAAAATGTGTAGACTTTATAGTAGACATTTATTCACATCATAGATTAGTAAAATGGATTACTTTTTGAACAGAATTTCTATACATTCAGTTAACAGGATCATCAAGCATATAAACTTGAGAAAGTCCCACTTAAGGTGCTCTGTGTTTTCGTGGCCAACTGGATTTCTTTTGATTTCAGATTATTGTAGTCAGACAGCTCTGAATTAGATGAATTACTCTTGGGGCTGTGTTTCCTGCTAATATGAATGTGACGTTCTCTACTGTTTAACTCAATGATCTATATGAACTAACACGGTTTGCAAATCAACCTGAGTGATAGCTGATTGGACACTGTTGTTATAGCAACACTGTCATTTAGAAAACTAGAACACGTCCTTATTTCTCCTTTTAATCATTTATAAAAATGACAATTTATAAAAAAATATACAAAACACATTACCATTATGTTTTTGTTTTACACTATATATCCACTATAGAAGCTTTCCCTTTCCCTTTTTTTTTTTTTTTTTTTTTTTTTACAAATTTCCTGTATTTTCTGGTTATACCAAGAGACCATGACATAATTACATATGATCATTATATAATTTTTTGGACTTCTGCACAATACTGTATATGGGTAGTTGACAAATATATCGTACATGTGCCCTATGGTGTGACATAGCAAAAATGTAGGCAAAAATTTTTTTTTTATAAATGATTTTATATTATAAATAATATTTATAATTATATCTATATAATAGATATAATTATTTTAAATATATAATATAAAATAATATATAACAAACTGTTTGTTTTTAAAATGTTGCTGTCACATTTACAGTTTATTTGTCATCTACCTTTATACAAAAGAAATTTAGCCTTAAAGATTGGCCAGGACTACTTGGCCAGGAAAGATTTGGAGAACCATTTGTGATAGCACTCCCCAAAAAGGACCACAATATAAAACACTGAATGATAGGGCATTACGCATAAAAATAAGAGCAATAATATATATATATATATATATATATATATATATATAAAACATACAAAATATGAAACCATATCTTGTCTGACAAATGACATGCTGGATTTTTTTCTTACATAAAAAATTAAGAGAAGACTAAAAGGGCCCGTTATTGATTGTTTTTATGATATGTAAAATATTAATTTAAAGAATCAAAGACACTTACCGTATATGAAGACAACCTGCCCTGTTATGACCTTCTTCCCTTTATTTGAAGCCGCTGAATTGTTTTTTTCTCGAGACAACACTGCCCCCGTGCGAATTTCATTACCAACTGCACCAAAGCTGCACGCTTTCTCTTGTCAATCATAAAATACTTATTAAAAACATCTATCAAGCTTATCCATGTAACATACTTAGCACCTTCGTATGATGAGTAATATAAAGTATGTGTGGATCACGAACAAAATTAATCTGACATGTTTTTACTATTGGTGTTAGATTTATGGTTAACAACCTTACGTGTGTGGTTTGTATAACACCTAAACAACATCTGCAGAAGGATTTATTCTACTGACCTTCTCTTGGTTACTCCTGAGACACGGTGAGCTTGTTAAAATTCCTCTTCCAAGCCAAATCCCGATTAGCTAACATGAATTCATCTGGCACTGAATGGTTGGATATAAATATTCATAAGCCTCGAGGGCTGGAAATAAAATCAAATGGAGAAGTTGAGGTTCAGATTCATTACGAGATTTCTGGCATTTCTACAAATAAATTACAACGAATCAGTAATCATGATGGTGGTTATGTTACTTGCTGACCACAAATTGCTCTGCGGTGTAATAACAAAGAGAACATGCTGCTATAAAGGATCATTGTGCACCAAGTGATGAGTCCTGGGCTTTTATTTAGCCGAATTTAATACTAGAGTATGAACAAAGAAAAAATCACTGAGCACACAGATTTTTCAGGTTTAAAGTTCATCAAGTTAATTTAAAGTGACGTACAGATCACCAAAAAATTGGATGTGATCATTTACTTACCCTTATGTCTTTACAAACCTGTATGAATGTTCTTCTGTAAAAAGGGAGAAAGTCCAATTTTTCTTTTACAAACTTCTGTGTAAACAGTGTGATTTCTAACACTAAAGTGTAGCTTTGGTTGGTTTTTATCTTTTTAAAGGTCTCATCATTTTCAAAAAGGGTCAAATATATCAAATGTCATGTGATATGAGCAAAAAAAAGGAGAACACCGGGTCAGGTTCTTGATGGTTTATTAGAACAGGAAATGATAAAACAGAGCACAGTTTCCATGCTCAATGACAACCAGAACTAAGGACAATGAATTCTCAAATGCAAAAATATGTGTGTGTGTAGGTATACGTGTCGTGTGTTTTTGTCTTGTGCTGTTGATTTGGAAAGCATGCATGTGACTGTCTGATTGGTGGAGATTATTAGGGCACACAGTAGCATGTAGACGTACACACTACCTCTGTGGACTGGGACCGAGGCTGTGTTCATGCAGATAGTTTACTTAAATTACATTTAAGCACTGAAATAATTATGTACACTGGAGGGGACACGGCTTGTCATTTAATGACAATGGACCCAGTAACACGAACAGCCTCCGGAGTAATACAGATTAGAAGTCCATCACGGTAAACGTGATTTTTTTCTCCTTTCTTTCACAAGAAACGATCTTTGACTACAGGATTTGCACAGTTCATCAGGATCAAACACTGAAATTCAGGTCACAGTCGCAAAATTATTGTCATCATAATTAAACAATTCACACTCCAGAGAACAAATGAAATCACTTGCATGAAATCGTAAACCACAAAAACAAAACAAACAATTATAAAAATGAAGATATCAGTAATGGCTAATATTTTCTCTACAACTTTATAAAATTGCAAGACTCTATTTGTGCTTGTCAGATGTTGCAGAGTGAAAGCATGTCATGTCATTTCTTTTCTTTTCGTTCGCATCCTCTCATTTAGGGTGGCCCATTAGTTCTGACAGTTATGTCTGGGGGATGTAGAAATCTCCGAGATTCTAAAGACAAAGCAGAAAAGAGAAAAGCAGCCCTTCTGACATTGAGAATGCCTGCAGCACATGTCATCACCATTCACAGAAAGCATTTTAATTGGAAGATGGAGAGTAGGCAGATTTATATTTCTGTCCAAACAAAACGAAAGCGAGCTTTTACGACCGGCTCTATTTACGAGAATTACGACGCAGGAAAACTGTGAAACAAGTCGTTTATTTTCTTTCTCCGGGAACACATTTTATAGAGCTAGAGCGCAAATGAACTCAGTTTCACAGCGTCTTTTTTAACTTTTGAGTAAACCAGCCAGTGCTCAGATATCTGTATACAAAATTACTTTCATTTGGTGTCTGTTTGTGGGGTTTAAGATTATTTGGGCAAATATTATATTACTGTAAGTGAAAAAGACCCACATGTCTTGTTTGATGCTTTCGTTTTTCGCCTGGGGTTTGACTGCCCACATCTAATGTAATTGCTTTCGAAAATCAGGCTTTAAAGAACTGTGAGTAAGCAACTGGGTGACTGCGTTTCTGCACGTCCACATCTCTCATGATCATCTCTAGGCCTTATTAGGCCAAGACAGACTTAGCGTAATCATGCATGTTCCTCCTAACAGCGGACTGAAAAAGCCCCCGAGATGGGCACAAGCATGCATGGGTTGGCATATTTTTTCTAACCAGGTAGTGGGCCTCTGTAAAGGGTCTATCTATGGATCTGTGAGTGCCGCTAGCTTTTAGATCGAGGGGAAAGAGTATACCAAAACATTGTTGAACGTGTAAATTACACACTTGGTTGTTGCTTAGAAATCGCTCATGCATTGGCACTTAAACCTATAAATTATACACTTCATTAATCTCCTTACTCTTCTGCTTCAGCGCTTTCATCCCTTCGTATTAAAATAACAAGAAGCTCTTTATCACCACCACAGCAGACTTTTCATTTGGAACATAAACAGAGACGTATCTTTCATGCTGGAATTAAAATGGGCCTAGAGTTTTCTCTTGAAACATTAGGTGCCGACACGTCAAACCTCTCAGGCATTGAGCGCCACAACCTGCCTTTTCGACGCACATGACCGCCCTCTAGTGGACGCACTGGTGTAACGCGAGGTGAATTACGGGCAGCCCTCGGGTACAAAAGAGATAACGTCGTTCACTGAGAGGTGAATGAATCAAAATAGTTCACGGTTTCTTTCATACCTCCCGTGGGGTTTACAACCCCGAAACAAACAAACACCGATCCAAAGAGGGCCGGAGGAACGCGAACAATGGTTGAAGTGGGCACAGGGCCACAGCCAGCTCTGTGATTTTTTTGCTCTCCATCTAAATGTTACATTGTATTCATCTGCCCCGTGATTCTGTGCGGTTTCTGAGGGCCGGCAGTAAATGGGGACCCGGAGGGGCCCGATCTGTCTGGCATCTCATTGACATTCTCCTAGGCTGAGGCCACAACTCTTAGCGGCTATTTGTTGTTGGGATGGTCTTCTCTGGCTGGGCCGGACAAAGACTCTCAGTGTCGCAGATATACTCTGAATGCAGCTCCCTAGCGGCCTGACTCGGCCCAGACAACCGTGCTCACATTCTAGTCAATGAACTGCAGAGAGAAGGAAGTCAAGGAAAAGAAAGAGACAGAAAGTGTTTTCGTGCTTCGCTCTAATCAACTTTACTTAAAAAGTGTATGTATATTAAAAAAATATGATTTAGGAAACGTATATACAATGCAGTTATAATATACAATACCAGTCAAGTTTGGAAACTTTTATTTTTTTACACCTTTTAGAATAAAAGCGAACTCATGAAAACTATGGAGCATGATGATTGTATGTTGTGACTAAAAGCATCTAAAATAAATAAAAACGATATAATATTTTAGCATATTCAAAGTAGCCACCCTTCGACTAGAATTTGGTTCTTTTGGCATTTTATTAAGCAGCTTCTTGAGGTCTCACCCTTGGAAGCTTTTTAAAGAATATTGAAGGGGTTCCCAAACTATTAAGTCATCAATTTTAAGAATTTTGGGGGGGGGTTTAATTAACAAAATTGATATGTTGGCAGAATTTTATTTTTGTCTACAAAAGTAATTTCATACATATAAGCAAAACAACTTTTAGATTCAGATCTCAAGAGTTTCCAAACTTTTGACTGGTACTGTATATTAGGAGAGAGAGAGAGAGAGAGAGAGAGAGAGAGAGAGAGAGAGAGAGAGAGAGAGAGAGAGAGAGAGAGAGAGAGAGAGAGAGAGAGAGAGAGAGAGAGAGAGAGAGAGAGCAAGAGGGAGAGATATTCATATGCTTGTCATATGCTTTGCTCCAGTCAACTTCTCTTGTAAGTGTACGTATAAAACAAAACAAAACAAAACACACCAAAAACCTTCTTCGTTTTGGAAACTATATATAATATATATAAAACCAAAATAAATGGGTCCACCCAAACATATTTTCCTGTACACAAGTCTTTTCCACAGTGCTTCTGTGCTGTTAGCGCTGGTGTCCTCAAAGCATGGCCTGATTCATCCATGACTTTTGGCCACACACATCTGATATAACAGCACACATGTGTTTAGATAAAGTCTCATGGCAGTTGTCTTGATTGCTTCCTGACACTTAATAGAGGGTTAGGGGATGGGGAAATCGGTCACTTGACATCAGATTCATTTATGAAAGTCGACCACGTGGATGTTCGCATTTAACTCTGGCCGATGATCGCATTATTCTGGCTACAAACCCAGTTTCAGCGTGGCTCGCGCACACACGTACACATACAAATGTGAGGAAGATTGAACGTGTCTTCAAAGGCCCCTGGACATACAGCGAATCCATTGAATGGTTCACAGGGCACGAGGTTACACAGAGAGACAATCCGTGACTACTTCTGTTTGGTAAACAGTCAACGTAGCTGTTCTCAAGAATATGATTATGTTGCATTTCTTCTCCCATCGCCAAAGCAATCCTTCCATTTGATTGGACAGGGCGTGATAGGAGCCGCTAATGTGCTAACGCGTTAAGTAGCGCCGTGCCACAGGCTGGGTGAGCAGCCTTGAGGACCACAGCTTCAACACCATCAACCATTAACACTCTTGTTATCTCTCACTCATGTAATATCTGGCCGATTTGTCACATCTGCAGAGCTCAGCCACTCATGGGGGATTATAGAGACACTGGATGGCAGTGAGTGAGGACAGGTAGGGCAGGATTACAAAAGGAGAGTCTTGTCTGAGTCTGTCTTGGGGGGGTGATACGATTCTGAAGGGCGTGAATATGCCCAGACTCACTGTCCGTTCGGGTTACGTTCACTTACGAGACCCCGCTGGGTGTGGTGGGCCGGTCGCACTAACGCAGCATTAGTGCGGGGCTGAATTGGATATGGGTGGTGGTTGGTGGGAGTCGCGTTGTTGCTATTAAAATTTAACCCGTCGCGGGACCAGCGCAACGGTTCGCCGTAGTCCATCTGCGTGGTCGGAGCCGACACCACCCTCCTGCGATCAGGGGAGTCCTGAGGGGTCGCTGGATAGTTGTACTCACCCGCAGAGTTGCGGGTTGTTGGGGCGGACGCTCGCCCGCCCTGTTCCCGCTGACTGGGCGGGTGGGACAGGATGAGATAGCGCTGGCGCTCAGGCACATCACCTGATCCCTCTTGCCGCCCACCCTGCAAATATTTGGAGCTCAGGTATATGACTGCAGAGTTAGCGGGGCATGGCGTCCCTGTCTGCGTGAGGAACGTATGGGTCTGGTCCCAGTCGCAGTCTGTGAGGTGAACGTTGGGAGTTGGACGTTTTTGCTGTAGTGGAGTCTGCTCGGGTGTAGGAAGTCCAGGGTCTATGTCTCCAGACTTCGGCCAGCCATTGGTGAACATATTCTCCACTTGAGAGCGAGGTCGATCGCCACTGATTCGTGTCACGCTGATCACAGAGCCACTGCGGCCGTGTCCCAGCATGCTCTGCTCTTTGTCACTCTTGCGCCGGCTCCCCAACCCTGCCCCGCCTCCTCTAGATCGCTGGCGGTGCTTGAGGCTCATTAACCAACACACCATCAGGCCCGACAGCGCCGCCCCGGTGGAAAACGCGGAAACTGCAGACACCACCAGCAGGTTTACAGACACCAAGCCATCTGGTTCCTCTATGAAACTCTCCTGCTGAGGACCTAATCACACACAGAAAGAAAAACAGTGAGAACACTAATAACAAACAAATCTGCACAAAATGAAATTACCTTGAGGTTTCTTTTCACTTTCTTGTAGTTTAAAGAAAGAAAACATCAAACTAATTGCACTCATTACCTAATGTGGATGGTAGTTTTAACAGCTGTAATAACTGTCATCCAGATTCAAAGCACCAATCATCCATTATGTGTTGTAGAACATTAACTTTCTAAAACGTCTAGAGGTGAATCATTTTGACAAATGCTGAAGCTTTTAAGTCATATTTACCAATTAAAAAGTGCCCTGGGTGTCTATGCACTGCTGATAGACACACAAACAGAGTAAAGAGTAATGGGAGCAATGGATACCACTCACTTTAAAATGACAAGCCTTGAGTTCTTAGAAGAACGCTAATGAATTATTGATGGTGAGAAAACAGGCCGGAATAAAAACTCTGCTGCAATAGATCAATTGGGAAAATATCAGGAGGCCTTTTCGCCTGTGGAGTACAAGCTCCAAGGACTGTTATCGATGAAACTGGACTAAATCTATATTTTAAGTAAGATGGCGAAAGAGAGCTACCCCTCCGAAAAAATCCGGTTCAGCAAAGACTGCAGGCGAGCCCAATAAACATTTGCTAAACTTTAAAAATGTACTGAGAACTTGTATAGTTCAACTGACTATAAAAAGATAAGAGAAATTGTATCTTTAATGGTCTGGTTTTTGAAATTTTATGGCATCTAGTGGTGAGGTTGCGAATTGCAACCAACGGCCACCACTTCACCACTCATCTCTCCCTTTCGAATCACTACGGTGGCTGACACAGGACAAATATGTCATCACATTTTCACTTCTTTGACCAAGGAGATAATATTTATGAAACATGCTCTGTAGAGCAGTTTGTCTGTTTAGGGCTACTGTATAACAACATGGTGAATTCCATGTAAGGGGACCCACGGTGTATGTAGATAGAAATAGCTCATTCTAAAGTAATAAAAGCATGACGTTCATTATGTAAGGTCTTTATACACACATGTATATTATATTGTATTTCTGTCAATAGATTCTCCTTAACATTACACACAGCATTAATGACTATCGATGACAATGGTTTTCCTAATTTACCATAAGCTTAAAGTATTATGGTATTGAGATTAAACATATTTCATTAATACGAATGATAAGAAAAATAAAAAAACTCTCTACTTAAACTTTATTGTTAAAAAATATTTTGAACTTGTCTAGGTGGGTCCCCTTAAAGTAGCACACAGACATTCTATGGATGACATACTGTCTAAAAAATGTATTTGGATATTGCCAGATTTATTTCCACAGTCACAGCAATGAGAACCAACAAAAAAACTTCAATTAGAGATGAAATGCTCTTGGAACAAATTAATTTAATTGCCTGACAAATGCATCACAATGGAGACAAATAGTAATTTCACAGCCGTAATTAGCACTCACAGCCGCTTGTTTAAACGCAGAAATAAAATGAGAAAAGGGAAGGACACAATCAATAAAAATGCTGCTATGAAAATTAGCTCATAATAGCTTCCTCAGTGTGGGTGTTTTAAATTAAAAGCTCTATCTGTCAACGGTGTACAGATATCATTCATTGAGGCGTGCTATGACACTGCCTATCAATTTTCTGGTGGTGTGCATGTTTACTGTATTTATTTTGGAGGGACAGACCACATTACCAATCTGACACCTCAAATCCATCAATCTATTCATGTGGATGCATATATTATCGTTCTGTCCTTTTCACTCTGTTTTATTCTGTCAAACCTTATCTCCACCCTTTCTTGTTTTGTGTTTATCTGCTTCTGCCCTGCTACCGCTCGCTGCCAGTCTCAATTCAACTCAAAAACAGGATTTCCTGATTTGTTTGTGGTGAGGGCAGGGGGGTGCGGTATATTTATCCAGTCCCAGACAGATACCAGGTGTGTGTACCTTTTTTCCAGTATGCTAATTGCTGTATGAAGGGTGGTAAACTATTTGTTTTTGTTTTGATCATCTTTATGATTTATATTTCAGCCGCTGATGGCGGGGTGCGGTTGCATGTTTGTTTGAAGTTGTATAAACGTTGTTGGCATGTGGCGGTTGACTTGACGAACCACTGACTAAAACAGCTTTTGTATACCGTCTCACAGCCCACTTGGCATTCATGCGGACCATGTCGTACACCAGGGAGCGGGGGTGCCGGGGTCTGGAAGGATGTGGTGAGCTGGGTGGGATGCTGGGATGATGTAGTTGTATAGACTGTGTTTGTTCATGGGTTTACATGCAGGATAAGGTAAAGAGGTAAAAGATAATGAAATGTTTGATTGCTTGAAGGCTAAATTGCTCGGACTTTTTTTAAACAAACTCTGAAGGTAGGGTGGCTCAAATGTGCTGCCTTCTGAAATTGCAGCTGCTCAGGTCAAAGGTCATGATGAAATAGCTAAGGGCTCAAAACTCAGAGAAAAACTCAAAAGATATTTGAACATTTATAGATTTATATTTATATTTATAGATGGGAGTGTTTATAGAAATAATAAGAAATATTATACATAAATCTATTATATCTATGCAGTCCTTTGTTGTGATTTTGTTTTATCAGAAATCATTTTTATTATTCATCCTTAACCATTAAAATGATCAAAAAGTGCTTGTCAACATAGTATGTAATTAATAAAAAAATCATTAAAAAATTAAAAACAGCAAATTCAGACATACAAAGTTTTAGAAGGACAGCAACGAAATATAAAATATTCATATATACATATAGAACTAAAACTAAAACAAGCTATTAAAACATTTTCATTAATTGAAATGAAATAAAATACCAGACCAAATTTTAACATATTAATACAATAATTAATACAAGGACAAAAGCACATAACAAAATTCCTAAAAATACTAACAAAAATTAACATGATAATAAAACATTATTCAAATGACTAATTCAATATATATGTATATATATATAACCTACAATAAAACAAAATGATAATAATTTCATTATTAAGATCACCTGCTCTGGATATGTGATATATTTAAGAAAAAAAAAGAATATGAATATGTATTCATATAAACCTCAAGGTAGCTGTTGCTTCATTACATCATTAACATTAAAATAAATAAGGAACAAGAAGTTTGGATTCAGACAGGTTTAAAGTCTGTGAAACACATGTTTACTTGCAGTGCTCAGGAACAACTAGAGGACTAATAGGGCTTTGGTTTGTAAGCAGCGTTACGACCTACATCAAACACTCACAGTATGTGCGAGTTGTTTTGTTCTCAGGCACAGCCCTGATGGTGCCTCGGAAAAATATCACCCAGACCACACCGGCCTTTCTCCATAATAAAAGAGATGCATTAAAAAGCCGCCTGTCTGGAGGGCCACCTCTTTCTTCCCTCTCTCGCCTGCAATGTGTTTGTCTAAAAAAAAAAGATATGGTGCGTGTATACGATGAATAGATCCGGACCATTATAGATGTTGCCTTTGTAGCCACTTAGCTTTGTCGTGACGGCTTAAGAAAACAAAACAAATAGAAAGGAGTGGACGGGGGGACATCGTTCCTTTCTTTCCTCATTCCCGACGGTGTGACAGAATCCCTCTTTCCCCATTTACTTATTAAAAGCTTAATGGAAGGCAGCCGGACTTCCAGCCTGGAGAACAACGAGCCCGTCCTGAGCTGGAAGCTCTAATTACGGGTGAACAATAGTGGTGGATGGGTCTGGTTAGAATTGGTCTGGGACGGCAACAGGCCAAGTGCTAAAAGACCTAGAGCCCTGGGACTAACTGTCTTGCTTTTAGCTTTTATTCCATAGACCTTTTCACTACATCCCAGAGTTTGTTGTTTGTTGCTTATCTATCTATCCGTCTATCTATGTGAACATCCTCTCTCGCTCATTCGTTGTTCCTCCACCCCTCCCCTTCCTCTTATCCTGCCATGTTCTTTCATCTTCTGCTGGCTGTCTCTCTAGGGATGCACCCTTATTCTTTAATTCCCTGTATCACTCTTCTGCACTCCTCCTTGCTCGCTCTCTCTCCTCTTTCAACCTGTAAGCGGAGACGCGGCTAATGAAATGCTAGTAGGGCCCTCGCTGAGATCTCGTCATTAAAAACCTCAGGTGGAATATGGATTTTCTTATTTCCAACCTTCCCAGGGTTTATTAATTAACCGACCTTCTGTCTCGGGGTGAAGAGCGGTTTAACACACAAGTGTGTGTGTGTGTTGCAAGCAGGTCCTTATCTGCTGAGAAGAGATGCTGGCTTATGTAACTCGTGCAACTTGTTATTCTTGCAGTAGTTTCTGCATTGCATTAGATTGAGTGCCGTGTGTGTGTGTGTGTGTGGTGGCGGCTTATGGTTCACTGGCTTTACTCATTATCTTTCTCTCTCTCTCTCTCTCTCTCTCTCTCTCTCTCTCTCTCTCTCTCTCTCTCTCTCTCACGCACGCACGCGCACGCACGCACACACACACACACACACACACACACACACACGCACACTTTATTCTGTTCTCATTCTTTGCAGAAAGACTGCAGGCTATTCTGTCTCTCTTTAGTTCTCGACTCCTCACTCTTCTCTTGCTGTGCCTAAGTCTTACTTTTCTGCTTTGTGTTAACACTGTTGGAAAGGCGAGCGTTGCTGGTCAGCGGCATATGTTATTTTTAGTGTACTGGTATGCTAGTGACCCTACCAGGTTTTCTAACTAGCAAGCCTTAAAGTTCGCCCCAAATTTGTATCATTTATTCACCCTTACAAAAGATATTTTAGAAAACATTGGTAACCAAACAACATTGACCCTCATTGATTTTCACTGTATGAACACAAAACTATTTAGACATTTCTCGAAATATCTACTTTTGTGTTCCACAGAAGAGAGAAAGTCACAGGTTTTAAACAACACGAGGGCCAATAAATAAAGAGCTTTATTTTTAGATGCACTATCCCTTCAGCCAGCTTTATTAAAAAGATCAAGATTTGGTTAATTCACCAAAACAAAATTACCCAGCACATACCTCAACAAGTACACCATGGTGTTACACATGATACATCATGTCATTGAAATTTGATACAGCATGTCATTTTGGATAAGCGTCTACCAAATGTATAAATGTAAACATAACCAGTATGGTTATGCTGAGAAAGCCTGTCTTTTCAGCAGGTTTTCATAAAAGCGCCTTAGACAAAATCTGCAATTTTTTAAACCCGTCTGGTTCTAGGCAGGGTGTTTACAAAAAGATAGTGGCAAAGCCATTTACGGCTTCTTAGCTTACATTTAAAAGCCGAACTCCCGGATCGATATACAGACTGCAGGTTTACGGACGACCGCATGTGTTCTCAATTAGCTTTTCTAGAATTTTCAATAAAGACCGAGCTGCTCGTGGCCCATATCATTCCAATAAGGTGAAAGGCTTCCTGGCACTGGTTCAGGGTTTCTAATTCCAACATAATTGTGCAGCTATAATCCACAACGCTTGCCGATGATTAACATGAAACTAAATAGAAGGTACTGTTTAAAATAATGAGGGCTATTGAGAGGAGGGCGAACACGGATATGAGCCGCCCCACAGGAGTCGAGCGTTAAAAGGGAAACGGTCGACTGCCACGGCACTGTTCCCTATTGTTGCGTGCTCACCTTTTCCACATTCTGCAGACGCCGCCTAGTCAGCCCCAATCAATTGCAGTCAATTAGCGCCTGCTTTCTCGACATAGCTTCTCTCGATCATAGCAACTGTTGCCGACAGATCCTAATGAGGATGCAGATGAGAGGCCGTTCAGCTGTGTTTAATTATCAAACAAGTATGCAGGATCACGGAAGTGCGTCGATGCACAAACTGCATTACAATGCGACAGACGTGGCTTGCACGGGCTATACAGTAACAGGAAGTTAGCTGGTAAATTGATAGCCTCGGTTTAGAGGCGAAACAAGAGAAGTCTCAAATGAAATGATTAAGAAATATTCCACAGTGGGTTATAAATTCAGAAAGCGACACCGCGCTATTAGTCGAGCCAACTGCAATCTGCATGCGCCGCAATCTCGAAACCTTAATTTAAAGTTAATCTTTCCAGCATGCTTTAGACGTACATTTCGCCTGGCAGTGTGTTCTGTAAATGGCAGTATATTACAGCAGCTGAAAACACTTGGTTATTGTATTAAGTTAACACTCTGGTACTGACAGTTGTGTGCTCTGTCTATCTGAGATATAGAGTTTGCCGGTTTGGGACGTCTGGATTTTCTTTTTGCACATTTGATGAATTCTGCAGTGGCCATTCACGACCGTTCAAAAGTTTAGAGTACCAGTAATCCTTAACAAAAAATGTTTGTTCTGTAATGAAATAAATTTATATCAAAGCAATAAATATGTTGGCTCATTTTAGAACATACATATGCCTTCAGATCACGTTTTTAAGATCATGAAAAGCATCAGTCAAGTGACCCCAAACCTATGAAACTAGGGTATAAATGTGAAGAGTTTATTTGCAAAAACAGATAACCCAGTTTTTAAAAATGTTCAAAAATTATATTTGTTATTGTGCTAGTTAGATGTTTTATTTTTAGTTATTACTACTTAATCAAAACAATTGCAGTTTGATTGATTTTAATTGAAATGCACAATAAAAATAATGAATGAGTTACAGGTGTGGACAAAAAAAGGACACCCGTTGGTAAATATGAGCAAAGAATGCTGTGAAAATATATCTGCTTGTTTCTTTTTTATTAAAAAATTTCAAAAAAATCCAATGTTTCATTGTAGTAAAACAACTGAAAGTGGGGGGAGATCACATTATGAAATAAGTGTTTTTCTTTAATATTGAAAATTATGATTAAAAGATCAAAAGGAGAAACAATTCTTTGCTCAAATTTAGGGGGCAAATATTTTTGTCACCAACTGTACCTGTTTTTTCACGCACGCACGCACGCACGCACGCACGCACACAGGCAAAGTTTTTTAAACATCTTTATGTCATATATAGTTTTGCTCAAACAGCCTGCAGTGTTTTTATGTTCACACACACACACACACACACACACACACACACACACACACACACACACACACACACACACACACACACACACACACACACACACACACACACACACACACACACACACACACACACACACCTGTCTGAACTATCACTTTCACCCAGTCACCATGATCTGTGGCGGAGATTCTTCATGCCCTGTCAACACGCCTGGCAACCGCCACGGCAACATCCTCAACAGCACAACACGCGGTGGCTGCGCTCCAGGCTTCAGTGGCAGCTGCTGTTGTCCTTTCACACTACTGAGTCTCTTACTGACTGATGGCGGCAAACAGGCCAATGAGGGCGAGCTGTACACCACCCTATATTTTTTACACATATATACCTGCTAATTTTCCTATCGAGTAATGTCTTTCATAACTGACACATTGAGTTGAAATGATAGAAGGAAGAGGATGGCACAGGATCAGAGAAACTGGAATTGCGTTTGTGTATTGAAGCACCAACTATATGACTCAAACCTCATCCTTATGTGCAAATAAGTGACCTAGTCTGTGAAAACCCAGCTAAAGTCATTTTCTACATAAAATCCTTCTACATAAAGTAAAGAACATTTTGTCATGTACTTGATCTCTTTAATATAGACTGAACAAGGCCATGTCAAAAATTGAAATCATAGTGAAATTCATGGTTGAAATCCAACTTTGATGCCTGTTATCTCTAATAAGTTGTTATCTATAATACGTTTTTGATACTTTTGATAGCCTGATTTTTACAGATTGGGTCACATATTCATTTCTACTTCAACACATGATACTGCAATAGCTTGTAAACAAAACACAGCTCTAAAATGATGTTTATATTCAGCAATACCACTAACCTTCTTTTTCTTCATTGTCATTGTGCAGAGTACAAGAACAATCAATAATATGCAGTTACCATCTAATCAGAAGTGCAAATAACCTTACATATACAAATAAATATAAATGTTTCTATACAATAATGGGTTTATATATACATAATCCTTTAAATTGGAGGTTGTAAAAAAATCTGTATTTTTGTACACCAATAACTACTGTTGTCTGCTACGCTGCACATAAAACTTTGACTTTGACCTGACTCCCGGTTTTCTTGTCTCTCATTCCTTCAACCCCCATTCCCCCCCCCCACACACGCACACATTGTTTTTTTCATTTCTGGCCACACTGAAGCTTTCTCAATGGTCTCCGCATGGCTGATCTGCTCGATCACAGCCTTCGGCTCAGAAAGGAGGAATGTGAAATGTGTATGGGTTTATATACATGTCCGTGATTCCCCGTAAAGTGACTGAATTAATGACCTGGACATGAAGGTCATGAAGTGTTGAACTTTAGGAGAAATTGAAGTGCCCCTGTGGGAGTATTTGTAGGGTCCAGAGGGCAAGAGCAGTACATCACTCACAAACACAAAAACCGCCCCTCTATAAAACCCCTTACGCACCCTACACACTCCACGGAGCGTACAAAACCTGATACTGTTCAGCCATGGTGGCTGGTTGTAAATTTTCTTTCTTAACTGTCCTGTTCTGTCCGGTCAACACTGCCACACACACACACAACTTTCTGTCAATCACTTGTATGGTAGCTTAACACGTAGAGCAACACCAAGATTATGCGTATGAATGCATATACTGAAAATTAAAAAAAGAATGCATTATAATTTGCTTTGGTTAAAGCATCTGTCAAATGTGTAAACGTAAATGTAACGTAAACACAATGTTAGTATAGAGGCAACGATGCCCACTCTTCCACTTGCAATTACTTGCCACCTAAATCCATTACAGCAGTTCAGATTAACAAATTTCTCAACATGTAAGTCTTTTTCTTCCCAACTGTAACCCCATTCTGCAAGAATGACACACCTAGCATAACTGTGTATTACAATTAAATCATCATTGCACTGTCTGCCAATTGAAAACATCACCTTTCTTCTAAAAATATTTTTACAGCGGCGTAATTGTCTCCATCTGTGTCAACTCGGTGATTATGCTCAAATGCTTTTGCAGCAACGCACACATGAGTGAAAGGCACAGGGGGTGAAGTGTAGACGCAAAGAAAACGTAATAGAGAGAGAACAGTTAAACAGCTGGATGCCAGGATAGAGGGTTCGACTAGAAACTCATTTTGCAGCCCATTCATTCGTAACAGAAGCAGAGCGTGACAGTTTCTTCCTACCCCGACATCTCCTCTCTTTTGATGCCTGGTTTAATAGAGGTGACATTTGTCAATGTGCTTTCTGTGCAAATAATGTCACCCGTCGCTGACACAAGGGTGGTTAACGTTTACCGAGATTTGCTATATTAATATACTCTATCCTCCAAAAGACCTTGCGACTGAACAAAAGCAAATATTTTTACAAAGAAAAGGATTCCGTTGAAGTTAAACTACCATCAAATTAGCTAGTAATTCTGTAATCGATATAGTCTTAAAGGTCATGACCTGGAAAGGGTTAACAGCACAAGAGGAGAGGATTTCATCGGGAAACCGTCTGCCCTGGCTGGAACGCGAAATGTCACGGTTTTCATTCAGATATTTCGCATTTCTGCTTTTGTACAATGTGTACCCATCGTTCAAACAACAATTTAATTGTTTCAAGAGCTGTTGTTTACTTCTCAGGCACAGGCGTTTTAGCGAGTTTAGTCATCAGCAATCATCACGCAAGTTTTCACAACCTGGCAGCTTTCCCAAACAGAGAGAGGAAGAATAATGGAGAGAAACACAAAGACAGAGCCAACGAGATAGAGAAACCTTCAAAATGCAGAACGACAGGTGGCTGCGGGGGCACATCTCTGGCCTCGGAGGGCAGCGCTCGCAGGTCAACTAAATTAAAGCGTCTGATGTCTACATCCACTTTGATCAGCTTCCCCTCAGAGCAGCAGGAATAGAGGAGAGCTGACATTTTGAAGCCGATCGCTAAGTGCTCGGTCAGGACATGGGAAGCGCTGACGCATCTCTAATTACACTTCTCCCACTGACACGCAAAATGAGAGAGACTGTAGACGCTGGCTGATCAGTTATTCAACACCAGGGGAAGGTTTGAGGGGCTGAGGAAGGATGAAAAATAAAGACAGACAGAGATGAAGATGGAAGTCATTTGTTTGGGCAGTTGACATGCTGCAGTGTGGCATGCAACATGATTTCAAACAACATTTGTTTATACTAATTCTCTAATAATTGTGTGAACAGACTTTTTAGTTAACAGTAAATTATCTGTGAAAGGTATTTATATACATCACTACATTTATAAATACACCAGATACATCTTTTTAAGTTGCACTTAAAGGTATAGTTCACCCAAAAATCACTCTCATGTCATTCCAAAGCTGTACGACTTTCTTTCTTCTGCAGAACACAAATGAAGATATTTTGAAGAACGCTGGTAACCAAACAATATTGGTCCTCGTTGACTTCCATTCTCAAAATATTTTATTTTGTGTTCCACAGAACAAAAAGACACAAAGCTTTTGAATGATATGAGAGTGAATAAATTATGGGGGAAAAATTTTTTTTGGTGAACTATCCCTTTAACCATCTGCTGTAAAAAACCACACCATGATTGCGTAAGTAGCACAATAACATTTTTAGTAATAGCCAAAAATACATTGTTATGGGTCTCAATTATACATTTTTCAAGATAATTAATGATTAAGTGAGATATTTTGTACATTTCCTACCGTAAATATATATAAAAAAATATTTTAGTGAGTAATATGCTATGCTTATGGTTTTGTTGACCAGGGTCACAGATAAAAAAATAAAAAAATCATTTGTCACACTGCAAAAACCCCTGATATTTTGAAATAAAACTGATGCTGAAACTTGAAGCAGTGAAAAATACCTAAAAAATGTAAGTTCCAAAAAACAACTATTTGTCAACTACCCACATGTAGATTGTAGCACAGTTATAGATAGAACTGATGATTAATTCTTGAGATGAAGAAATACACCGACACTGACACAGAGAGAGTAAGGAAGAAGGCAAGGGAGAGCGAGGGAATAATCATTTTTTGCTGTCCAGAAGGCAGCTGGATGTTGAGAGTTATGGCACTGTGAAGCCCTTGGGACTTTCAGCAGGAGTGATAGTTCTGTGACACTGGAAACATCAGAGCTTGCTCTCTAAATCACTCATGGTCTCATGTCTACACCCGTCCCAACCCCCATCACCTGTCCTTGGACATGGGCTCCTGTCTGTCTGACAAGCACCTCAACTATATACACAGCTTATTCCATCTCTGTAAGTATCCCTCACCCCCTGCTTCTCTCTCTCTCTCTCTCTCTCTCTCTCTCTCTCTCTCTCTCGCCCCCGTGCTTTATGGATCCCACCCTCTGTAATCATTCAGCCCCGACCAAGCCGGATAAGAGATGAAAATCGATTCTGCCCCCGCTTTCACATGCCACTATTCTCTCCTTTAGCAGAAACTGTTAACATCAGCCATCAGCCACGTCTGAAGCTGTGGACAGACAAACATGTGAACATGCGGTCATGAGAAGTTCAGTCGGGTGATCTCATCACTGGGCTGCCCACCCAAGTCCTCTTTCTGTATCCCCCTTAAACCAGAGATGAAAGCCAGTCTCTAGCCACAAACAGTGATGGATGCGGTGTTACATCCTCCAAACTGCCCACCTCTCAACCCTGGGTCTGCATCTCTCTGGACTGCACGCTCAAGAGAACCGCAGCTGAGGGGTGTGATGGATGTGACAGGTCTGATAGGGTCCCTGCCTGGTCTGCTGATCAAAGCCTTGAAGACGAACACTTATTTATACATGATTTACTATGGCAGGAAAATGAGACGTTCTCAATGAAGGTCTGAGGAAGACCAGCTTAAAATGAAGTGACATGTTGATGGCATTTCCAGTGAAGATCGTTTTAGTAGTTCAGAGAAAAGCAGACCTACGCTGAAAACCGTCATGTAAAACCCAACAGCTTCGTTCAGGATTTTATCGAGCTGCCTTAATGTCTACTACCCACATACTGAAGAGTAGGTATAGCCGCCTTCTAAGAAAACATCCTAACTTAAATGAAACCTCATCATTTATGATTTGGATCGCTCTACGTAGGAAGCAGCGTGCCATGCAAACAGACATTTGAGCATAAGACTGAATACACAACTTATTTTAATCAAGTTAATGATATTTTACACAAATATTGGAAACAATGCATTTTTAAAGGGATAGTTCACCCAAAAATGAAAATTATCCTTCACCTTCCTGTCATTCCTGTATGGCTTTCTTTCTTGGGCAGAACACAAAAGAAGATACTTCAAAGAATGTTGGTAACCGAACAACAGCGGTACTCATTCACTTCTATTGTATGGACACAAAACCAATGCAATTCAATGGGTACCGGCATTGTTCAGTTACCAACAATATCTCTTTTGCGTTTTTCAGAAAAACACATTTACAAGTTTTAATTTACTAATGTAAGTAAATGAAAATAAATGAAATTAACCTTAACTAATATTAAGAAATGCTGTAGAAATATTCATGATAGTGAATGCGTCAACTAATGTTGACACAACCGTATTGTCATTTGTTAACAATTATTCTTATTTCAATTCTTATTCTTATTCAATTATTATTATCTTTTATATTTAGAATATCTACACCGCAAAATATCAGTATTACCTAAAAAAAAGTCTAAAAACATTATGTAATGCCTATGATGCCTTAAAATCCTGTCTGCTAGGAAGATCACTTTGTTTTTGAACGGAGCAAACATATACTGATGTTTCATAAAGGGTACATTTGCCAAAATAAAATACAAATGGTTCTGTTACAAGACATTATTCATGCTACCGTGAAAGATGGACTATTTATTCTGATTTACTGATCTTTTCCATTAGCTAACACATTAGCAAATAAAGCAGTTGGTTTCAGCATCCCATTACACTCTGGCTTCTGCACGGCAGCACAAACAGAGGCTGAGAAACTTCAAAAGCTCTTGATGAGCAGATTAAAATCCAGCCAGGCAGACACGATCATTATGCAATATTTATATATCCGACTGTTTGTGTCTCGCAGACGATGAGGAGGTCTCCCGTGGTGGAACCGGGAATAACGCGCACTGTTGCCTGTGCGAAATCAGCGGTGAGATCAAAGGGGACCCTGCGCCGACTGAATATTTCAGAATGAGCGATTGATTTTCTGCAATGAACCCCACCAAAAGAGGCTCACAGACGACTGTAATTGGAAATGAAAGGAAAGCTATAAATAGAATGCGCAAATTGCACCAAACCAAGGCTTGAGGAGCAGAACAGAAGCTCAAAATGGAGGAGAGGTGGAAAACGAGGGGGCCGCGGATCTGCGAGACGTGAGAACTGGGGTCAACGTGCGATGGAGTTTTATAGTCGCAATAAAAACGTTCTCTTACCGTCACAGTCGCCCAAGTGAGACGTGTTCCCATGCTCGACGTCTTGCTCGAAGGGAAGTCTGTGGTGAAAGGGTGAAACAGAAACAGTAGTTGAATCATTCATCAACAAACCACATAAACAGGCCGTAAAACCGCAGCGTCGGAATTACAGTAATGCCTGTGTGTTATTCGCCTTTGTTACTTTATGAAAGAAAAACACTATTTTTAAAGCCGCCTTCAAGGCCTCTTCTGAAAAGCCTTGCTGTTATTGCCCTTTGCTCCTTTTGGCTTTCATAATATGCAGTATTTAAATTAACGTGCGCGGGTTAAACTGAAACTCCATCCCGACTCTTCATCACATCTCTAGAAGCCCAGAGACATCACAGTGCTCAATTAGAGATGTTCTGCGTTACCTTAAAGCCGCATTAATGAAGAAAAACGTCCGTAATCGGCTCAGGAATGGCTCTGTTCCAATAGCACAAGTCAAACAGAGGAAGGGCCGAAGGCTACACGCAGCAGAAACCATGCACCCGGGGACTGGCCTCTTTCCACTACTGTCGGCAATTAGTCAAAACCCAAGACAACAAGGCAGTCAGGGGTCTTTTTTTACTGCCAGGGTCTTGGTTTTCCAGAAGATACGCTTGCGCCCGTGTGGTTAAGCGGTTGCTGCGAAATGTCTATAAAATATAATGTTTCAACAAACTGCAGGCGCGGAGCTGTAATCTCCAGAACTCCTCTGAGAGAAGATGGCAGAGACTACAGCGGTGAACCACGTTGAGAATTTAAATGAGCGCACAAAATCCAAACCACCGCTCTCTTGAGGATAAACATTAGCTGTATTATATCACTGAGTACTATATAAAGAGTGATAAACAGCCAAGGAAATTCCCAAAGATATAAATCTTGTTTTGCATATTCACTGTTATTGTGTATATTAGAAAACGGCAGTAATTGGAACCACTTTCGAAAAGTTTTCGAGTGCGAAATTCAATTGATGTGAAATTTTTGGCCAATATGCGGGACAGCATCGATCCACAGGTTGACCGTCCTTGGTAAATCAAATCAGATCTGAGCAGTGGGCTATAACTGGATAAGGGTGCTGAGGTAAAACCGTATTTAAGTTTTCGCTGTCAGAACTACAGGCAGACAACCTGTATTTGCACACAGAACTCAATTAACCGTCTCCCTCAAGACAGATATACTTTCATATGTGAAATGCGCTCGTATTTAAACATAGAAAGAACACTAACAAAGGAAATTCATCAAACAAACTTACTAGATGATACTACTAGATGATAGTGTAAACACAAAATGTTAGTATTTTTATATTATACACTACCATTTAGAGGTTTAAAGTTTTTTTTCCCAAATATTAGAGCGATAGTAATAGTAACTTAACCCTCAATAAATAATAAGTGTTGTACTATTGTATTGTTGTATATGTACACTATTTTTCATTATGGTTTAAGTCATTTTACGACTAGTTTACAGTGTAGAGAAAAAGGAACAGGAGACAAAAAAGACTATACGTGTCGGCGCACAGTCCTTGAACCATCAGCACCAACCAAAAACTTTATTCAATAAAATGTTAGTTTTGTAATAAAAAACCATTACGTTTTGCCTATAGATGGTTTTATCAGATGCATACACCTGTCCTTAAGTTAACTTCTAGTCTGTAATCGGTCTGGCTAGTGGCTAATAATATAACTATTTATATTTTATTTAGATTAATATTAATTTAGATTTATTGTACAATATTTGCATTAAATAAACAATTTGTTGAATGGGTCGTGTAACTTTGTCGCATTTAAGTTTAGCCAAGTAACGGTTCTTCTACTGTTAACCCAAAATAATACTGACTAGACATACTTTTAACTTGCTAGCGAGTGTCATTTACTTGTTATTTCTTTTGCTTGTTATCAGAAATAATCTGCAGGGGTTTTTTGTTCATGTGTACAAAAGCATGCATGTGCAGTAACATTTGTTTATGTTGTTGCTTTGAAACAGTCTATAAAAACATTTTGTCGGTGCCAATAGCCCTGTGGTTAGTGTGCAGACATATTGTGCCAGTGCACTTGCGGCCCGACCCGAGTTTGGTTCCCGTCTCGAGCATCCTTTGCTGGTCCCACTCTCCTGTCTCTATCCAATGATTTTCTGTCAGTTTTAAGAACATTTTGTAGACATGTAAACATGTCTTCAGATCAAAGGTCAAGAGAAACATTTCACTCAAGTGACCTCAAACTTCTGAATGGTGTATACAAAAAGTGTTTTATCTGTGGATCTTATTCTATAAAGCTTTATTGGGTCCTTTCTTCAGACACACTTCTTCAGAGTCAGTCAGTACAGGTGTTAGCTCATAAAATTTGTGATACATGTGCCGACTCAAAACTCACCTGGTACCCGAGCGGAGGAAAGAGCAGGTGCTTCCTTTGGTCCAGCCGCAGTATGGGTCCCGTGAGCCGATGCAGTTCCTGTGAAAAAACAGGAAAACATGAATAGTATCCCTTAGCCCAGCACAGTATAGTTTAATTCCGCTGGATTTCACCCAAGTACGATCTTCCCGGTTCAGTGCACACATTAGACGCGTGACATGTGTTATTGAGCATTACGCCTCAGTAGGCTGCATGGATGGGCCACGGGCAGAGCGTACAGCACGCAGGCTGGTGTAGGATTCCTCTATGTGCCTGACCACTGGTCACAGAAAGAGCTATGAACACTAAGAGCCTACAACTGAACCAAAAATGATTTGAACACTTGAAAATGCCTGAAGGTCTTTGCATTATATAAGAAAATATACTAATAAAAGTGGCATTTATTTTTATGGCGTACGGCACCAACGCGGTTTCACAGCAAAACATTTTGCAAACCAAAGAAATGTGTTATAGATTTATAAATCAATAGATTTATTGTTCTGAAGGATTGTGTGTATATTTAATAGCTACAAGTCAGATGGTTGTAACTGTGCCTCAGATGCAAATCCATTACATCTGTGTTTGTATAGATGGGAAAGATTTATCAAATCCATTTATTGGTTGGGTTGAGGAAGTTCCTGCAGATCCCACTTGCTGTGTTCCTCTCAGGAGGTCCCTGTGTATATTTAGTTAGCACATTTTTTACCAAGTATAAAGGTCGTGTAACACAAGCAGTTCCTTAGGCTAAAAACTTTCAAGAATGTTGGGATGCGAAAAGGTCAACATCATGTCCCGAAGGGTTACGCTACACTTCAACTAAATAATTAGCTTCTATAAATTCTTCTCCCCTCAAGCATTTTGGCCAGACTTGCTTATTTTTTGTATCAAAAGAAATCGAATATATTGGCGAGTCTCCCAACACTGCTTAGCACAATACAACAAGTTGTAACAATTCAAAATGAAGCCAGAAGGTATTTCTCAGAATTTGAGGAACATGCCTATAGATAATGTGATGAACTACACATGTGAACTTATCTAACACATCCTCTATAAAAGCAAAAAAGAATTTGATTGCAGACAAGGGTTGGTATTTTGTATTTGGCATTACATATTTTAGTGTGATTTATAGATCTATAGTGCTATATACAAGAGTATATCTCCCTGTATATGCAAGAGTCATATACAGGGAGAATAAATGATGACAGAAATTTTATTTTTGGGTGAGCTATCCCTTTAAACGGTTAGGTTAAAAATGTAAGTTCAGATTATTCTCAAATATTGCGCTTTATTCAACAACAATATCAATAAATCAATGAAAAATACCAATTTAGTCAGTCGAGTAAATGTCTGTGTTTAAGTGTATAATTGTATAAGAAGATGTCGTTTTGCTGTGTAACAAACCGAAGAGTTTGTGCATGTGTCACTCACTTCATACAGCGGGAATACAGCTGGCAGCGCGCTACAGGCACTTTGATCACGCAGGATGGGAAAGCCAGCAGGAGGCTGTGACTGATGCGGTCCAGCGTGAGAGACAGCAGCTGTCTGGCCTGAGGAGAGTCCGGCCCACACCTGGAACAAACACAGTCCAAATCAATTTACCAGAAATTACGAGCGCGGAGAGAAAGTCAAAAACTATTTACACACTTTGAAGCAGGCCGACTTGGCTCAAACATAAAATTAACAGTTTAGACAACCTAATGCAGTCTTGTTTTATTCTAATAAGGTACTATGCTATGATCGATGATAACATGTTTATTTATATATACAAATGGTCATTTTGATCTACTGTTAATGTTTTATTGTTCATCAGCTAAAAAAAAACCCACAAAGTTGGGCAATCCTAACAATATTGTTTCTCTGTTTTGTTGTTTTCATAGGTGTGGATGCCGCTATTCTCTGAAGTCCCTGAAGATTATTTCTGATAACAAGCAAAAGAAATGACATTAGCTAGCAAGTTAAAAATATGTCTAGTCAGTATTATTTTGGGTTACCAGTAAAAGAACCATTACTTGGCTAAACTTAGTAACTTAAGGAATAGTTCACTTTAGAACTAGGAAAAATGACTTGAACACAAAATGAGATATTTTGAAAAATGTAGTAAAGGAAAACAGTTCTGGTGCACTTTTTACTACCATTGTTATTTTTCCTACTATAGTAGTCAATGGACTCCCAAAACTGTTTGGTTACAAGCATTCGTCCAAATATCTTTCTCTGTGTTTAACCAAACAAAGACATTTATACAGATTTGGAACAACTAAAAGGTGAGTAAATAATCCTAAAACTTAAATTCCTTAAAATGCGACAAAGTTACACGACCCATTCAACAAATTGTTTATTTAATAAAATTAATATACAATAAAATATTAATATAAAGTAATTTTTATTTAGTTTTATATTATATTAGTGATACAAGAAATAGTTATAGCCACTAGCCAGACCGATCAACAAACACAGACCAGAAGTTAACTTCGGACCAAGTGCGTGTGTCCGATGAAAAACAAAAAGAAGGAGTAAAGGGATGAGGAAGTGTATCATATTAATGTGATGCCACTTTGGCCCCTGTAACCAATCTGATTGAAATCTGTGAGCCTGGCAGCCGCCCACTCTATGCTTTAAACTTAATAAGCACTTAACGCTGAAGAATCACTCTAGCACCTGGCAGGCCGGCTACAACGCGCATTTGTTTGCATACATATACGCATACATATGGTTATAGAGACGCTTACGATAATAGCCTTGATTGCGACGGAGAGATCATTAGTACTCTCAATGCAATGAGCCGCACTTATCAAACACCTCCAAGAGTGAACAAGCAATGAGATCGAGCACAGGCTGGAAAATATATGTTGAAAAATGAAAGACGTCTGAATGAATGAATCATTGCAGCCCTACGGCACCTTTTTTCCATGCAGCCAAAACAAGTGATGAAGAGCGAAGCAGGAAGAGAGAGGGTGAGATAAAGAGGTGCGACTGGCAGGTTTAAAGTGAATAAAGCCGGAAAAAACAACCTCTTTTGACACATATGAGCCAAGGAGTGAAACAGAAGAGATGAAAATGAATCACTGCTATAGTTAGATCACAGAAAATAAGTTTGAACAGAAAAAATTGGCTGAAATAAGCCAGGCAACTTACATAAAAAATGAGAGGTGTCGAAAATCGAGCTCTCACATCAATTAATATTCAAGCCCTCATACCCCAATCCTGCTCTCTTTCTGCTTCGTTGTGGTTTTTAAATTGGTACAGACGATGAAAGGGTCAGTTTGAACTGCTTTTGACCTTCCAGACCCCATGTGTGCCAAATAATTAACCTCTTTACAGTTGTGTGATAACAAAATATGGAGATAAGGTTTCAGAAGGACAGAAGCGATATGTTTGTTTTACTATACTAGCTGGGTTGTGTTACTAAAGACAATTGGGATCTCACATTGGTCACATTATTGTTTCAGTTAATTCCTTGTTTGTTTGGGAAAAAAACGTTCACTTACTTTGGTGTGTAAAATGCTCTCTGTATTTTGATTTAGCAAGGCAGAGATGCAGGGCATGAATAGAAAACCAGACTAAACCAGTTAAGGATGCAGACACAATTGTATCCATGGAAAATGCTGCTTACAAACACCGCCTTCAGCAAACGATAATAACCAGTTAATGCCCCATCTGTTTAAATTACATGATTTTCCTCCCGTGGTCTTTCAACATAATATTTTTACCACAAACAATGTTACAACATTAACCTCTTTAGTACCTGTCAGGGTTGTAACCCTCCAGTTCCTCCAGAAATATGTTGTTAATTGAAACTGTATTGTCTCTGTTCGGGGTGACAAGGAATTTGAGGATGGTGCCTCGACTGGAACCCAGGAAGAGGACTGTCTGGTTGCCATAGGGACCGGCATTTGTGTCCACCACCATTTTATTCAGCTGGTATCTGTAAAAACAAAAACAGCGTATAAAAATCCAAACACACCTTTCAACGTCACTCATACTCAAATGAGACAGAGAGTAAAAGAGGCATTAAAAATGAAGCAAACCCTGCTGCCAAAATAGCAAACCACATGAATCTAAAGAACAATTTGCATAATTGAGACAAACTGGCACGTCTTGGGACAACGGCACTGTCTCAGTGATTCAGCTTTCTAAAATAAGATGATTTCCTACAGGGTTTGAAATTACACAAACAACTTGTCACTATAATTTTTCGTCCTGTGCCCTGTGGGATGCTGTGAAACCCCAGCTGCTGGAACCCTAAAGTCTGAACACTGACAGACGCTAATGCTAGCAGACGTGGTAGTCTACTAGTCAGATGTTCAGAAAGAGAGTGTGAATCGTAGAGTAGTAAAGATGAAAGAATGAACTGAAGAAACTTCAGTTAACTTCTGAATAATGTGTTCTTTGTTATGGAAAGTTACGGAAAAATCCTGCTATAACCAGCTACTTTGGCTACTTTTGCTGTCCCGAAGCTGTTCTAGATGGAATATCAACATTTAGAAATGAGGAGCCGATCTTGGCGAAGCTGGTAGCCCATACTGGACCATTAACAAATCCAACATCTTTTATGGAAAGGCAAGCAGGTAAAAGTTGTCCTTACCTGACCATAGTCCTGACAATCCAGGGTCTCTGACCCAGCGATGGGACAGCTTCATCCATCAATGGATGAGTTTTGACAAAAGTTAGCATGTCATCTGGGAAAGAGTTGGAGGAGTTGAACTTCGTCCCCTGTATAGCACATCCGCCCGGTCTGAGAAATAAAAAAAGACAAGGCTTTAGAACATAAAACTCCCTTTAGAATTTCAATTGTCACCATTACAAAACCATTTCATTCGGTACCTTGGTTTGGGAACCACCTCATCCAGAACAGGTGTCCATATGGACTCGGGTGATTTCTGTTCTTTAAATCTGCCATCAAACACTCCAGCCAGCTGTGCCATGTCGAAGGCACACACTGCAGAGCCAGGAATACTGCAAAAAACATGACAATTTTGTATGATGGCACAATCTTAAACTTGTTCTGTTTCATTCGATGCCGTGTGCCGAGATCGAGGAATGGAACACAAAATAGGTTTCATTTATCACAAACACACTGGAGACAACACCAGCCTTGACTAGATCTGTACATTGAGCCGTTTGACAGTCATTTCAAGGCAAATAGAGCAGAGAACATTATCAAGTGCTGTCACAGAAAACCTTGGGCGACAAGCACATTAAACTCACTGACCTTGTGCATCACTACTGTGTGTGTACACACCATTTGAAAATAAACATATTAAATGACAACATAGTGACAAAACATAGTGACAAAACATAGTGACAAAACATAGTGAAAATCGATCGCAACTTCTGGTTCACGGTACTATAATTTAGCAACCAAAGATGATCAAAATCGATGATCACATAAACAGATGGGTTTTTTTTATTTTCTTTGATTATTAAAATAGCTTAAAACATCTAAAATATGGAAACAAAAATTCTTAGATATCGCTGATAGTTAATACTGTTAATACATTTTTTTCAACAAGCGGATGTAATGAGACCTGTTCACATATACCCTAAAGTGCCCCAGAATTTTTTTCTTCAGGAAATGGAAAAAACACTGTACTTTTAAAACTATTAAATACTGTGTTGTCAAAGTTTTTATTGGTTAGATATCTGTATCTCCATCTTCACTGAACTTGTCTATATTGGTCCACAAAAGGTGAAGCTGATTGGTTGGTTCTTGATAGGTGCACGTGAGGTATTCTGAAAAGTTGAAATATTAATTTTTGATGCGAAGCTCGCCGCACCGCATGTGCGTCTCAACTGCGTCACTCCCTATTTGAGCGCGGTTGCCGTTCTTCTAGATATAACATAACGAATATGCGCGCGCAAAAGACGCAAAATGTGAACGGCCCTTTAAACACCTTTCTCTCTTTCTGTTCTCTCTGCTCTAAACTGTCCTGGAGTACAGTGATTTCATCATAAAGACTTGCTTAAGAGGAGGAGAGAGTCATAGAGAGTGACTCAGAGAGATGTGGGCGTAAACATGAACCGCACCATCTCTCTGTCTCTTCCTGCTTAGCATTTCCTGGCACTGACGTTCAGACGTTCTGAGTGAAACCACAGCTGTCTCATGGATCCCTGACACAGGTGACTAGTTCCTCGCTTCTCCTCCTCTTCACCGCTCCGCCAAGCAGCATTTCACGTCATCAACTAAGGTACCTACAAAACCCAGAACTCAACTTTCTCTGTGGAAACAGAATCCTGGGATACGCAGACTTCTTGGGTGCAGTCCAAGGGTTTAACAAATCTCTAGATGACATGCTCAAGTGTGCACCCTCAGCCTTTTGTTGGCTACTGTGACAGTTCTTCTTCAGAGTTGCCCACACTTAGCAGGATTTGTGTAGATTTAAGTGTGGCCTGCTGGCTTTGTAAAATAAACCCCAGGAACAGAACCGAGGGAGAGCAGCGGCCTCCCATGGCACTCTGGGACACATCTGTCCATCACTGTGCGCTGGGTTTGTGTGGAAAGCTGTAGGCTAGACAGCTGTTGAGGATGACCTACTGATTGACAGCGCTGAAACTGTCCAAAGGCTCAACGGTTTCAGGAGCTCGACCGCTGTGACAACACAAGTCAAGTAATTTCTGACAAGGCCTCCTGCAGACCCTATTAAAGTCATCTCAGCTTGAGAGTTCAGACTCATCAATGTCATCAGACCAACATACTGCAGACCTTCTTAAAGGCCTGACAGGTGAGCAGCTGCAGCTATTCTTAGGAATAAAAGGAGTGGTTTCTTCTCTTTTTAATTGTCATCACTCATCTGTGGTTTTGTGGCTATTAAAGCCTTTAATTTAAAGCTAACTGTGGAGAGATAGCTAGCACACATTTTATTTCTCAAAAATTGTCTAATTTCATAGTTAAACTTAAGTATGAACAATAGATTTTGCCTTACACTATCCATATTTTACACTGTCTTTCTTTCATTCATTCATTCTTTCTTTTTTCCTTCCTTCCTTCCTTGCATTCATTCATTCATTCTTTCTTTCTTTCTTTCTTTCATTCATTCATTCTTTCTTTCTTTCTTTCTTTCTTTCTTCCTTGCTTTCTTTCTTTTTCATCTTTCTTTCCTTCCTTCCTTCCTTTCTTTCTTTCCTCATTTCCACAGCTGTATAAAAAGAAATGTCACCATGTTACTTTATGGTAGCACTAATAAGTTTGCTCATCTTAACAGAAACGTTCCCCTGTGAGAATGTGTGTCTGCATATCTCATCTTCTCTCTGTCAAATCGCTTCTCCATTGCTCTCTCAACCTTTATGAGTCCTCTCTGTCTTCACTCTCCCTTTAAATGTTCCTCAGCTGGTCCAATTCTGAGTGTGTGCCTCTCCAGCGGAGTCAGGCTTCATTTCATTTCCTCCTTCAATTTGAACTCTGCATCGTCCTCCTGCACTCACCAAGAATCCACTAAGAGGATGATTTCACTCACCTGCAGCTTCTCATTTACAGCAATTCCAGTCTATTACTCCTCTCCTGCCTGGAGCCACGGCCCCACACCTAAAAGCTTCAGGAGCTCAAATAAGATGCAAACACCTCTCTCGGTTTCTACTGAGGGAACATGGCTGTAGAACAGAGACTATCCTTCATTCATTTTGTAAGAATACACTTTAGGCCTAAAAACAAAGGTTGAATCCTTTTTTATGGGTTCATATAGGGTTCTGGAGTTTAGTTATTTTATATTCAGTATAAAATAGTACTTAGTACTCAGTATATCAATGTGAACCACAGATCAGTTCATCCGAGCAGGAGTCGCTATTGAGACAATCTGCACTTGATTACCCTCCTTCCCATAATGCCTCTACCCATCTCAACCACATCCCCAACATGCCCTCCTCTCATTCCCATAGTTCTCCCCTGCTGCTGCGTCTGCCACACGCTAACCAGTCCAGGCAATTTGTCTGAGAGCTCTTTAACAGACCACACATCCTCACGGCAGGCTAGTGAAGCCCCCTGCGCTGTTTATAGAAGACTGCAGCTGCAGACGGGAATGCTTGTTCAGCTGGGAGCTCCCCGCCACCGCACCTCGCCGGCTTCTTATCACAGAGGCGCTCAGTGCTCGTGTACGCCATCCATCTCTCTCTGAGCCTGCCGCGGATCCCTGCCCTCAGGATAAGAGTGGAGGAGAGAAGCACTCACAGATAAGAGGCAGTTGATGAAACGGTCTTTAAAGGGACAGTTTACCCAAAAACCCAAAATTGTGTGCTTTTACATGCATTTTGAAATGCATAAAAAAACGCACATGATTTACATTTCTCCTGCAAGGTCATACAGCCTTGAAATGACATGAGAGTGAGTACATAATGAGCGAATGTTACTTTTTGGGTTAACTACCTCTTTAACTCCTCTGAAGGACAAGGAGTGGTGGGGGTGCAGATGTGGCCTATTATTGACTTCCTCATTCATTCGTCCTTGAGTGACTGGGGAGACACACACACTCTCTTCCATCCCCCTCGACCGCCCCCCACAGCGGCCATTAGCCAACTGAGATGTTATTAGAGTTGGCATTTGCTAAGGTTTGACCCCTGCTCTGACACACACTCGTACACAAATACACATTTGCATGCTGGGAGTCTTGCCCTTTCTTCATCATCAGAGATTCTTCCATTTCTCCTCATTTGTCACACAGACACACACAGGTCTCACATAAATATTACCCATCACGCACGCCCATGCACACATTGTGCACATTCTCAGACCGTAATAACACACATTCGTAAGATTGTAGATAAAGCAACCATTTTCTGCTCATTTTCTATTCTAGATATTATATTGACAAGACTAAAAGTGTCCCAGCAATCCTTACTACATTGCATACACGCATAAGTAAAATGCAATAAAATAAAAGCAGATCTTTCTCAAAACATTCCTGTTTCCTCTTTTAGTCATTATTTTTCCATCTCAACCCTCTCTCAGCATCATTTACATCCGATCCTTCAGACAGTTTTCCCTCTCTTCTATTCTCACATTCCTTCCTGTAATCATTTCCAGCTAACTCTGTCAAAACATGCACTTGCTCCCTGATCCCAAAAATATATGTTTCATTGTTGCTTTCCTCTCTGACTGTGATGCATCGCTGACAGGCTGTCAAGCATACGTACATCTATCCGCATTCATCCATCCATCTCTGTCTTTCACACCTCCTTTTTTGTACTGCCTCTCTACATGCCACTGAAACCCTGCAATAACATTCCCAATAGTCGCACAAGTGCTCTATATTCAGTGGTTCTTCACCCATAATCCCTCAGGACAACCTAAACCCAGAGCGCTTGTACCCGTTTCCCAGCGCTCTGCTGGCACTGTCGGCCTGCGATATTTCCAGCTCAACTGTCTGCTGAAGCGCTATATTTGGGAAATCTTCTCTGGAGATACGTTGTCTGATTGGAATTGGGTGGTTGTAGGATGAGACAATTGGTATTAAATCTGGTGCACATGTGGACAGGAAAAGGCCATTGGATTGATATGAAATGTGACAAATCAGTTATGAGCAGGTAAATCTTTCCTATATACAGTATGTCTGTGACATTTTTGTATAATATTAGCATTTAACAGTCCCTTAGGTTCACATCTAGGATGCTGTGGCTTATTTTAATATAGACGGTTTCAAAGTATTAACATAAACAAACGTTCCTGTGCATGCATGCTTTTGAGGCCCAAATTTAACTTCCGGTGCACACCCATGAAGAGTAGAGTCCCTGCAGTTTATTTCTGATAACAAGTCTAATCAGTATTATTTTGGGTTACCAGTAGAAGAACCGTTACTTGGCTAAACTTAAATACGACAAAGTTACACGACCCATTCAACAAACAGTTTATTTAATAAAAATAATTTACAACAAAATTTTACAAATTGTTAATTACAATTATAAAACAATAAAATATTAATCTAAATGAATATTAATATTAATAAAATAAATATTTATATTATGAGCCACTAGCCAGACCGATCAACAAACACAGACTGAAAGTTAACTAGGAGCCAGGCATGTTCGTCCGATGAAACTGTCTATACGGTACAAAAATAATAGAAAAACAAAAAATTCACAGGAAATTAAGCTAACATTGCCTACAATGTTATATTTCTTAATATTTGCTGATGCTCTCTTAAGGTAATATTTGTCTTTATAAAGTTTGCACATTTTTTGCAAAGCCTTCTCAAAACTGAGCTTCAGTTTATACTCTGAACACAACAATACAACATGCATACAAAATTTCAATGCATTTTTTGTTATAAAAAGCGATGTCCAAAGTTAAACATCTCATTTGGCCACTACTGTGTGTATATGATAAGTGTTTCAAGCAAAACTCTGCATATCTTTCAAAGATTTAATGGCAAGAACCATGCGAACGTTAGCAACTCCTGCCACTAGTTCTTCCTCGGAAGCAGTGGGATCTCGTAAACACAACTTTATTTCTCAGCAGACTGATAAACCTGTGCACTCTGACTTCTTAAAACTGGAAACCAGCCAATCAGATTGGAGCTTGTGATTTCAGTGCAATATGCATCTGATATCTGCGAGCGGTCTGTGGGCATGCCGCATGAGACTAGTCTGTTCTTTTCTCATGTTTTTACCGCCACAGATCACCGGTTTCTTAAATGCTTGCCTGTAGCACTTAAAAACCACCACAACGTACCTGTTGGACGGTGTTGAGAAGACAGCGAGGATGATATCCCTGCCGTGCATGTGGATGATGGGACTGGTGGAATGCAAGAGGTTGAAGTAGAAGTGTGAATCTCCAGGGATGGAGCAGTTCAGCCGTGCCTTCAGGAAAGATGTCCATTGTTTCTCCAGCACGCGCTGTGAACCACCCAGATCTCCTTTACACACGCGCGCCACACGAGACACAACCACCTTACGGGCACACACAGGAAAAAACATTATTCAATTTTGAGAGCATCATTAACATCATATGTCTAAAACAGTAATTATGAATCTCAATTCTCAAAATGTACCAAACAGTGGTGCATCCTTTTCTTAAACCTCACATCCTTTAATCTTTGTGGATTTTACGCAGATCCTCGAAACACGTAGCCGGTTTGTTAAAAATGGTTAAGCTAATAAAACCAATTCATGAAAATGTCAGAATGGTTTAGTATAGTTTAAAAAAGCGATTTCAGAAGAGCCAAATGCAAAGCACAGTGGGGTTTTTGTTCTCCGTGAGGTCCGGCAGCAGAAAATGCTTGTGCACGCAAAACTCTGTTCTTGCAGATGTTTTGCATTGCTAATTTTCAGATAAAAGAGGCCTTGTTATTTTGTCAATGTGTTTTTTTCAGTTTTCAGTAAATGATATGATGGACTGTATTTCAGTTGCCCCAAAAACAACAGCAAAGAAAAACTTTGATACTGAAGGGAATGATTATCAAATTAAATATGGAGCAGAAAAACTGTCCCGGAGAGAAAAGGTCATTCTGCCTTCTGACTGGAAAACAGTAGTTAATATTGACATTTGAATAATATTGCAAGATAGGACATACAGTAACACAATTTCAGATGACTCGCCCACTTTACTTCCCCTCTCTCTCTCTCTCTCTCTCTCTCTCTCTCTCTCTCTCTCTCTCTCTCTCTCTCTCTCTCTCTGATCTTTCTGTCACTGAATATCTACTATAAACTTGTATTATTCTTGTGTATTGTTTATATAAAGTCAGGCTCAATTTGATGTAAACTATGTGAGTTGAGGACAAGACTATCTGTTCTTCTGACCATTTGCAAAACACCTCTAACCTTCTCCAGGTAGTTGAACTCCATGGCCATCTCTCTGAAAAAGAAGTAGACATGCGGGCCCCATTCCACAGCACTCACAAAGTACGGCTCTGAAACAGACCGATAAGAACCACACCATCAATACTTCCTGTTTATTATTTTAGTATTCCTAGTATTACTTTGACCAATCACATGCTGATCTGATCACTACATAAAGTTCTAGTAGGCTGCTTTCAATACATTCAATCTCTTCTTAGGTCACACTCGGCCATAAAAGAAAAGTGTTCTGGGACAGAAAGTGACCTGGGACAGAGAAGACAGAGAGTATAGAAGTTTGAATCAGTACAGAGTTTCCTTTAATTCAAACTGCTGCATCAGCGAGAGATCGCATCAGGGTAGAGCTGCAAAGGATGATGGGAAGAGAGGGGTGTAGAGAAGGAGGGGTTTGACATCAGGTTGTCTGCTGACTCAGACGCGAATCCTTACACAGCTATCGACCCTGACAGTGATGCGAGTGTAAACAAGAGCCTTTTAACAACAATGCACAAAAACAGCACAGCTTTCTCTCTTTCTCTCTCTCTCTCTCTCTCGCACGCACGCAAGCACGCACGCACGCACGCACACACACACACAAGAACTATCCCTTTAGACAGAATAAACTAATTTACAACATTAATATTACATTCTTCTAAATGGCTACCTTTCCTGTCAACTAATGTCTTTAGTACCTCGAAACCATTTGGAGTCATGTTTCACTGTTCTTAAAGCAAGATTGTCCCCCAAACTCCTGTATATCACAGCATCAATGGCCAGGAAATCGGTCACTGTTGCAGTGTAGAGATTCCCTTCTGCGGAAATAACACACAAACAAATATTCTAGCTCTGTTCTAAAACCTAGTGAATCTTAACCACATTGACATTTCTATCACTTAAGTCAAATGGACACATGCAAAGTTAAAATTTGGCTAAAACAAGGCATTTATATATGCTTACATTGTGTACAAATAGTATATTTATGATTTCTTAAATCTCACTAGGTTTTGAAACACAGAATCATTCACTTTTTCCATCACAGACTAAAAATATGGTCTCAATATACTTTCGTCAGTGTAATGCATCTTCGTATATTAAAATATATTTCATTTCCTTTATGTTCAACAAGGCAGGAAGTAGTTAAGCTGTAACACTGTCCAGAGAACATGCTGGACAACATATGTGTGCGATTTAAGTAAGAGAGATGCATAAATATTGTTCATACGCGTACTTGTAAATGTAATTAAATTAAGGAATACCAGCAGGGACATTTAATGAACGTCTAGAAATATTCATATAATATGCAGAGATGAGTTGTGGTCATGTCAAAACAACATAAAACAACTGTGGATAAAATGTTTTAATATTTTTCAGCTTTATGAAGATAAATGTGTTTTGAATGAAAGGGATAGTTTACACAGTAATAAAAATTCTGTCATCAGTTATTCATAATTTAAAACATGTAGCATCTTTCTTCTGTAAGACACAAAAGAAGATATTTTGAGAAATGTCCATACAATGGAAGTCAATGGGGGCCAATGTCGTTTGGTTATCAATGTTCTTCAAATATCCTTTTTTGTGTTCTCATACATATTTGGAATGACATGAGCGTGAGTAAATGATGAAAGAATTGTCATTTTCGGGTGAACTATCCCTTTAGACAGAATAAACTAATTTACATAAATGAATTGAACTTATAATGCAATGTTTAAATCAGTGACACTATTAAAAACATCTCAGCCTAAATGCTTTCACACACAAGTACAATGACACCCAATGGCACTTTAGCAAAGTTAATGGCCAAAACTTTACAAAGTTTCTTATTTTATACTGCCAGTAAACTCTTCATGAACAATGAATATTGGATATATTGGTGTCATATTCATTTTGTTAATGCAAAAGACAAAAAACCAGAGACACAAACAGGAATAGAGCTGGAGAGATAGCTGCAGTCTTACCTGCAAACAGGGCCACGTTGGCATGCTTGGGGTCATAAGGACATCTAGCCATCCCGCTGACAGTTTCACCAACCATCTCCAGAGTGTCTCCCTGACACACACACGCACGCACGCACGCACACACACAAAAACACAGAGGGAAAAACACACATTCATTATTTAAAAGAAATTATTTAACAACCTTGCTGGTCCCAATGTACTGAAACTGACACAAGCAAAATAAACCTTCTCAAATATACAGTTTGCCATTGCAGACATAAACACAACATGCACAAAATATTTAATGCACATAAAACATCTACGGGCACTTTTTAGTACCGTTCAAGCTCAAATGAAACAATGAATTGCCCCCCCGGCCATTAAAACGAACTATAAATAAACCCAAGCGCTGTCTCCACCATTTACTTCCGTCTCCAGAGAGCTTCTTAAACTCCTGACAGGTGTAACGTTGCATTACAGGTGTGCTGTAATTCTTTTCACTTCTCAGATCTGCAACAGCGTATTTCAGACCTGACAGACCGAGCTTCCTCACGTCCTCCAGACTTTTGCATACACAAACTTTTATCTTTTCAATTCCCTCGATACTTCCATGAGAAAATCTATGTGTGTGTGTGTCACTCTAAAAGAGGCACGCTATGGAAGGCTGTGAATCCAGCAGAGCGGATGATTCGTAATTATATGTTTTTCTGTTTTATCCAGCAGGTTGTATATCATTAGCGTGATTGGTTTAAAAGGGGCGGATCTGAAGCGTGAGACAGGAGAGCGGCGCTCAGGTGGGACGGTAATGGATGCGAATTGAAGTCGATGCTGTAGGTGGGACTGTAGTGGATAAAACCCTCCATTTATGTGACTCATGTACACTGGGGGCGATAGAGTCATTGGACAGATGGATGGAAAGTGACACGCACACACTTGGAATCTTGGATTCAAACAATGTGCGAGTGGCACGACTATTCTTTCAGAATAAACTACCACACACAGGAAAGTACAGATTCTGATGTTATCATTTCATCAGGAACTGCTTTCTGGTATTGCCAGACAGTTGGAAAAAAAGAGTAAAAATACAAGCAGGGAACAATTTTTCTATTTGTTGTGTGTGTGTGTGTGTGTGTGTGTGTGTGTGTGTGTGTGTGTGTGTGTGGTCACTTAAAGTTAAACCTCAGACAGGGTTGGTGAAGTTTTATAAGCAAGCAAGCTGTGCTGACTGGACCATGTGATGGACAATAAGAAATAAATCAATGATCAGTAATAAGAAATCAAAAAGTAATACAAGTTTCTAAGAAAAAGTCAGGTTGGCTCAGGTCTCTCCATGTAAGCCTATGGAATTCAGAGGAACAGAAATGTAATAGCTTTCCTCAATAATCTTACGCATAATTCGAAACATTAATCATATCTAATACACACAGTGCCGGACGGGTTAGTGTTAGGGTGTGGGTGACATGCAGGGTTTCAAGTATCACGGCATACTCACAGTGTAGTTGGCACATAACGGATTGAAGGCGTTGGTCCCGCAGATAAACAATCCACCCTGCCGGCTGAGCAGGACCTTCATATAGTTACGGCACTCGTCCTAAAAAAAGAGAAAACAACATATTGAAAGAAGAAAGTAATTCATCACTTAAATCAAACGCTCTTGAAGGAATTTACCCTCCGCATGACATCACGTTTCTTAGCACTTTCAATTTTATTCCAAGGATTGTTTGCATCTGTACAAACAACTCACTTGGCAAACCAGTGGCACGACAGCGAGTGAGTCATTCAGCGAAACCTCGGTTCAATTGAATGCACATGTTTGAGCCCTGCACCTGTGATGGGCTTTAGGAGATGTGGAGAGAAACACAGCGTGTCGTGCCCCCCGTGTACTGCCTCCCCACAGGCATGCCCGGTGTGTGCCAGCCAGCGTGGCACCATTTGATGGGCAGCAACCTGTGGGCAATGGGGCAGCATGACTACAGCAATCTGTTACTGGATGGAGAGAGACAAATGAGGACTTGCAAAAAAACTGAAGGGGAGGAGGTGGGAGTGAGTGTTTTTCCAGATGCTCAGGTCCTGACAGGGATCTTGTTTTCCAGAGGGGAGAGACACAGAGAAATAGAGATAGTGAATGGACTCTCTTTATATTTTACTGCTTTTTATTTGACACCCCCAAAAAATAAAAGTACAATAAACATAATTAAATACAGGGAGATTTAGGCCTTTTCAATGTTTTTATGGATTTCAGCACTAAATTAAAGTACAAGGATGCGTAATGGATGAAACACATTCAAACAACACTATGTTGATCTGGATGTCTGTCAAACCAGTTGTTGCCAAAAACGATTTCAAACGATTGCACGCATTCTAATCATCTATTTCTTTTTTAGTTCTTTTATCTTTTATTTGTTAATAGTAAGAACTATTACTTTAATCATATTGAATCATTTTTATGCTGCTTTAGCAATTCAAATATACAGTTTTTGTCACGTCAACGAATTGCACAAGATAAATCGAAATTTAAACAAAAAGAAAACACTTCACAAACTGACTGCCAATAACACTAAATCCCATTTACGTCTTCCCACAATGCACTTCTGCGTGTGTGCTGGATCTTTGTGAGCGTTTCTGTAACACAGAAACATTTCTTATCTTAACAGGGTTATGTGTAGGTGGCAGGGGTGTTGCAATGCAGATGTATTCTGTGTGCATCAGCGGTATTTATGTTTGCATTCGTCTCCGTAGGAGCCATGCGCTCGTAGACCCTATAATTCTACTGATAAAACCGGCAAATTCCTCTAAGCATCCAAACACCTCAAAAATGTGAGTTCCTGGCACGGTTCCTGGTCTGGTAAGCGATAAAGCACATCTCCTGGATAAACAACAGCCCTCTCATTCTCCTCCAAGCCTTCAATAACCATCACCTGCTCTTTCCATTTTCAAGCCCTCGTTTCATATTTTCAAAGTGGTTTGATTCATTTACACACTATTCATTAGTCCATTAGGGGTTTTCTGTAGAGCTGGGTGTCCACCGCACGATGCTCTTCAATGGCCTTCTCTTCCATCATCCCTTTATTCCCCGACCACCAGTCCAATTATCCTTTTATCCATCCTCCGTGTAGTTCTGTATCCATCGTTTTTTTGCTTTCAGTATGTTTTCTGAATCTATTTTCTGCTTTGGGCCTTCACCGCCTCTCTAATGAATTTCAATTCATTGGCATGGTCATTTTATATGTAGCCGCATTTAAGCAGCATTTCTAGATGTATTGTGGTCATTCCAGTCCAGTGTCTGTTGAATTTCAACAAAATCAAACCTTAGGAGTGACAAAGTCATTGAGGTTATCATATGAAAAATACAAAAATGTCTGTGGTATTGCTTAATAGTAAATATAAACTTGTTTTCTTTGCAGTATTTGAGGTGTGAAAAAATACAGAGCATCTTTTTCAGTTTTTTTACCTGTTTCTCTAGTTTACAGAATATTTTTGTTGAAATTAAGTAGAAATATTGTTAGAAGTTCACAGAATGAAACAAAAACATTGTTGTCTTTGAAATGTTTTTTTCCACGGCTGTATAATATTCACATACATGGCTTTTCTGCTCAACTGAACAAATGTGGAATACAGTTTATAAGATTTCTCAAATTATTTCTGTCTTAAACTGGTCAGTTACATTTGTTTCAAAGCAAGCTCCATCACTGGGTCTATTGAGATTGCATGACCCTGACTGCAAATTCTCACTGTTTGTGTCAAAGTACTAAATTATTTATGCAGAGGGTCTGGATAAGTTACCACTCAAGCTTATGTGTTTGTGTGTGAGATTTTCTAAACGGGCGTTGTCTCCCTAACAGATGTTTTTCTTGAACAGATGCTGACCTGTGCAAGTGCATTCTCATTCAGTCTCCAGACATGATGTCTATACAGACACCGCACATCTGGTGATAATACAGTAATACTCCCTACATTCCATTTTCTGTGATATCTTTACATCTAAACACATTCCATCATAATGGTCTCTCACGATAACCAAATCCATTTCAGACAGACAGACCGTTCAATCAGTTTTTTAAGCCCAACAGTCTCAAATCTCATGTGGTTGTAAGTATCTTAACGTTGCTGCATTACAATTAATTTCATATTTTTCCCAAGTCATTATTTCATGGTGTCCTAGAATAAGCTCTTCTGTAGAATAACAGAGGTACATTCAGGTAAACAGAGAAGGCGAGAGTGCCCTGGAGACTTACATTTGTATAAATAATGTTGCAATTTCAGAAAAAAAAATTCTTGGCAGTTGTGCCTCTAATTTACAGTCCAAGTCAATTTTTGGAGACTGTAAATGAGATTTAAGTCCAATTCTCAGACTCAGGTTTCCCTCCACTGTAAAGTCAACTGCACATGAGTTCTCCTCTGAGAGTAACAAAGGGTAATTTCTGATCCCATTGATGTGCTCTTAACCACTTCAGACATAATGAAAGGGTCCTATTTACAACAAGCAAAGCTAAACTCTCAAAAGCTTTCCATTGCATACTAAGCCTAGTCTGTTTCTCAGACTATGACAGGAGAGAGATTAGAGCACAGATATGAAAGAAAGAGCAAAGAAAGTTGGCTGTGTCCTTCTTTTTCCTCTTTCTCCTCTTACAACACTGTCTAGAATATTCTTTGTAATTGTTGCGACATCAGCCTCGGTCAGACAGGGACCGCATTACCAGCAGGGGCCAAATTAGCGCAAATCTGCCAGAAAACACTTAAGCGAGTGTGGTTTTGTGTGCGCATTTGTTCGCATGTATGTTGATGAGAAGATGATTGCGTTTTGTGCATGTGAGTGAGAGACTGTGTGTGTGTTTGTGTCGTGTCTCTTTCTAAGGATGCTGTAGGCTCATCTACAAATGTTCTTCAGCTCCGCTGTCTCTCACAAACACACTTTGATGCTAATGGTTGGTGAACACACCATAGGCTAACATCAACATTGAAAGCAGGCTGGAGACTAACCACAGCGATTATAGAGATTAAGGACGTGGAAGTGTGACTGAAGACTGCATTAAAGACTACATAATGTATTGTTCCTGAAGAATGAAACCGGGTTCACTTTAAAATGTGACTATTCAGAACACTAACATTACATGAACATAAGACCAAAGAAATGCAACAATTAAAATGCAAACAACCAAATCAGTTTTGTCATTAGCTAGTGAGTGGTTCTTTTATTTACTTTTGATTTAGAATCCAGATTCGGTGTGGTTCAGTTACATTTCATTTTAAATTAAGAATTCAGATTCAGTGTGGTTCATTTTGATTTAGGCTCCAGATTCAGTGTGGTTCATTTACATTTCATTTTGATTTAGGATCCAGATTCAGAGCGGTTCATTTACATTTCATTTTGATTTAGGATACAGATTCAGAGTGGTTCATTTACATTTCATATTGATCCAGATTTTGGGTGGTTCTTTTCTAAATTCAGATTCAGACTAGCCATCAATATCAATATATCAATGCAGACGTCTGCACGCAATTGGAAGTCCAACGAGCTATATCTGCACATTATTCGTAATGCAATTCAAATAAGCGCTGTCAATCATAATAGAAAGCATCTCTGAAATTGACTAAGAATGTATTTTGTCTATGCACCGGCTGCGCCTGAGTTGATCTGCATTAAACCGGCACCGGAGCCTCTGTGTGTGCGTACTGTATGCGTCAACCTAGTTGCTTTTGACAGTTGTAGTGAGAGAAGACACTGCATCTGCATTCATCACAGATTCAAAATGGCCTCCTGCAGATCCAGATGAAGAGGCCAGAGATGGGAAGATTAAATTTCCCTCCCAATTACAGCCGCGTGGCCTCCTGGATCAGCCGTGCAGAAACATTTAATTACCTAAACCAATTACCCCAGTGGCAAATGTATCACTGTGACAACACAAGGACTCGCACAGGAGGACTAGAGGACGACGTGTGTGTGCAGGTGTGTGTATCACTGTCCACTCAGTGTGTGATCTTGGGCTCTGTTTAAGAGCTTGTCTTGTCTGGCTTATCTCTGCATGACCTCTCATGTTAGCAGATTTATAAACTCTTAGAAGGCGATTCTCAGTCTCAGTCAATCTCTATCTCTTTCCACTCCCTACCATAACTTTAATTCCCTTTATTCGTCATGCGTGCACTGCAAAACAAAGTAACCTCAAGGCAAAGGTTTTCTTAATTTATGAATTTAGTTTTGGAAGTGTAACCTAATGTATTTACATTGATTTGTTGATACAGAACGTTCAATCTTTTTACTTTGTACCTTCTAGCTTCTCTCTTTATGTGGAGGGGTCAAAGACAAGGCTCACAGGCCAAATGTGTCATGTGGAGGAGTCGAGTATGACCTGTGGAGAGGTTCAGCATGGATACACTGAGGTTTAGCAAATCAAAATTCAACCTACAGTAATAATACTGTCCAGTCTGGACCTCAACCCATGCTTAACATATTTCTTGTCCAATATCTCTCACTTCGATTTATGTTGATTCTCTTTCCCTCTCTAGGGCACACAGGTGGGACAGTAGCTCGCTTTCTCTTTCGGTTTCATTTGTATGTCTCATCTCATCTGCTCTGTCATTTTTTTGTCTTGTTCACTCTCACCCAGATTCGATGTCAGGTGTCACTTTCGGTGTTAAATAAGTCGCCTTTTTCTCCTTTTTTCGCCTGGAGGGGATTAAGTCATCCATCCCACACAGACACCTTTCAATAAAAACTCCCTTGCAATCTCATTGAAGTCAGACAAAATACCCAGCATTCCAGAGGCCGAAGCAGAAAGGGCGTGTGAAAGGAAGACATCGGCAGCGGTTGCGCGTGGGCGAGACCATTGGCTGCTTTTGACACCCCTCTCCATTTTACAAGGACACGCAGCAGAAAGTGATTTTCTTGCAAGTTTGCAACCAGTTGCAAATGCTAGAGATTAAACTTTGGAGTGTGATCAGAAACAACGCAACACATGTAAAAGCCTATTATGTTAAGCCTTAACAATAATTAGGTGTTGTTGAAATAATGTGTGTGCGTGTATATAAAAAACAAACATGGACAAAGCTTCACAAATATAATGTAACATGACAAAAACAAACTTATAAGGATAACACCTCAAGTTTACACCTCAGAAATGTTTGCAGTTTTTTGAAATGGTCAAGTTATTAAAGGACCAGTGTGTAAGATTAAAGAGGATCTATTAATAGAAATGCAATATAATTTACATAACTTCAGAAGTATATAAAGACCTTACATAATAAACCGTTATGTTTTTATTACCATAGAATGAGCTATTTCTATCTACACACATCGTGGCATAGAATAGTACATAGAATGTTCGCCATGTTGCACCACCATGTTTCTGCAGTATTCCTAAACGTCAAGCAGAACAGAACTGCGTTTCGTAAATACGTTATCTCCTTCGGCAAAGACGGGAAAGCGCAACAACATCTTGTGCTGTGTCAGTCGGCGTGGTGCTTCGAAAGGGAGGGGTGGAGTGCGCCGTTGGTTGTAATTTGCAATCTCACCGCTAGATGGTGCTAAATTTCACTGATTGGTCCTTTTAATAATATATTAAATAATATATTAAAACAAAGATTTTAAATAATTATATTTATATTAATATAAATTCAACACTTTTGTGTGAGGGGGTTTAAGGGTTAGAAAATCAATATCACAGTATAAAAAAAAATGTGAGTAATACAACAAGTTTTCACAAATGCACAAATCGGTGTGAGAGAACTACTCACCTCATGCTTTCCCTTCATTCTACAGATTCTAATGTCATTTTTGTTGGATTCCCACGTCCTCTTCTGTAACACAGTAACACAGGAGTGAAGTTCAGTAATGAGGGATGTTTCTTTTCAGCACAGAGGTTGTGTGGATGTGTGTTACCGGTGTAAAATCTCACCTTGCTGTAAAACATTTCCTCACCCACCACATTGTCCAGCTCCACACGGAAAAGGTCATCCCTGACACGAGAGAAAGAGAGAGACAATGAGACGGTGACCCACAGCAGAGCAGTAACACAGCAGAAATTTTAGAGTCTATTAAAGCCAAAGTACTCAACCTCGCATACTCAACTTTGAGTATGCTTATCCTTTAAACTGCATTTACCCAGATGCTGTTTCAGAGCAAACACACTTAAACAATTCCACACAGCTCGTCCTAAATAATCACGGTTCTTTGCAATGCGATATTCCTGATTTCCCCTCCATAATTCATAAACCACCCCCACACTGCATGCATGTTGCATGTGTTTCTTCACTCACTGAACACAGCATCCAGCGCTCACACTGAGGGGTTCAGTCTCCCTTCTACCACTTTAATAATTTTCCCATAACCTTGCGGCATCTGCTAAAGTGTCTATTAATCTGATCTCTTTTAATCATACTCAACTGGTGTTATAGAGTAGTGTAGCCTATGCCTGCATATTGATCAAAGGCTAAGAGCTTCTGTATGCAGCCCAACTAAAGAGATGAAGAATTTGAAATTCTGTGTGGCACAGAAAACCTCTCTCTCTCTCTCTCTCTCTCTCTCTCACTTTTCCATCTGCATGTTGTAATCTGTGAATTTGCAAGGCTCGCAGAGCAGTTCATGATATTGCAGTATTGATCTTATCTGTCAAAGCCTTCCATCTTCATCACTCCTCTATGGAGCACATCAACAAAAAACAGCCTGTGTGTGTGTGTGTGTGCGTGTGTGTGTGTGTGTGTGTGTGTGTATTCTTGAGCAGAGTCTGTTGAGACAGACTATAAATTATTCAATCCCTCACTGTGTGGTTTGTTAAAGCGAATCCCCCTTGGCTATTCCCTCTCTGAGCAGGACGGCCCCTAAGTGCCCTGGTTAAAATTATCATACACTTACACAGTGTTTCCCTTATTTAGAGAGCGCAAAGTTTAGGCAGAATACAATCGGCCATACAGAGAGCAAAGCCAAAGGTCTGTTTGGAGTTCCTCAGTACTGTCACATTTACATGAACATAAAAATGAGGTTTATAGTACACAGCATTACCAAACAACATGAATGGTTTGGACAAGACATGCAGACCATTGGCTAGAACAGAACACAAAACACGATATTTCAACACGATCGGGACAAGTGGAAACCATCGGCTTTTCTATTTTGATTTTGTACACAAACTAGGAATATCACAATATACCAGTTGACAGTAAATGTGACATTAAAAATGTATATTGTGTTAATTCTATTCAGCGCCTATTTACATTTTTGCCTTAAAGGGATAGTTCATCCAAAACTAAAAAAATGTTCATCATTTACCCACCTTGTCATCACCTTTCTTTCTTGAACACAGAAGAAGATTAAAAATAGTGGTAACCGAACCACAGCGGTACCCATTGACTTGCATTGGTTTTGTGTCCATACAATAGAAGTCAATGGGTACCATCATGGAGCACCAACATTCTTCAAAATATCTTCTTTTGTGTTTTGCAGGAGAAAGAAAGTCATACACGTTTGAATTGACAAGAGGGTGAGTAAATGACTGTAAATGAAATAATTTTTGGGTGAACTATCACTTTAAGAGCCACAATAGTTATAATTTGTGGACCAAGCAAATCACAAAATAAACCAAATTAAAGAGGAATTTCTTTCTTTCTTGAAAAATGATCAATACTGTGATTGCTTTTGGCCACAATAACCATGTAGTGAGATTCTGATATTGTGACAGCCCTAAAATAAACCTTTTAATCTTGTTAATAGTGCTTGCTAATCTTATTATAATACTAGGTCTCACTCTCTTTCGCTCTCTTTTGTTCGAATGACATTTGCATAGTCAACTTACTGTATCATACAATACATTACAGTATGTTTGGTTTAGGGTTGCCGTATGTATTCCCTCATCCGGTGCGGCAAATTTATGAGCGAACATTTACAATCTGACACGCTGACAAGCAACAAAAGGCCTAACAGAACCGAAAACTCTCATGGGGAGCCCGACTACATTTAACTTCAGGTTAAGGAGACGACAGCTAAAAGAGAAAGTGATCCGGAGGCTCTGTCATTTTTCAGTGGGCTCTGACAATTGCAGTGCAAAGAATGTCACAGGAGGTCTCGCATCATTCGCCCGCATCCCTCAGCATCTGTGGAGGCAGCCGCGGTGACAGCTGAGCCATTGAGACGTTCTATTTCTCTGCTGCGCGGAGGTTGCACGTCTTTCAGACGGTGTCCGACCTCCGCCGGCCTATCCGTGACCCTGGAGGTCAGCAGGAATCTGTCCCTCGCCGTTAGTGACAGGTTTGAGGCTGGAATGTGTTGAGTTTCACTCCTGAGCCTAATTGAAAGATTTGACCTTTGAAGGGGTCAAATACTATGAGGTGGCTGAGGTTTGATTTAATGTGACTTAACCGGGCCGCCACAGGCAACGGTGCTCTCACTCATCTAGTTACTGAGAACATTCATTATTTATACAGATCAAGAAAGAAACACCTCATTCGTCTTCATGCGTGTTTATTTACGGGTCAGTGTGAATTTTCCCAACACGTCTGCGTCTGGTTTGCAGCTACTTGCGTGGGAGTCCAGAAATTTCTAGGCGAACGATTTGAGTTTGTTTAATAAAACAGTTTTGTCCTCTCATCCCTGACCAGGTGTTGGCAAGGTAATACCATGAAGTCGAGAGACTGGCTGCTTTCCCAGGGCATGGCCTTGAGCGGTTATGCTAATGCTAACAGGATTTAGCCTGCCTACACCCCCTTATCAGACTTGAGCACACAGTTGTGAACTTTATTCAGTCATTTCAGGCGCTCTATATCCTTGACCTAAAACTTCACTTTCTCACTCACTCTCTCTCTCTCACTCCCCTAAGCAGTATTGCCTCCTATTTCTTTCTTTTAATGTTGCCGTCGTTATCAAATGCTCCCTCTTGAGTCATTGGCTAAATAAATCTCCTTTTCCACCGAGGACATTTTCTGTCGGCTATGGCAAACACCTCTATTTCCTTCAGACACTGATAGGTACATAAAATTTGCTGAGCGCACACGGCAGGGCTTGAATTTCACAGCGGCACTACAGTTGAAAGCATGTGCAATACGGTCGCTTGGCTTTGAGTATTTTACCGACTAAATGACCCGAAGGCAATGGCATATTTGGGCCGAAGACTTCTGTTTTATTATGAGAAAGTTCAGTCTGGCATCTGCATTTGTATGGCACTTTGTGACGAATTTATTGTTGGGATTTAAGGTTTGACATGCTTGACGCTCTAAGGTCCTGGCGGGCGACTCATTTCCTGACACAGTCAAAGACTCTTTATTAGAGTAACGTGTCCCCACTGGACCCTTACAGCTTTCTGTAACCACCACCATATGTTTCAACTTCCCCATCGGTCCTGCAGGACATCTTTGGGAAATTCACAGGACGAAACCTAATGAAGTTTTATTTTTGTTTATAGATTTTTAAACACTAACTCTTATGAGGCAGAAACAAACTGCACGTAGGCAAAAACATCACTGACCCATGACTTAAATCCCTAGCCTGGCCAATCATCAAGAGCGTATTCTCACTCACCCGTGACAAATACTACGTGTGTGGCTGGAGACTACAGGTGCCCATAGTCTTTATTTACAACCTCAACCACCAAAGTAGTACAGCTACAATTTAATTAAAAGGGTTTGAAAGCTGTTTAATTATCATGTACACGAAGTAGCAATTCAGACTGTTGATCTCAAAAGAAATTGTTTGTGAATGTCAGATAATTAGCTTAAACACACATCTGTGCAGGTAATTACTGATGCCAATATAAGAATAATCACAGGGTATGCACACATTAATCTGTATTATTTCACACTCTACCTGGCTCCAATGTAAAGGGTACGATTGACCTGCAGGACTCTCTGAATGTGTAATGGCTCTTGTCTGGGAGACGAGCGATGAGGTCGGCCAAGAAACACGGGATATCGTCTCACCACTGCGTGGAGAGGAGAGAAAAGTCAAAGATGAATGGAAAGGGTTGAGAGAGGGTTGAACACATTTTTTTAAAGAATCTTTATGCTTCTGTTTATCATACATCAACAGTTTGTAATTGAAATGTCTGTCAAGCACTAAAAAGCCAGAAAAAACAATACAATACTCCAGATGACTTGTTCGCCATGTCTTCAGAAGCCATATGATAAAAAGCAGAAGCAGAAGACATTATTCAGAGATTTATTCCTGTTCACTGCAGCTCTTAAAGCAAATAGGGCACATTTGATGTTTTAGAAGTTGTGGAATATAGTGCATGAGTCACACGGACTAAAGAAATCATGCTTTTATTGTGTTTTTGAAGCTTTTCTAAACTATTCACTATTATGGTGTGGGAAACAGTTTTATAAAATTACCCTTTGTGCCTTACTGAAAAAATAACAGCACCCAAAGGTTGAAAAAATAACGGTATTTCCGGTTTGGTTGAACTGCTCCTTCAAACAGAGAAATATAAGATTACTCAAAGAATTAAAGCATCGACAGCCGCATCTGGTCGGTCTTGACTGGTTTTGATAGAGTTTTCCCCCATCCTTCGTCCTTCTTGTCAAGTAGTGTTGTTACTCTCCTCTCTATCGCTTCCTCTCACTATGTGATAAGATTTTCCCAGGAGCTTCGCGAAGCTCCTCCGCTTGTTAATCCATCTGCCCAGAGCGTTATAAACCCTCTGCTTTTCTCATCTTTCAGCTTTGATGGACCCGCAGGAGTTAAGCCGGGATTCACGAGATCAATGCTATTGAACGGTGATCAATCACATGTCTGCTCTGCATATGAAAGTGAAAGCTGAGAGCTTTATTGAGCAGACAAGGTCCTGACTGGCTGTATGTGTGACGCTGAAATCTTTACCTTCGGTGGGGATGAAGTTCAGGGGTCCTGGTTCCTCCGGGAAGACCGCACACACCAACCGCAAGAGCCAGAGGAGTCTGATGAAAGGTTTGACCATAGTCGTCATGGCAGCGGAGCTCTGAAACACACAGAGAGACGAGATGAGGCGATGGAAGAGCTGGCAAGATGTTTCTGGTCACAATTTAGTTAGTGAGGAAAACCAGCACTAGGACACACACCTCTCTCATCATTCCAACACCCCAGAGATTAAGATCAGCAATTAAGTCATTCACCAATAGAATTTGTGACACTCAACACTAATGGCTATTCGATGGTGTGTCATAGAACTGTCATCAAAGACGCAAGGCCGAGAACTGAACCCGGGGGACGCCAAACAAAGGGGCTTTAGACTGACACAGAAATGGGGAGGGGGCTCGAGTGTGAAGTGGGTTGTCTTGATGTATACTGACTACATATGCAGCTGTCTTTACACAGCAACATATATGAAATGGAATCTTACAAATGATTGATTTGAAATCCTATAGGTTGCAAAGTGATGCTTTACATTACTGAATGTCATAAGGGGTAATGTCTTTTAATGAGCTTGTTACAATGCATTCTGGGACAGCTTTATATTTTAGTTAATTCTTTATAATTGGAGCCTTTGCATTGGTGTCACACTTATGAACGTCAACAGTCAGGTTTTAGAGTTTTGTGCTTGAGATTGATGCAGTATGTATATAGATGTAGGTGGATATTTACATTTACATTTTACATTTATGTAAATAAGGATATAAATTCCTAAAGATAAAATTTTGTATAGACGGTTTCAGGCACGCGCCTGGCACGAAGTTAACTTCCGGTCTGTGTTTGTTGGTCGGTCTGGCTAGTGGCTAATATTTAAATATTTGATTTATATTAATATTTTATTGTATAATAATTGTATTAAATAAACAATTTGTTGAATTTTATTGTATATGAATTTGATAAAATAAACAATTTGTTGAAGGGTTGTGTAACTTTGTTGCATTTAAGTTTAGCCAAGTAACAGTTCTACTGGTAACCCAAAATAATACTGGCTAAACTAAATGTACTTGTCATTTCTTTTGCTTGTTATTAGAATTAATCTGCAGGGACTCTATTCTTTGCTGATGTGTACCGGAAGTTAAGTTTGGACCACAAAAGCGTGCATGCGCAGTAACGTTTGTTAATGTTGTTGCTTTGAAACCGTCTATAGGAAGGTATTGTTTTTTTGAAGTGTCTGTCCTCATAAAAATGTCAGAAATGGAGAAGATGTGATAAAAACACAAATTAAAGTACGTTGCAATCTATCTGGAAAATTACTTCTGCACTTTAGAGAGTCAAAGAAAATCTCTGGAGAACTGTCACAATACTATTGTCTGTAATAGCCAAACCTAATGCTCCTGTCAAAAAAGGATATAGTCACACAGGCGCGAAAGCTTCTCAACATCATTTTGAGTAAGGATACCCATAAATGTATTATACTGATATTCTATCGCATACATTATTCACTGGTCTGGCAATAAGAATGGGAAAACAATTGTTTATGAAAAGTACAGAATGCTTTTCATACCATACGAATGGATTGTTGTATTGAAAGCCTGGGAAACTACGAGCCTGGTCTTCATGTGTTACTGATACATTTTCCACAGTGGTCAGTGGTTTCAATGGCATGAAACACAATATAAGAATGAACAGTCCTCTGCTATCTCTCAACTTGAGCGTTAACATTTGCTTTGAAACTTTAGTAGAAACGCTGATTGTTACATTCACAGTGCGACATAAACAAATCAGAGCTGAGCTTTTCAGAGCCGGTGTGTGAAAATGACACGTACATGTATTAAAATCCAACAGCCTCAATTTTTTTTTATTCAAAACAACCCGTCTTATTTTCCTGTGGCTAAGTGCCAATTGAGTTACACAATGCAAAACAGCCAGCTCTCATTTGTCACGGCATGACCTCGCTGTCCGACACGTACAAATGTACATGTACGCTCGCACACACAACCAAGGGCATTGTGGGTCTATTTCTATAGTGAAATGACTCGTGACGTTTTATCAGGACTTACTATCTTTCCAGGACATTTCTAGAATTCTTCCCATTGAAGTCTGAACAAGGCTGCCCCACACACCCGATGCAACAAATTATGGCCAACAATAGGCTCACAACGAGAAGAAAGGAATAAAGGGAAATAAACGGAACAGGATAGCTCAAACTAAAAGATGCTACCACAAGTTGATATCAGTGATTCTATTGTCTTGCTGCTATGAATCATTTACAAGCGTGCGCCAGGCCTCGCACATTTCATTAACATAATTACAAACTCTTAGCTATAGAGTTTCACAAGACGGCAAGCTAAACAGATGCAGGGGTGAGGTAAATACAAGCTCTGATACACTGTCCCAAAGCGAGCACGGTATTAATGATAACAATTGTGTCAATTCACCACATTGACACTCAATGCTGAATAAATACATAACTTTACCGAACCATTTTATCATTTAACCCCTTGCTTTTACATTACACACTTTAAACAATATACGGCTCTTGAACACATCAATAGGATTATACGCCTTTCATTACCATTTTTCATACCGTGAAGCTGATTTCAAAGCGTTCCCGAAGCACTGCATGTTTTTTGTCTGTCTTATTTAACACAGCAAACAAACACATCAGCTTAAACTAGGTCTGTCAAATAAATAAGATGTAAAAATAGCTCTTGAAAAGTTATAAAACTTCCCAGGTCAATGTAATTGCTTACATTTGAGATGGTATTTATCTAAATAAATCCATTAAGAGATGGTGTGAAACGCACAGGCAACAGTATCTCTGACCATTGAGAAGCTGTTACTGATGACTTAAGATAGCAAATCACTCAGCTAATCAATAATAGCTTGGTACCGTATTTCGCTTAATGAAGTCTGATCTATTGCCAATAGTCTGAAGAATGATGGTCAATTGAGACTAAAGAACAAAAGCAGGTAGTAGACAAAAATACATCCCAGCTGCACTTCAGATGAGAGGAAACAGCATTGATGCCCATGCAGTCAATCATTTTTACTGTTAACTTTTGTGTATTCAAGTACATTGTAAGGAAAGGTTTTAGACAGGGTGTCAAGGCACGATAATGACAAATTTAACAATTAAAAAACAAATTTAACAAAATCAAACATTAAGTGACTACAATGTTCATTTCTGGATAGACTTTGAGTCATAAAGAATAAACACTGGACATTAACCACAGATGCTATTTTTCAGAAATGCCTGAATTGCACAGCATTGTGGGATATCCTTGAAGGAAGCATTGTGTCATTTGCTGCCGTTAAACACTGACTATATTATGCTGAGATTAAGGCATCTCAGCAGACAGTTACTAAAACACTGTGACTTGACGCCTTTTTACTATATACAGAATACAGTTCTACAGCATTCTGAAAAATGCATATAGTTTTAGTTGCTTATATTTTTCCATATAATCACTGAAAAAAAGATCAAAAACGTGTAGCTGACTAGCAAGTGGTCCCCTCGATAATACAGCACCATGCTGCACACTGAAAATAGCACAGACATTTACACCTTGTTGAAATTCAAATGCTTTGTGTATGAATATGGTTATTATGAGCTCTATTTTGGGGCAAAATGTGCTGATGACATGCATTCTGGGTAAAGGAAGAAAAGCACTGATTTCATTATGAAACCCCAAGAGATTTGGGTGCGATAATTCATTTGAGGATTTGAGAGCAAACTTCATTTTTGGGTGTCCCAGATAAAATACTGATAATGAGACGAGAGAATGGCATTAATGAGAAAAGTGATCAGTAATAAAGAGCCGAATTAACGCGTTCATTATCGCACAGAACTGAAATTAAACCACTATTCTGAAGTTAAATAAGGTCTTGGTGCATTAAAATAGCTAGGGTACATCATAGTTCATAACTGTGGAAAGATAGAAGATCAATTCACTTACATAAGGATCCTGCAGGGAGTCAGTTGACAGTGTTTCCATGTTGCAAGCAATAGCAACCAAATATTTGGTATGGGTATTGGTTCATGCCCTGGTCTTGACCTATTATAAAATATACAAACACTGTGACCTTATTTATCAGATTGCCTTAAAGGCTCTTGGATACAAAACCATGCGATTCTACCACTAAGTTTCGAACTTTAATTGTTGATTTATCTCCATTTTCAGCACATGGTTTTCTTTAATGACCCGCCACATAAATCAATTTGTTGGAGGTTCACCACAAATTATATTATATAAAAATATTTTCATCATGAAAGCACAGAGAGGAAAAAAGTGACGCTTAAAAATGTCACAATGCAGACGTAAAATTTAAATTATATTAAAACTAATGTCAGTCATGTTAACTTTAAGCAGAAGACAAAAGACAAGAAAGAAAGAGATATAGAATAACAAGATCAATATGGAAGAAAGCAACAGTTTATCAAGAGACAAATGAATACACAGAAAGTAATGCCAAAGAATGCCTGGAATGCTTTCAGGCCTTTTAGCTGGGGAAAAAGCAGCGAAACCGGAAGAACCCGGAGCCAAGAGGGGGCTGATTCCTTCACTAAACATACCCCAAAATCTGCTCCAGTGACCCGAAACCGCTAACCCCGTACTCTGACACCAGAGGGAATAGGCTAGGCCAGGCAAACTCATTTCAGCCATGTTCTGGACTATGTGTTGTTTGGCATTCTTTATTTACTGCTTTCTAGCATGAAATCCTATTGGCTTTCTCTCTCTGCCACAAGCATTTTAATAGGCTGCCCTTCAGACACAGGCCAGTTAAAGCCTCAAAGCCATTTATCAGGCCTGTTTAAAGCAGCCCGGTGCCTCTCTCTCTGGTTTTCTCATAGTGGATGATACACAGTATTAAAGACATACTTAATGGTCTATGCATGTTAAAAACCAGGTCTCGCATTATAAAGATATACAGCATCGTTCTATATCTCCAGACAGAGAAATGGAAGTGAGAGACGCTCTGGCTCCACGTTTTTTTCCCCCATGGAGCAGTAATTCTAATGCTAAATTGATGGAGTGTGGCATCAGGGTGAACCAGCAAGGCAGAGTCGTGCAGAGGTACCCTGAGCTACTTTTCACTCACCGCAGACATGAAAAACATCTAGACAGATACAGAAATCTACAAAAAAAAAACTAAGGGTCTAGTGCACACATAGAGAAACACACATACAGGAAGAGGAGAGAGAAAGAGAGAGAGAGAGAGAGAGAGAGAGAGAGAGAGAGAGAGAGAGAGAGAGAGAGAGAGAGAGAGAGAGAGAGGGGAAGGAAGCGTAGACAGATGCTGCTTAACAGCTTTGGCAAAATATAAGCAAGCTAAATTAACAAACTGTGCCTAAGCTAACAGCTGGGGAAATTGGCTTTTCTCTAGGTCAGGCCCCATTCCAAGAGCGTAGAATTGCTCTTACACCATAAAACCACCGGTTTGATCCGAGTTTTATTCACCTATATGGTTTGTTGGTTAATCAGTATAAACAAGTTATGCATAACAGAGCGTGTTGATGCAGTTGATACGGCTTGGTTCTCGATTCCCCGACAGACAGACATGGTACTATTTGTAATGATGTCAACAAAAAGTTTGAATGACTGAGTTGTTTTTCAAGTCAGGGTGATGCAGTTTGTGTGTACAGAAAGATACAGGCATGTTGGAGCTGCATTGCTACAAGTTTATTTGCATTCCCCTCGCTTCTCCACTACTTTTCTCTTTTCACTTTCATATCAAATAACTGCATAAAAGCCAAGTAGAATAAAATTCTAAATTGCCTAAGAACCTATCATGGCTGCACAATATTGAAGAAAAATTCAATATTCCATATGCAATATGAAATGATGAAGGTGAAAGTCTGTAAAATCAGTTTAAGTTATATTAAAATATTTTTTTTAAATGAAAATCATATAACCAACATATTCACGTTCTTGTCAATTTCCCTGCATCTGCATTGACCTCAAACCTAAAACAATAACTTTTTAAGTATTACAATGGTTCAGTTGCAAAACAACAGACAACACAATGGAAGAGGCAGATAGGATAAATTATATTTTTTTAAAATATGTTTTTGGGGAAAAAAATAACTTCAGCTAAATGAATACATTTTGCTTTAACAATAATGGGTTTGTACATACTCCATGCTTTTTTTAATCAAAATGTGACCTGTCCAACCCAGTTAAAGTATTTATATATATATATAATGATCCTACATAATGTAAAGAGCAAGTCAAATATTAAAAATCAAGTATTTTTGTGCAAAATTATAAAACAATATTTTATTTACAAAATAAAACAATTATAATCAATATTTTTAATATTTAACATTCATCATCATTACTTTAATTTACAGTGATAAACACACTTTATATTTTCTGGCAATGACATTTACATTTGGCAGACGCATTACACATTAGTTTCTGAGTTTGTGCAATCCTGGGATCGAACCCATGACCTTGGTGTTGCTAGCGCCACGCTCTAACCACTGAGCTACAAGAAAGCTCTAACTATATTTCCAGGTGATTCTTCAAGGCCAACTGCTTGATAATTTGTTCCCCCATGCTTTCGAGCTAAACATTTTGTGGCCATTGTCATTATAAAAAGGAAACTTACTTTAAATACTAAACTAAACCTGCTTTTAACCTCACATCTTACAGCAAATCTGTCCAAAACGACTCTATTCAAAAACATTTCATATTGAACAGGAGAAGAAGGGGTATATGCGCTGAGCTTTAATTCACCTCAAGGGCAGAAATACAAGACTTTAAAATAAAGCTTTTAATGGCCAAACATCATCATAAACACATCAGAGGTAATGCAGCAGACTCGAGCGAGGTCAAACCCTCACCCGACCGAACGCTGCGTGCGCTGTAAATCACGACAAAATGGAAACAACTCGCCATCGTTAAAAGTAGGGGAAAACGTCTACTGAATGATTAAAGCGATCCCATCCATCATATCTTCTGCTATAAAAACAGCTAAGAAAAAAACAAGAAGGCGATAATCCACTGCAGAGTCATAAATAAAAAGAAATAGTTCAGGCTAATGACCACGAGCACTCGAAAGAATCACTAACTTTCCTGGGTTGACGGGCTTATTTGCCCGAGGCTCCCATGGGGCTGTGTATTACCTAACAAAAATACCCTGAAGAAACTTAATACCTAAACTGCGCTCATCTCAGCTGAAATATGTTGAGAGAGGCCCGATAGATTTACGGTGATGAAAACCGAACTCGGCGACGAGTTCCGTCAAAGGTGCAGAGGACGGGAGTGGGTGGGGCGAGTTAAAGCTGTCAAGGTCTTATTTTTTCTTTATTATTATTTTGAAGAAATAAGGGGAGGAGGGGGAGGAGAAGAATGGATGAAAGGGAGAAGGAAGGAAAGGGGAGTAGGATTACCAGGAGGAATAGGAACGGGGAAGGAAAGATAGCAAAGTGTGCATTAGTCTATGTGTGTCATGCAAAATTAACGTCTTTAGGGATGATGCACAATGCGGTACAACGAAACGAATGAGAGCACACGAATGGAGATACATAGAAAAACAATAAACATCTTCCCCCATTGCATATGGTTTAACAGAGTGCCATTCCTTTGGGAATTAAGTTTCAGTTTGTTAACTTTACTAGACCAACATAATGCATGTAATATGCATGCTTGAGTCATATTTGTATTTCAAAACGAAAGAGAGAAATTTTCCATAAAAAAATAATAATTCCTATAATAATATTGTGCTGTTGTTAATAATAGAACTGTTAATAATACACTATTTTGTATTATTAATATTTAGATTTCGAATATAAAAAGAGATTTTCGGATTATTTGTCAACTACCCCATAAACTTTTTTCTAAATGCATGACTTCTTACTGAATATTTTATTCTATATATGCATAAGGCAGCAGTCACTGGAGTAAGTGTGGGAAGATCTTGTTTAAAATCCAGATGCAGCATATTGAATATGGTACAAGAGCTCATATCTCTCTGCATTTCTCAGTACTGACGCTGCTTCAGGCAGCCTTTACAGCCAACACACGATCTGTGGACACATTTATTCTGTTCATCATTCGTCCATCTGCTCTTTCTCTCTCCCTCTCGGCACCCTTGTCCGCGTCCCCCCTTTCCCTTTGCCGAACTCTCCTCCTCCCATCGCACCCCTGCCCAAATTCTCAGCGCAAAACCAGCCACCTGCTCACCCAATTTACTGAGATAAATTTCCACCCGATCCAAACAGCCATACAGGTGTGCGTGCATTCTCTCTCTCTCGATTTCACAATGTATGTTATTTCTCCCTCAGTGCACATTGATACAGGGCAAAGCAAGGGAAACGTTCACAGCGCACGCCAATCAAACTCATTCAGCATCTGCTAATTATTAAATATACAAGGTGGCCGCGCACGAACACAGCCGAGCGCATATATTGCCGACTATCTTAATGTTGCAGGCTGTGCTCCAAGCAGGGGGCTGAGCGAGAGAGTTAGTGTGGTCTTATTCCTCAACCGGGCTGACAGGCATAATAATCAGACCAGAACATAACCATCTCTCTCTTTCATTCCCAGCCTCTCATTTCCTTACACATCAGGTCGGCGTTTCTTTGCTATTTTGCATTGTGCAGTTGTGGCGAACGCCTCTACACCTCTACTGCTTTCTCACTGTCATCTAATCTCAATCGTGGCGTATTTCTGACAGACTGCAGGTTGTACAATGTCGATCTAGCCTAACATATGAAAACTCCTCTGTCCTCTCTCATGACTCCTTATCAGACCTCAGACAGCCTGTCTGCATAACGCTCTGTTTATGGAAACATTGTGGCAAGGATTTCAGCGGCGGGTGTGCACGCGGGTTCTTGAAAGCATAACAAATGTGAGGGCTGCATGTGCGTGTGTTTGTGTGCCAGCACGACTGTGTAAAGACTCAGAGAGTGCGTGTTTGTGTGATTCAGAGTTGTTTTGGATTGATCCGCACCGGACTTTCTTTTGAATCACATCCACTGGGGGGGAGGGAAGGGTGCGAACGAAAAGACGGAAAGATGGATGGAATAAGGTTTGATGTTTACTGAGCCCGTTGCTAAGGAGATGAGAAACGAGAGACAGATTTAGTCATAACAGAGCCAGAGACTGATGGAGCAAGCGAAGCTATTCAGAAGGAGAAAAATAACACTCCGATTGGAGGGGATGGACAAAAGTGATGGTGAGAACGAAGAGAGTGGCAAGTAAAAACAGACAAAAGGTTCCTGCGGTCATTAAAATACATAAAGTGCAGAAGGACAAAGATGGAGAAAATGGGTAAAGAAAACAAGACGAGAGGGATTAACAGCGTGTGAAACCATTATGTTAAGAAACTAAAAGCCTAGGGCCTATTAAACAGCCATATACAGTAGGTGATGACATGAGGTTTTGTGTGTGCGTCTGAATGCCTGAAACGCGTAACGCATGCTCATATAAATACGGCTGTCGAGTGCACTCCGAGATGGAGAAAGATGTAGCCGTGACCCTGCTGACCTTCCCTTTTGGTTCACAATATCTCGTGTTTATTCGCTCCCAGCTCATAAATTCCCAGACAGCATCTGAAAGCAAAACAGAAAGTGCGATTTTTGTCTAAAGCTACACCGTATACCGTTTTGTTCATCCAGCACACATCCGAAGTCCTTGAGCTTCCACTTCGCACCAGGCCTGCTTTAGTTCACGTGCTCCGCTTGTGTGAGAGTGGTTTACAATCAATAAAGCCTTTTACCTCAGAGCGTGTCATGGTTTGCATTCCCCTGACTGACTCTTTTGTGGTCTTGCTCAAGAACATTGTGGAAGAAAAAACATTGTCAATAGCCTTGAAGAGTGTAAGGTCACTGAAGGGAAACATAACATCCTTATGTGTGAAGCGAACTGTGTCCAACACGATATGCTCCGTGAAAGGTATGCTGGGAACTGCAGGCCTCCTTAAAAAAAGCACTGGTAAGAAGTCTTAAAGCCAGGATGCTTCTTACACATATTATGAAGTCAACATATGTTTTACTGTAAATGGATATGTGTATTATCAGTTTGTATGTCTGGGAACTTACTCAGGGGTATTGAATGGTATTGAATTACATGTTGTCCAGAGCTGATGGATGGTACGCTGTCTAGGGAAGGTCTAGTCTACAGTAGACTTTCCATTCTGTAATGTACTATGGCATTACCACAAAAACAAGGAAATATGAAAGAAATCTAGATATAAATATCATGGAAATGATTAGGTATCAGTATTATTTAAATATTATCATATTTAATTAAATATAATCATATTTAATTAAATATAAATGATAGTTATTATTTACAGTATACTATAGTGTGACTATAGGGCTTTAACAATACACTCAGCTCTGATGGGTACGTACTGATACGTATCATTTTTTGAACAAAACGTAAAAAATGATAAATATGCATTTTTATTGATTTATTCATATTTTTACATATGTATATAGTATTTATTTATATTATTTAGGCTATACTTTTTATATTTATTTGTATATTTATACTCTTGTTATAAATACAACTTGACAACATTCACATTTTAATTGAACTTTATGTATGAAGGGTTAGAAAGCTAAACCATACGAGAGAGCTTAAAGCAATAAAAGCACAACATAAAAATAAAAAATATATACTAGTCGCATGTTATACTAATTCAATGTGTTGGCAGCTCAACCAAAAGGACTTAACAGACGGTGTATCATAAATTGCACATAATATATTACATTTTTACAATATGCAAATTAAAATTTAATAAAAAATTTAATATACAAATATTTCCACAGCTGTACAACACATTTTAAATTATTGTTTTAGTATTTTCAGTAAATAAATTATTATAATTATTGTATTTAGTTTGGTGTATTTGAAATGCTCAACTGTCTGAAATAATACACAAACACACACACACACACACACACACACACACACACACGTCGCTTGATAAACACAGGTAATGAGAGTGTTTCATGCTTGTCTTATTTCAAAATAGTCCTGGTAACACACAGGTCCCAATGTCGTTTCACACTCATGCCAATTAAAACACAAAAGCTTTGCATAAGGCCAAGTAAACACAATCGATCAAACAGGCTCAAACGCTTGTATATTGACATTTTGGAGGGGTTCAGCCTTGTGCCCGGGGCAACGGTGGGGGAACGCACCCATAGCCAGAGACGTGAATCAATTTAGAGAAAAAAGTCCAATCCAATAAAACAAAAACAAATCTCCTGTTTGGATTCCATTCCCCGTTCACCATGAAACACTGAGTCGTATGCTGATAATTGGCCGAGGCCGAGTCGGGCAGATCCGGCTGTGTTTGTGTTGGGTTTAAGAGTGGTGTTACCAAATTGCCAGCCATCTGAAGGCCTCCGCGGTGGACCACAGGGAGCAAATAATGGACTCTTTTCAAACAGAGACAGCTTTAAGATGAGAGCAAGTCGCAACACGCATTAGAGACACAGGAGGAAGGGAGGTCTTCAATGGTCAATGTTTTTTTTTTGGAAGGTGAAAACGAAAATGGTGATGAAAGAGAGAGAATAGGAGACATGAGGGAACATGACACTTTGTGATAAGGCTTCTCTCACAGTTTTGCTCGAGACATTAATGATAAAGACAGGTTCTCCAAACCTTCATTAGCCACAAGTAAATCTATTGTCTGTGCAAAGAAGAAGAGCATTAAATTGAATTTAATGGCTAATTTAATGGCTTTGTTTTACAGCTAATGGAAGGAATAAATTTACTGATAAAGAGTTTTCAGGACTGAACCAAGCCTTGTAATTTCTTTCTTTTTTGCTTTGTAAAATTACTTTGTGTGACCTGAAAATTAAAAATAGACAAGTTTCCATTGGAAAACTCTAATAACCTTATTATATTATGGTATTGGTGTTCTAGTCTAGTCTATACTCTGACTCATGTCTAACCCAAAATGGATTAGTTAATAGAAATGTTGTTCCAGGACCAATGATGATGTTGATGCAACCTACTTCAAATTACAAACTTTTCAAATCAACAAGATTACACAAACATCACTCCCTGATAATGACCCGTGTCCTGGATCACGTCCTTCTATTTCACATCCTCTGTTTTGAGATAAAAGTTCAGAACCAGAACATGCACTAATCATGTAACTAACCGTGCAATGTTTTGCCTCTGTGTCTGCGCCAATCCTCAGGCATTTACATGTGCTACCGGGCGCTATGGCAACAGGAGATCCCCCACCATTTATATCAGAGTATTTATGACACATGATTTTCCTGTTAAATCTCGTATGCTCTGTACGGAAGACAACGAAAAATAATGTTCCAATCTGTTCCAAAAACACTTCGACTCATTTGCCACCATCTGAGCCAAAGCAAGCAAATATACTCTACCCATCAAGATGATCCATTTCTTTCAGATCTCAGAGGTTTAATCACGTGGGGCTAAATATAGTTCAGTCTAGACTAGTCTGGAAGATGCTTAGTCTCAGCTTTTTTACAAGTAGCAGAATAACGGTTACAGTAATTCACCCATTTATCGCATATAGATCTGTGGACAAAAACATCAGTCTGGCTGAGGCTGATGCAAACTTACAACTGAGAGAAATGCTACCGCTTGTAATCTTTTATCGTATTTGTATTGCCATATTTAAATAAAAACCCTTATATGATCATCATCATATTAAATGAACACACACACATTGCACAGGAAATGTGTAGGATTTACTAAGTATGTTGGATTTTTATTTCTACAAAAAGAAAATGTTCAGACCTTTAAATTCAGTTTTGGCTTTATCTAAATATGCTAATTATGATGCTTAAAGCATTTGCTGTTCTGTTTCGTCTTGGCAGGGTATACTGGTAATTATCTCATAAGAAATGAACTTTTTAATAATTCTGACAGCTAAAGGAAAACTTTTCAGGTTCCTGAAGATTAAAAAGTGAAGATTAAAAAACTGCTGCATACTAAAAAGTACATGCGCAAGCATAGAGAGAACGCCAGGTCTAAAACAAAATAAGCTGTCAATAGCCGTTCTTCTTACTGTAAGTGCTTTCTCACTGTAACTTCCTAATGTTGTTCTCCCTTTATTGCTCCTCAGATGCTCAGAAAATCTGGGACTCAGTCAGACAAAATCCAGTAAGCCCATGAACAGCTCCGAAGGAAACCCCAGAGATTCAGAAGGCTCACCACACAGAGCCTCTCCATCCCTGCTGCTAAATATGACAAATCATTTATCCTGACTCAACACTTTCTCACACCTCAGCAACAATGTGAGATGATATAAGAGATGAAGACCAGTCGCAGCTGAGGAAAAACAGGCAGCGTAAGAAGATTCCTCGCTCGGAGAGAAGATTCAGGGTAATAAAGGTTGTGTGGGTTGATGGGGTGAGATCTGGTCAGCGGTCTGCAAAGACGGGAGGAGAGATCGTGGAAAATGTGTTATCTCCCTTACATAAACACACAATATTTTATACACTAGCGATGCATCAAGTTGGAAGATATTCTTAACAAACTGTTTCTTTATACTGTGGCAAAGTAAAAAGAAATGTATAATGGAGTATAGTGTTTATTTTTCGGATCATGTCTGATACCATTTAGAAACGAATTCAAGATTGCATTTAAAATGTATATATTCGAATATAAAGCGTGTGCAAATGTGGTCTGTTTACAGGTAGCAGCTCTTCAGGGCATGTTCTGCTGTTTGGCTAATGCTAAGTGCTTTTCTCCCCGTGTTATCTCATCCCCTCACCTACACACACAGACGCTGATCTCTTTTACAGCACTTCTGCGCTCCTCTCCATAATCCATAAGAATAATCCCACCCACAGCCAAGCTCCAGAGCCTGGAGTCCAGCTCCATCTCGGTCTTTGAGACATCATTTACAAGTCTAATCAGAGATCATGCTAATTACGAATGGCATTTGAATAAATCTGATTAATGTTTAACACGAGCTCTGTGCTTGCCGTGCCCTGAATGTTTAAACACAGGCAAAGAGGAGCAAACACCCGCCCGTCTGTCAGCGAGCTGCCGGGATTTGAGAATCAAATAGAGCTGTGGTTTCAGCTCTGGGGTGAAACCCTTTTCTAGGGCCGTGGTTTTAGGGAGTTGGCTGGAGGTTCTGTTTTAGCCTGATGGAGTTAGTTAACAGGCTTAGCGTGAGAAGAAAAGTTCAATCCAAAATGAAAATTCCTAAACTCAAGTTGTTCAATATCCATATGAATTTCTGTCTTTTCCTGATGCAAAGATATTGAATGACTTTAGAAGATCTGGAATATAATGAGCGAGTCATATGGACCACGTTTGTGCTATTCTTATGGACCTTTTTGTCAACTGCAGTTCCATACAAAGGTCAACATTACCATGAAAAAAATAAAGCTTTTAGTTTTCACCATAGCTCAGATGTCAATATTTGGTGGTTTAAATAACCATGTCTCTTAAAATGTTTAAGGCATTTTCCATAGTCAGGTAAGTGATGTTTTCAGAAATGTCACATCCATAACGGTCCATGTTCCTAATACATGGGCACATGAAAATTAAAATATAATAGCTATTTTTATGTTCTATGAAAAGCCATCCCTTCTCCAGTTGTTGGCAATTATTGCTTCTAGGTTGTGCATTTTAAAGTGATAGTTCACCCAAAAATGAAAATTGTGTCATCATTTACTCCCCCTTTTGAAGATAGTTTGAAGAATGCTGGTAACCGAACAACGGCGGTACCCATTCACTTCAATTGTATGGACGCAAAACCAATGCGAGATGGGTATCACCATTGTTCGGTTACCAACATTTTTCTAAATATCTTCTTTTGTGTTCTGCAAGTCATACAAATTTAAAATAACAAAAGGGTGACTGACAATGTCACATCCATAATACTAATACCAATTTGAAACACATTTACACTCATAGAAAAACTGGACTGGATATTTTTCAAAATGTTACTTTTTGCAAAAGTATGGCAAGAAAATTGAATTCCCATTTTTGGCCGAGCTATTCCTTTGAAGAGAGACACTCAGGGGTCTTAAACAGAAAGTCAATAAAGGTCCGTCACCTCGAGAGACCTTGTAGATGACACTCACCTCACCTCTGACCCGAACAACTCCCACAGTGCCGCTAAAAGTATTGGCGATAGCACACCAATGCCAGCAAACGGCTGAGCAAACTCTCCCCAGCACAGCTCTCTTTTGCTCTCATTTGAGCGCTTTTCTATTGATCATCCTATTTCCTCTTTATCTTTAATCAAAAGGCTTCAGAAACTCTGATGTTTAATTAATGAGGCACTGAACGCAGGGCCCACTCACAGGCTCAGAGAGCCGGCTTTAATTAAATATTCATGAGCTGTCGACTGCTAATTATCATGCCAGCAATGCTTCTGCCCACAATGACTCAATAACATTTTAGGAGTGGGAGTTCACGAGGAAGAGGATGGTAACGGTAGTGATGACGATGAAGATGTTGATGATGATTATGGAAACGATAAAGGCGAATAACGCTCACCGTAGACCACGAAACACAACCTTATCCAAAACAGCCATGGCGCTCTCCTTGGCGTACTACTCGTACTAAATCTGCTCAAACTTTCATTGGATCAGGGAGTAGCGGAAGAGCACAGGTCTAATTAAAAAGAATAAAACATCAGGGGCTGGTTTTCAGCTCCTCAACTGTCAAAAGCATCAGACAAACTCCAGTTCCACACGCTCAAATTTCTCCCGAACACCTCTAAATGACAGATGTGACTCTCAAACATGCAGATAAATGGGCCTCTCTGATTCTCTCTCAACGGATTAATGCGAGGTGAAGGTACGAGTCTCTCTCAGATGTTGATGCGATGCGTGGTGATGTGTGACGTCTGAAGCCGAATGACGAGTCTGCCGGTGTGTAGGCAAAAATATAGAGATGCTTCTGACCTAAAACATACTCGACGGAGACACTTCCAGCTATGCTAGCTTGCTTTCGTACGTCATTATGCTGTGAAATGAGATGATTTGTAATTCATGAGTATTGCAAGTCCCTCCCACACACAGCAGACGAGGATTTTTATCTAAATAATGTATGAAAAATGGACATCCAGGTATAATTTACTACTATTATCTCAGTGTATTTGTCAACACTTGAGGTAGTTTGTAAGCGGCGGGATGCAAGTTTGTACCGATACTTAAGAGCACTTTAAATTTGCTTTCTGAACGTGCACATGCCTGCCTCAGAGGCTTTCCTAGCATCCTCTTAAAAAGTCTGGGAGTTTTAAACAAATCCTAAGCGATTTGTAACACATGACAGAGGTTTAGACTGTAAAATAGAGCCCACTTTTCATAATCATACAGTGTGATGCTAAAGAAGTCAGCTGTGATTTCTGCTCTTTCTCTGTCTTTCTTCTATTCTTGACTTCTGCAACCTCTCACTCTTCTATCTTGCTGGAAAGAATCTTTCCTAGATTAAATTGGCCTGCGCTGCAGTCCAACTGGCCTAAGTGCCAAACACTCACTTCTCCCATCTCTCATCACAGATAATAACCCTTCCAAACTGTCTCTCTCTCCCTGCCTTTCTCTGCTTTTGACCTCTTCCCTTTCTCTCCTTCAGCCCCCAGCGTTCTCCCCATCTGCGATATGTGCAATCTCCACCTTCAATCTCCTTATTTCTCTGCCTGAAGCTTCTTTTCACTCCTATCATATACACACAGGCAGGGCCCATTGGGCCCCTTCCCATCATGCACCAGCACTCCCCCTTGCCTGTCCCCTCGCTGCGACTCTGACCTTGGCTCCGTGGCTGAAATGGAGCCTCTGATAAAATCACTAAACCTCCGGTCCACCTCATAATCTCAAATTACACACTAATGGCTCATATGGTGGATTCCCAGAGGAACCCGTTTGGGTGTGATTGAATGTGCATGCGTGTGCATGTGTATTCGTAAGAGAGGCTTTCAAATCAAATATGGATGACAATATGTTTATGTTAACGGATGGAAGTTGAAGAAAAGTGTGATTTTCTTTATGTAAAACTTAAAAGATGCTAAATGGCTTTTACATGCAATGCAAAATGAATGGTAATGTCATTTTAATGACATTGCCCTTCCACGTTCATTTAATACTAAAAAAAACACATGTTGAATAGTTTTCTAATGCACAACATTAAAATGAGCAAAAAGCAAAAAACATATTTTATTGGACGCAAAAGTAAAATTTATTTCATCATTCACTCATCCTCATGTCATTCCAAACCTGTAGGACTTCTTTTCTTTTGCAAAACACAAAAAAAGATATTATGAAAAATGTTGGTAAACAATGTTGGGCCCCATTGCCTTCCATTGTATGAACACGAGACATTTCTCAAAATATCTTATTTTGTTTTCCACAGACTTGAAGTACAAGTCAAAAATAAAGACTACATACATCCACAGAAGAGACCAATTCAAAGACCATTTTCAGTTTTTCCAAATTTATCATTTATAGATATGTTTTAGTTCAAATTATTATTATTGTTTTATTCTGTGAACTACTAACAATATTTCTCCCATATATCAATGCTTCTATTTGCATTTATTTAAAAAAAAATGATAACTGGAGAAACAGGTCAAAATAACAGAAAAGATGCTCTGTATTTTCTCTTTCCTCAAACACTGCAAAGAAAACAAGTTCATATTCACTTTTAAGCAATAAAACAGTAATATTTGTACATGTATTTCGAAAAAGTAACAAAACTGGACCACAATACATCTAGAAAGCTCTTTTAATTTTTTCCGCAGCTGTATAAGGTGCTTCTTTGTCATTTTAAGACCTTGATTCTTTCATTGTATAGAAAAGAGCTGCACAAACATTCTGCCTCACATCTTTTCTTTAGCACAGAAAAAAGTAAGTCATACCATTCTGAAAAAACATCAGGGTTAGTAAATGATGACAGTTTTTTTGAGCGAACTCTACCTTTAACTCCCACCTACTGCTTTTTCTAACAAAAATGGAGGGGATCCAAACAAACGTTCCATTTCTGCGAGCAGTGATGAATTTGCTCTCTAACAGGGAGTTGTGCAGGTTGGATTTTGACTGCAACATTACTCACCTCGCGATCTTCACCAGCATGCCGGGGATGCGGCAGAAATTACGACCTGAGCTCTGCAAATGTAAAATGGTGGCCTTTGCTGTGTGATACACAAACGGCTACCGGCATTTCCAAAAGCTTTTTAAAAGCATCTGAACGATTTTAGCGCTTGGGCTTTATTACAAGGACAAACGTGTTAGAATAAACAGGACATATCTGCTTTCTCGGCACACAGGCGATGAGGCGGCGAGTGGGCCCCTTGCGCAGGCGGGCACACACACACACGCTGGCAGGGCGCCGGGTAGTGGCGGTGAGGTCGTTGTCACTATGACGACTTGGTGACAAGCTGTCTGTTCCACTCTTAAACAACCAGACCTGCAGTGAAAGGCACAGCCCACAGTTAGTGTCACTCATTTCTTTCTAAAGCACAGACGGGCTAATGTCCTGTATGTGTGTGTTGTGTATATAGGAAGAGCCAGGAGACGGAATGGTGATTTGTTTGGAGATTCTCATAATTGAGGCGCTCACACTCTCTCTCTCTCTCTCTCTCTCTCTCTCTCTCTCTTGTTCTGTCTATTATTGGCCCTGTCTGTAAGCACACCATACAACCAGGCCACAGCGAACCCAAGGGAATACAAACAAACAGAAAAAACACGCTTTGATTTGTAAGCTCCAAATTCTATGACCAGAGGTACACACATTTCCTTTTGTAGCTATCTACATGCGAACACACCTGGCTGGGAAATCCAACTTAAGCTGATAGCAGTGTTTTGGAACATGGCAGTTGGGTTTGAGTTGGCCCAAGCTGGTCATTAGCTTGTGCAAACAGGCCATTAGCTGGATGACCAGCTACCGGGTTTCATGGTATGACCAGCTGGTACACAAATGGTTGCTGGTCCAAGATGGTCTATCAGCCTATACCAGCTAATGACTAGCTTGGACCATCTATAAATCAGCTTCCATGCTCAAAAAACAGCTGCCAGGGTGATACTTTATGTTCAAATGTGTGAAACGCCCAAACACCACATCAATGTGCACACCCAAACTCCACATGTGTGCTTGATTTAATTCCAAAATCATAATAGGGAGTCCATAAAAACGTACTACTCTTCTAACACTCGGCTTTCCAATTAATCTCAAAGGTGTTAAATGGAGTTCAGGTTTGGACTTTGTGCAAAACGGTCAAGTTCTCCCACAGCCAGCAGCCAGAGACTGTGGACTTTACTTTGGGACTTGACACCCTAAAACAGAAAATGGACCTCACCAAAAGTGTGGAATTAGAACAGTCATATTTTTGGCAATATCACGAACAAACCTGAAATATTTATTTATTCTTAACGCCATTCCAGCATCTAAGGCTATATTCATGGTGAGAACTAGTCAATCTATACACAAAGTATGAGTTTACACTTTTAAAAACAAAGGTAGAATAAAGAAGAACCATTTTTGGAGTTGAAAAATGAAAATTTTCCTTATTTATGCATCCTCCAGTTGTTCCAAACCTGTATGAGTTTCTTAGTTCAGTTGAACACAAAAGAAGATATTGTGAAAAAAGTGGGAATCCAAACAGTTCTGAGGCACCATTGACTACCATACTGTAAGTTTTTCTACAATGGTAGTCAATGGTGCTCCAAAACTGTTTGGTTACTAAAACTGCTCCAAATATCTTTCTTGTGTTCAGCAAAACAAATTAATTTAGACCAGTTTAGAACAACTTGAGGATTAGTAAAAGATAACAGAATTGTCATTTTAGGGTGAACTATCCCTTTAAAAGTGGTTTTGCAAGCAGGCTGTTCCAACAATCTTGAAGACGTTGCCAAAGTTCTTAGTCTCAGTTTTTTCTGTCTCCTTACGTAATCCCAGACTTAATAGTGAGATCAGAAGATATAAATGAACACTGTAATATAAGTATATATAGAGCTCAGTTCTTTATCTACGGGGGTTCGTCTGTGGTTCCATAATGGCAGGTCTGCACCTGTCTCCCGTTCACGGGCACCCAGGTCAGTCCAAATATAGGCCCTCGGTCCCTCAAGCCCGCCGCAACCCTGATCTCCCGTAGCGTGCCACGGATAGAATTACACACACACTATGAGATACAATTACACTGTACTGGAAAGAAATACCGGACAGGCACCGCCAAGCCTGCCGTGCCGTAAAAGTTGTGTGGGGCATGCAGTTTGTTGTTTGTAAATAGACTTGTTCACGGTCGCTTTGAGGTGCGGACCGGTTCGAAATCAAGTGTTTGATGGAGACCTCAGTAATATGTGCCGGATCGATAACAAGGAAAGTTGACTGACAAAGTGTATCTCATATGCCGGTGAAATGGAGCATGCAGTGAAGGCATCGCTGTGGAAATGACGCTTCTAGGTAATAAAAGATTCTGCGGAGTGATTACGGAAATGTCACAGAATTCTTCTCCGCCGTTTCCACCTCTCGTTACTCGGCACCGATCAAAGTCTCGCCGGGTGATGGATGATCGTTATTACCGGTGGAAATAATAACGAGAGCGGTCGTCGTGTCAGACGCTCCGCTGTCGGCCTGTCAGGTCGGGTGAATCGTGATGACAAGCATCCATCACAGAGACAATTTACAGACGCATGCCGTTTCGGCGCTGCGTCACGCCTGCGTTTCACTACTTGTCGTTTGTGTGCCATCAGTTCGGATACAAAATATAAAAACTGTATACGGTACTGCACCCCCTCCCCAGCTGTTGCCGTGGAAACTGTTTGCGAAGAAGAGGAGAACTATTCTATTACAGTTAAAGGGGGGCTATTTCTAACCCTGCGTCAGCAGAAGGACCAATAAACCGTGACCTGGTACTGTGAGAGAGAAAGAGAGAGAGAGACGGGCAGAAAGAGAATGTGCACCGTAAGGGATCAGTTTAGGCGACGTCAGAGAACGTGGACAGTGCGTCATAAGAATAAATCTTTTGCAGAAATTGTGAAAGTTACAAACATCAATTCAGCTACAACCCACAGACATTCACATAGATGTGGCAGCTGGCATCACTCGATGCTTTATCACTTTAGGACACTGTAAAAATGTGACATCACTCTTCCCTTAGTTTGCATATCAGTTCCTGGAAATGGAAATCACTACTAAATCCTACCCACCCTGCCGACACCCCCAGGCTCAAAGGCAACGGTGCTGGCAGGGCATTTTAACAGCCATAATTCTCCCCTCCTCCACTTATTCCATCTTTCACAGCCATCCCCCCACTGACATCAGTATTGAATCTATTGGATCTCTCCTCTCCTCCAGAGCCAAGATCATCCATCTGCCCTCATCCCCCTTCCAACACTCCTTAGAGTTCACTTTTCTGTTATTCCTAAAGGATACAAGAGGAAGAGAAAGAGGAAAGGAAGAGGAAAGGGGTTAGGTTCACAGACATGGAGGGGTTGGATTAGAGTCGAGGGACCAGTAAAGATGAAAGCAGAACGGATCAAATGTTAATCAATATGCAGCACATGCTCTCTCAAGGTTCGCCCTTTTGCATATGTGTCGGGCGCCACATTCGGATAATCCGTTTTGTTTTCTCCGTTCGTGTTTGTGCGTGTGTAATGGAAGACTGGGAGAATGGTACAGATAAAGCCGTCTCTGATGTCTGAATTAGGCAGTTTTTCAAAGCTTGTGTAAGCAGCGTGTTCTCATCGACTTTGCTCTAATGTGTGTGGGTTTACTTCAGGGCTTGGGGACAAACGTGTCTCTTAAAACTTGTCTCTAAGAACATGTAAGGATGTCTTCATTTTAAAAACAAATATAAGGTACTTTTAGTTTTAAAAAATATTTAAAGGAATATTTCACCCAAAAATGAATTTCAATGCAAAAAGATTTTTGAGTAAAACTGTTAATGTTTTGAGCACATTTAGCAAAGATAAACAGCATTAGACTCTGAACATTCATAGATGAAAAAACTACTCTCCAAGTATCTCAAGGACAAATCTCATTGGTTCATGCGTATCTCAGAAGCTATAAGGCGGATTTTCTCAAAATGTATTGTTTTGCTTTATAATCCATATGCGTCCAGAGGGTTAAAAAATGTCTTATTTAATGACAGATATCTATGCCTTTTGGAGCTTTAAAAAAATGGGTTACTCTCTGATGGGAAGAGCAATGCCATATTTTCAAATTACTCAAATTGTGAAAAAAGGTTTGTGATTTAAGTCATATACACCTAGGATGGAATATTTTGGGAAAGAACAGAAAGCCTGAAATGATCCTTTTTTTTTATTTAGCTAAAGCAACTTTTGCTTCCCAAATAACCATCATTAAACAGCATCACAATATACTCCAGAGTCTTGTATGCTTAGCTGTACAGCACCCACGGCAGCTATTGAAGCTCTGCTATAGAACGTGTCTGAATGAGAGAGCACAAGAGAGAGATACTGTAAGACAGCAACACTCCAGAAATAATGTGTTCTGAGTGTCCACTGATCGTGCTGAAAGCAGATATATAACAGATGATTCATGTTGCCAGCGTAGCTTCCTCTCTCTGTAGGTGTTTGACTCATAGACAGACATGATCAAGATTATAGGTTGAAATTCATGTCACTGCATGCGTTCATATGCTGCACCTTTTCAGCACCTTTAAATTAAATAAATAAAAGGAATATTTTGTCAGATTAAATTTTTACTGTAACAATTCTATCCCTAAGGATTATTAAATAAGTACACACACATCACTGTCACCATCTTCCAGTCTATCCATCTTCGCCCTGCTTGTTCTCATCCACCAACCCAAAGAAACATGGAGGTTTTGACCCTCACACAGAGCTGGGGGGATTCTCGGGGGATACTTGTATAAACCACGCACTTCCATAGGCGAGGATGATAAACAGTCAGTTCTTATGGGTTCGAGCACAAACTGAAAACAAATGACTGTTTATGTCTTCCATCCCATGCTCCCCTTTTTCTGTCTCACCGTCACTCATCTTCTCAGATTGAAACACTGCAGGTCGCTGGTAACATTTCTTTTTCTCAGCTACTGAAAATAACCTCTCCAAACCTTAGTTTGTTCCAAACCTCACATTCTGGCATTGGCAAGTTCTTGGCAACTTTATCAAACAACCACCGTGCTAAATGTGCTTTAGTGGCTTTTTACGTCCAAAAAACAAGACTAGACTGAAGGTGCCGGTGATTCAGATCTAGGCACGATGAAAGCGGATAAATACTCTAATTAAGGGACATTAAAGGTTTTGGAAACAGCAGGGCAGCGATTTTAAATCTGTCTGAGAGCTTTACACATTGATAATGACTTAACTTGATTAAAGAATTAAAGCGAACAAACTGCATTGATAGCCATACAATGCTTTTCAATCCCAGGAAACATCTACCTAATAAATGAAAACATATCAACAGCCTATCAAAATGATCTGTGCGTTGCAAGTCGATCAGACGCTTTCTTGTCTAAGTGGGCAGCACTTGGCAAAAATACTGTACAAAGTGGACCAGGCTTAATGTTGCAAGTCAAACATATTTCATAACCAAATAATGGCATATCCCTGCTTATGATGTCATCAGTGGGAGGGGCTCACAGGATCCTCTCAGAGATCGCAGTGACGCCTACTTACATTATTCATCACCTATAAATACCATTACAGAAACGCTTCAGCGACCTTCTCTGCTCTCGTAGTAAAAGTAGAACAGCGCAAGCTTTAGAAAAGACTGATGAACTTCACAGTAGCCATTCCTTAAAATACTTCAAACCACAGCAATGAATCTCCAGAACTCTCTCTCTCCTACTCTGTATGTTTAGGGTAATGGAGTGCGGTAAAGAAAGCATGAGGTCAGAATCATCATGCAAGAGGACCAGAGTTTCCTCTGAAAAGTCCACTGCCTACGAGCTCTGCCAGTTAACCGTTGCTCACTGTCTTTCGCCCCCTCAATGTTTTTTCCAGTTCAGGTTAAAGATTGAATAAAAAAAGAGCCCCTGGCATAAGAATCAGCACATTCTGCTTCATCTCACTACAGAATCCACAGTATCCCAGAACGTCACTCACTCACTCGCTGTTATTCTTTCTCTTGCATGCTCACTGGCAAACGTGACAGTTTTTCTGTACAAAGTGCTAACATAAATGATAAATAGATCAGGTCTGTCATGAACGTCTCTCAACGTCTAAACTGACATTCCTCTTCAGATCGTATCGAGATTCGTCTGCATGAATGTGTCTGGATCTTCTTGGAAGTGACATTCTTAAGTTTTAATGATTGTCAGACAGCTCCTCAAAACAAATTCTAAACCTCCTCCATGGAAAAGGCAATCTCAAATGTTACTCCTGCCAAAACGTCGCCCCCGGCCCCTGACGTTAGTCATCTGCAGGTGTGACCAGTAATAATATACAGTACAGTGTCTCAACATCACATGAACCTAGACAGCAAGTTATCTCTTTCTTGCACACCACTTATGTATCCTCATGTATATTTCAATTGGTCTGCAATTTAAATGCTAATGCTCTTATTCAGGACCATCTACATTGAATTTCCTTAAAGACGCTGCTGGTTATCAAGTGACACGAGGAGGAAATTTGCTTTTGGTGGTCCGTGACCCCTGTCTTTTATCTCTAGTGAAGGGGAAGTGTTTAAAAAGAAAACTGACACCTTACGCTCGCCACCCTCTCCAAACATCACCATCTCTTCTGATGGTGGATCAGCAGCATAAACATGACCTACGACCCCGTTTATGTTACCAGGACCTAACGAGGAGGCCACTGGGCCATTTCAGAGACCACTTAAGACCACCAGGGACACAGACATGACAAAGAGCCGGTAAAAACTCGAGAATAGATAAACATCTAGAGCATATTTTCACAAGTCTGATTATATAAATGACAGAGAAAATGTATTTCTTTATACAGTACATTAGGCTAGTTGTTATATTAAAGAGAAAGTTCTCCCAAAAATGAAAATTGAACACAGAGAAAGATATTTGGAAGAATGCCATCAAACAGTTCTTGGCCACCATTGACTACCATTACAATGGTAATCAAAAGTGCCCCAGAACTGTTTGATTTCCTACATTCTTCAAATCTTTCCTACTATGGTAGCCAATGCTTGTAACTAAAACTGTTTAGTTACAAGCATTCTTCCAAATACATGCCTTTCTAAAGTTATTGCAAGAAGATATTCATGACTTTGTTTTCAGTATGACTGATAGCTCTGACCGACTCACCGATTACAAAACTGTCGATTTTTAATAGCTTTTGTCAAACCTAAAGTATAAAATAAAACCATTGACTGACTGGCTATCAAACCTCTCCTCTGAGGCTGAAGTCATTTATTACCCTAAAATAGCTCAGTGCTGAGTCATTCCTCCACTCACATCCCTTCATTATGGGAAAAAGGTATCAAACTCCCCAGGTAGAGCCCAGCTCAGCGCTGCAGAGCCGCAGGAAAGGTGCCATTTTCTAAAACCCCCTTCCTCCCATTGTGCAAAGTCACTTTATGGCTTATTTTCTCCCTAAATCAGCATTCCTTCAGTACTGATAAGGAAAACTTAAGTAGACTTGCTGGCTGACGGGGCACAGGGAAATATTATTACTCTGCCTCATTGTGCCAATACCAGTAGAGTATTAATAGAAGGACCCTAGCCAAGTCATGGAGGATAGCTATACCACGCACACATGCACGCACACACACACACACACACACTTAAGGCAGTCTGATGCCACAGACCCCTGGGGTTCATGGCCCATCACCGAAAGTCTTTCCAGCAAGTGCATGCATGTGAAACCAAAGCCTTTCCCCTACTTATACTGCCCTGACCAGACAAACCAGAGCAGAGGGAAAGATTTCAGTCGCAAGAGCGAGACATAAAAGAACAGAGACAGACTATGTTTTCATCCAAGTTGCAAGTTTTGACAGCTGCAATAAATAAAAACAAAATGCAACAATTGTGACTTTTATTAAATTATGTACACTTTATTAAAATATATTGTGTGCCGCTTTTGAAAATTTTATTTCCTTCCATTTAAGAGAATAACTTGGTTTCTACAAAATGTGTAAATAGATAAAAATAAAGAGGTACAGAATTCTGTTATTGTGTAAATCAGAGGTAACAAATGGTCTCCGTCTTCATGGGAGATTTGCACCTGGTCACATCTGGGTCGCATAGGTTGGCAGACAAACATATTGGGTTTCTGGGAGTGACTGCAGGTGGATATAAAAAAAAAGGAGCAATAGGGAGATAAAGACGAGGCCTCTGGGAAACAGAGAGGAGGACTGTGAAAGCAGATGTTCACTGTTCTCTCCATGCATAACATTAGAATTCATTACCGTACTCCTTATCACATTTTACCTCCTCTCCCCTCTAAATCGCTGTCTGTCTCTCTTGTCTTCACATTATCTCTCTCATTCCATCTCATTCCAAGTTTTTCTCCCTCAATCTATTTCCATTTCTTTTGAATTCTCGGGCTGTTTGCTTTTTTTAGGGTCATTGGTATCCTTCACTTGGGTGGGCCCAGTGGGTGGGTGTAGGGCTGTACAACACAGGGTGGGCACTTTGGTAGGCATAATGTTCCTGGTAAAATGTTAGTGCTAAGGTTGTTCTGAGTCACATTCTGTTCTTGGATGTTTCTATTAAAATGCTTCAGGAGAAATAAGTAAGAAAATCAACACGTTGAGAATTGTTGACATGTAATTTAGATACAGTAATAAACAAATTATACAAAGACTTTTGCAGAACTACCTGTAATTAAATATTGCGAAACCAAATTGTTTTTGCTTTCCCCAAATGCACTTAGCAAACATTTTTACTTAAAAGAAACAGCTGAGATATTAAAGAGATTTGTCTTTCCACTGGGCTTCCTCCCACCACCCTTCACATCTCTGTTTTTCACACACTGAGTGCTGCTTAGGAGAGAAGGCAGTTTAGCCACATCCAGAGAAGCGCCTGTATCAAGCCGAATCAATGACTCACATCATTCGGTGTGTGTGTCGGACTGAAGATCTCTCCAAACGACCATCTCATTTCAGCCTGGGCACCGGGAGACACTCCTCTCCACTTCCGAAAGTACAGGATCCCTCTGGATGAGGGCCACGTGGAGAACAAGGCCAGATCTGAAGTGCGTGCGTGCAGTTTCTGGAGTGTATGCCCTCTGTGTGTGTAATTTGTTTTGAAGTAGCGACATCTCTCAGTTGAGTCAAGTGCGTAAACCAAAGGGCAAACATTGTGTAATCGAAAAGACTAGCAAGTTTATCCCTAACAGTGTTATAATGTGATTTATTGTTCATTTTATTTTGGGGCTTTTGACACTTTATTTTAATTATAGACAGTGCAGAAGGCAGGAAATGATGCGGAGAGAGATGAGCGGGCCCGGTATTGATGCAAGATGGAATTAAACTTGTGCTTTTTACATAAGCACCATTAATCTATGACTTTGCTAGACAAAAAAAAACCTCATTTTTGGCATATTTGACTCAAATCATAGTTTTTGTAGTCTGAACAGAAAAAAAACACAAAATGTTGTTTACAAACCTTAAAAAAAATCTTAAAATCCGATTTTATTTGGTCTCAGTCAGAACAATCGGATCAGATTTCAGGACATATGAACAAAGCGTACAATATTTTCTTGAGCCGTGCCCAAAAATGTTATCTTCTCTTACAAAACTACAAAAAAATATGATTTATAAAATATAACATTAATAATATATTTACTGCAAAATAGTGAGTGAGACAGCCATTTTGGACATAGTTTCTTTTAACATTATTCCATAATTTTGAATGAGAATGTTTCATGATGTACTTCATTACTAAAACAACAGATTTATTGACTGTACACATTGTGAAGAAGTTTGTGTGTCTGTAGCATATTTGCTAACCACTAACCCAAAAATAAAACGATCCAAAAACTGTGAGACAGCTTTATGGGTATGAGACCATTCTCACACAAAAACCCAAGCCACATTACGAACTTTGAGTTTACTCGTTTACTCGGATTCCAGTGGTCTTGTGGAGTCCAAGACTAGTCTTTTCCAAAATCATACACTCTTAAAAAAAAAGGTGCTTCTAAGGTTCTTTGATGCCATAGAATAACCTTTAACATCCGAAGAACTTTCCGTTTCACAAAAGGTTCTTTGTGACGAAAAAAGTTCTTCAGATTATAAAAAAGTAAGAAAGAGTTGGTTCTTTAAAGAAACTTTGACTGAATGGTTCTGCTTATTTTTAAGAGTATAGATTCAAATTCTCCAATGCACACACACAGAAACAAACTAAACTTTTCCTCCCTCTCACTTGAATAAAAGATTCTGGCAGTGTTTTATTTCGTCTATTCTCTCTAATTGAAGCGTGTATGTGAACACTGATTAAAGCTCAGAGGGAAATAAATCTCTTGATGCATAGTGGAAAAGCGTGTGAGGAAAACAATGCCAACAATGCAGTAGCAGGGAGAGAGAACCACAGTCTGCATAAAGAATCAATGAGAGTTGACCAGTCAAGACATACAAAAATCACTCATGACTCAGCTACTGAGTAAATAGGTGACACTCTGTTTATTTATCTTCTTCAAAGTCTTAATTTGCACAAATAGCTTCTGCAAAAAAGAGAATTTGGCATACAAAACATGCAACCTCATGTTTACAAAAAGTAAAGGGCACAAAACAGCGTTTTAACTTTCTTCCCAATTCCGAATCAAATGCAAGTGTAAAATGAACCTCCGGTTACACAGAGTTCAGTTATTTATAAGTGGGAGGTAAAAAGTGATGTTCCTTTTTACATTATAATGTCAGACCCTTCCGATGGACACTGGCAGCATCAGAGGTGTGGTGCAAAAAAAAGTGTATACAGTGATCTGTCTTGGCAGACGCTTGTTTGACCTTGATATCCTTTCTGTTGCAAATATTTATTTTGTCAAAAACAGCCAACACCAAGCAAGGCACCAAAATGTTGCTGTGGTTGTCACCGGGTCAACTGCAATTTCACAAGCGACTCTTGCATTCTGTTCACACACAAAACAATAATTTTGGGGACTCGCTCTCATATTTCTGTCATGCACGAAGCTCTGCCAGATAGAATGTTATTGTGGTTCAGAGCTGAACACCTTCAGGAGAGGTGAAAATGATAACAGAAGCAGCAGACAAGGCAGCACTGTCTGTGCGGCCCATTTCGTAACAATAAACTAAGGCTAAAATCACTGTCAAAGGTTATTTGCGGTCTCTTTAGGGATTAATACACCAATAATGTTCAATATAGTGCAAAAAAGAGCCTACAGCACTGGGCTGCTGTTGGCTATTTCTTTATACATCAATTGCCTCTGTGCAGCAATGAACTGACTCTGGCATTGTACAATACATCAGAAGTGAAGACGTGTGAATATTTCACCTACTGTAAGCTGATGAGAAGACTTAGAAATGAAAATGGTAATGAAATAAGTCACTTAACTAATGGTTTGATCAAAAAAAACTTAATGTGCACAATACAAGCTCAGAGTCCAACCTGGAATTAAACAGTTTGCACAAGGCCACATCATAGCTTTTCCCCTGTGGTTAAGTATAATTAAACCATTAATACTGAAGAAACCAAATGTAAAAGTTTAGGAATTCATAACTAAACTGTAAAATCTATCAAAAATAACTCTTTAAAAGCACCACTAATGCATACATGTAGAAACCTGTGTTCTAAAAAGGAACAGTTCACCCAAAAATTCTTGTCTTCATTTACTCACCCGCAAGTTGTTCCAAAGCTGTATAAGTTAACAGAGAAAAATATTTGGAAGAATGCTATTAACCAAAGAGTTCTTGACCATTGACTACCATAGTAGAAAAATTTGCTTTTTTCTGTTAAACAAACATATTTTGAAGAATGTAGGAAAGCAAACAGTTCTTGGGCACTTTTGACTACCATTGCAAATTTTCCTACTATGGTAGTCAGTGGTGGCCAAGAACTGTTTGGTTACAAGCATTCTGCCAATATGTTTGCAACAATACAACAACACTCGTTCTAAATGCATTTACTGTAACTAAATAGTTAGTCTAAAATATTTATCTTGTGTCACTTATCTACAGTTAAGCAGTATTAAATAATCCCATGCCGTGCTGTTATTGCTGCATAGCTTTACTACAATCACATTATTTAATGCGATCATTAGATACTTCACACACAAAAATAAGACTAAGGCTTCAAAGACCGAATATTGTTTTTACGCCAATAGTTTAACTGTGCCTGAGCTAAAACACACTTTCCTCCCCCTGTGAAATAAGATGAGCAAATAGCCTGAAACTCAGTCAGAGATCTTGTCTCTAGTGGGAAACTAAAAAAAATCTAGAGGGTGAGAGAACGAGGGTGATTTTTTTCTATTCTGTTTATCATCCGTCTAATTTTGTGGTTAATTAAGTAAGGAGTGTCTCTAGGGCTTCACAGTTCCGGAGTAAGAGCTAAAAATCTATCAAACCATCCAAGTGTCTTGTGCTCCTGTACACCACACAAATAAGCTCTCCTTGCAATAAACACACACAAATCTGATGTCATTCGGTTCCACAGTGTCACACCCCCACGCTTTGTCTCACATTTTCAAACGCTCCCTGCGATGCTTGATTGGAAATGATGATGATTCTTAATAATGATCTGACTAAGAGCCATCGGCCTCTTTTCCTCCCACTCAGGAACGCAGATTTCAGGATAAGTGTGTGTGTATCCCCTTAATCCCAGACTCTCATTCTTTTCCAACCTTCCTTTCCCTCACCCTTCATCATAACCCTCACCAGAGGCTCATTCATTTCATCTCGGTGTACTTTTCCTGGCCAAAAGCACACTACGTGCTTCCAAAACAGACCTCTAAACGTCGCAACGGAAACTATCCAGCGCATGTACTCGCACACAACCTTAACCTCTCTCTCTGCTATAATTGTAAACTGAATCCAAGGTGAATACTATTGGTTTAAAAACAGAACATGCTGAGTCCAAGAAAAATTGGTCATTCTTGCTTTCGAGTATGTGACAGTTCAAGCACGTAAATGAAATGCTGATGTTGTTGAGAGTTGTTTCCCACGATTGTGATTCCGGAGTAAATACACGGGTCTCTTTTCCTCAATGTCTTGATCTGGGGATATGTTCTTCTGCAACTGAACCATAACCCAAAAAACTAATGGATATTACATACATTCACACATTGGGAAACATCAAATTGAATTTATAGTGCATTGAAGATACAATTTATCAGTTGTGTTCCCTTGGATTCAAACTCATGACCTTGCTGTTGCAAGCATCATGCTCTACCATTTATTGATGTAAAATATTACAAAATTACAAATTTAAAACTGTTAAAAATGAAGTGAAAATCTGAAAGCGCAAAAAACATTCTCTACAGCTCTGCTATAATAGAGCAGATTTCAAGGGACAGTTTACCCAAAAATGAAAATCCTTTCATTATTCAAACAGAAAAGATGATATTCTGAACAATCTCCATTATATGTAAACAAAACCACTAAGACATGACTCAAAATATAAAAATGTTTGGTTCTTTAACTATCCTTTTAAGCTTCTACTGTGTCAACAGACCCGATTCTCTAACAGAGGAACTCACAAAAAAAAACCTTGAAGGAGAGAACATGCACATCAAAGGCTCTGACAATCACATGGTCTTCTGCTGTGTCCCCATGCAGCAGAGAGCTCCAAAAGTCCTTTCCAACAAACCCTTTCTAAACCAGAACACCTACCATTTACCATTTGGTTGACTTGGGCATCCCGAATGGCTGCGCTGATGCAATGTATTAAATTGGCAGTAATCAGGTCACTGGTTAGATGCAGGGTCATGTCTTATTCTATCCCCCCCAAGCCGTACAGTAACTATCACATCCTGATAGTCATCCAGCATTACTGTATACGTTTTCCCAGGCTAATTTAGCAGGGTCACTCTATCTGGCTATATTAAGCCCGTTCTGTAATGGCCAGCAGATAATGTTGTCCTCTATTTAAAGCAGTCATTACTGTCAAAATACTCTTTAAAAACACGTCATTGGACCCACAGTGGCTTCTCTTGTGCTATTATAAGCAGCAACATCTTTTCCTGAAATAACGTTGCTATTTGTGCGTGTTCCGGTTGTATTGAAATAAACAACCCCATTTCCTGCAGCCAGCGTATGGTGCATCTCCATTTTCCCCCTGCGTACTTCGGCTCACTTTTCATCTGCGTTTTTAAGCACGGTTGCATCTCCGCGTGGTAATTATCATGAAACTGTTTACCCAAAATGGCACGCTTATGTTTTTGCGTTCAGAAGCCACTTTAAAGTCGTGTATTCAGCAGTGCGAATTCGAGCGGGTTATTATTCAAACCCTTCGCAGGTCTTCGCAGCTGCTGATATTAAGACCGCTACACCTGCTGCTTTTTCTTCGCAATTACTGGATGTATAAAACAAGACAGCCATTATTAACTTTCTGAAGTGCTATAAATCAGCAAGACTCTGCTTGCAAATGCTGCCTAATTGTTGGGATTAATCTCTATTTAAGCGCCACCAGATCTCATCTCCTCGCTTTAGCACGTAGCCCCACTAGAAGCGTATTAATGACCATGTAGGAATATCAGACAAAGTTATCAGACACGGCTAATATCAGATGGAGCGTGACTGAGGAGATTACAGTCCTGTTCCAGTTTCTGATTGCTCATGTCAAGATTTAACCGGCGCTCGTGGTCCTAATCACTAACATTAATGAGCATGGTAATATAATGCAGAGAAATGACTTCAGGTCAGCACAGCCGGAGCACAAGGGATCCCTGGAGAACCGGCTCCTCATCAAGCAGCAGGGGCTTTCACTTCCTCCGATGCCTCTTTCTGCAAAATCTGACAACCATAACAAAGAGCAGGACGAATAAGCCAGAAACATTGCAGATGTGAATGCTTGGCCGAAGCGTCGCTGTCACATTACATGCACTCTTTTGAGTTACTGATGAAGTAACAAATACGTGTTTTGAAGAGGTAAGATAGAGTTACGATCAAATGCTTGTGTAATTAAAGAAAATGTGTTATTATTTAGGATGCTAGCAATGCATTTTATAATGTATAAAATGTACACCATGACAGTCTCCATAGACAAAGATTAAATTCTGCCTGTGAAAACCCAGCTGAAGTCATTTTTTTTGGTTTCTACATAAAATAAAATAAAGAACATTCTGTGAAGAAATAACCTTGATATCTTTAATATTGACTGATTTTATCATAATCTACTCATTCTCATGTCATTCCAAACCTCAAAGTCTGCAAAACACATCAAGATATTTTGAAGAATTTTGGTGACTAAACAACACTGGCCCCCGTTGACTTCCTCTGTATAAACACAAAACCACTTTGACATCAAAATATCATCTTTTGTGTTCCACAGAAAGAAAAAAAGCCATACAGGTTTTGATTGACATGAGGGTAAATAAAAGACTATTTTTGGGTAAGTGTCCTTTTGCAGCAATGTTTAGAAAGCACTGTATACTTTTATTGTCTGTGCTAGTGCATTTACGTGGAGTTTATTTTAGGTGGCCAACTTTTTTTAAATATTGACGAACATTGGCGGCACAGAAAGTTTTGCTGAGATGTTAATCACTGGCAAGAGGCGAAAGAGGTTTTTTATAACCCACAGCGTTTAAGAGAGAGCGAGAGAGAGCGAGAGAGCGAGAGAGAGAGAGAGCGAGAGCGAGAGAGAGAGCGAGAGAGAGAGAGAGAGAGAGAGTGATTAAGTGGAAACTAAGGTGACTCTCTCAGGATTTAGCTGGGAAAGAATTAATCAGAAAGGTTTAGCAGAGGAACAGACCTGAATACACAACACACTACCATCACACTCACAAGACCCCTCGCTCCAACATTTGTGTAACCACAGCTATATTTCAAACCTAAAATCTAAAGCACCCGTCTCCTCAAGCAGGCGCCAGCACTAGTGTCCACTTTATTCTGGCAAGGCCCTTTAGATTCAAACGATATCAGCACCCTTTCCACTTATACTAACTGTGAGTTGTCTAAGTGGGTCAAGGAGGTCTCTGCGGGGATCTCATAAGCCACACGGCCTGTCAAGAAGTAGCTAGGTAGGCCTGATAAGACCATCTTGACGACAGGCGAGAAGCCTGGCGCTTCATTACCGAGCCAGACATCCATACCGGAATGACAGTGAGAACCGGTGCCCAGAATCACACCACGCGGAGCCCAAAGCCCCGAATTCATCATTGCGGGTACAGACGCAGAGGAGCTTGCCACCTTGAATCATTAGCACATATTCTCTAATTAACCTGTTAGGTTACAGAACAATAACAGCCACAACACGCGGCTCACGGCGACTCCAGAGACCAGCGCACACACACAACCGCAGGGTCATGGCTGCTTTACGAACTGCAAATGGTACTTTGTTTTCCCAGTACAAAGGGAAAAAGGAAAAGCAAGAGGAAGAAAGACAGAAGTCCATTTGAAGTAAAAAAGTCTCTTCAACATGAAAACGTCTCCAACAGACGTGGGAGAGAGAGAGACGGGGGGATTTTAAGAGAGGGAGAAAAGAAAGAACAAAAGAGAAAGCATCAGCTAAGATGTTGACTTTGGGTAGAAACATGAAAGATGAGCGTCACAGACGGCGAAACTCCTACAGGTTCAGGTCTGGATGCTCACACGGCCGCACCAGCAGTGAACTCTGATGGAGGGGTGAGAGGGAGAATGCTGTGCTGAGGAGGAATTCAGAGATGAGTTATTATATTAATGAAGGGCTCGAAGCAGCCGCTGCCTGCAGAGATGCTGAGCCTGTGCTCAAGCGTTCTTTGTCAGCGGCGGCTGGTTTCAACCTGACAGGCAAATGGTGCCGTGCCACAACACCCGCTGCGGTTGACGCAGATGACTCTTCTCCAAGCAAACACACACTTTACACAACTTAAGAGTCAACATGTCCAACCTGTGTAAAAATACTGGTAGATGTTTAGACAAAATCAAAGTTGTTCCATAGCCAAAGTTTTGTCTGATGGCAGAATTACAGCTTTTGTGTGAACACTAAGTACACATCCATAATGTACTTAAAGAGCTCTATTGTCACACATTAAGTACTTAACATACTAAAAATATAGTTTTTTGTACACAGTTATCTTAAGTATAACTATTTTTTGTATATCAAGTACAAAATTAGTGCGTGAAAATAGAGCACTAAGTACATTTAAGTGTATTATAGTGTACTTCACTAGAATATTTTTCACCTGGGATCTGACATGTAAAGTTTTCATCATTAAAGGTGCTGTGTGTAATATTTTGGAGAATCTACTGACAGATATGCAATATAATATACATAACTATGTTTTCAGAGGTATATAAGACCTTACACAATGAAGCGTTATTTTTATTACCTTAGAATGAGCTATTTCTATTTATATACACCACGGGTCCCCTTACACAGAATTCATCATGTTGTTTCTACAGTAGCCCTAAACGGACAAACTGCTCTATAGCGCACATTTCATAAATATGTTATATCCTTTGTCAAAAATAAATAACCTGACGACATCTTTGTCCTGTGTCAGCCGGCATAATGCTTCGAAAGGGAGAGGCAAGCCGTTGGTTTGCAATTCGCAACCTCACCACTAGACGCTGCTAAATACTCCACATTGCTCCTTTAAAATAATTCACCCACTTTATAAGTTTATTATAGCCAAAAAGTACACCCTGACACATGAAAATTGCAGAGATTCTGAAAATACTCTCACATTTGTATATAATATGCATTAGATGGCCCATGAGCTAGTTTACTAGTAATCCCAATATTTTTGGGCTCTATTCATTCTTTAATTCACAAATCTTGTCACTTTTCATTGAGCCACACTGCGATTAGTCTATCATCTCATATGCGCTTTCTGAGTTCAGTAGCGATGGTTTATTTAGCCTGTGTCGGATGTTTGACATCCACTGACAAATCAGACTTTCATGCATTTGTTAGGTTTAGCTTGCAGTCTGTTTATATAACGAACCATTGCAGTGGAAAGAATGTTTATCTCCACTGGACCCGCATGAAACGTTAAGAGACAGCGACAGGGGACTCGAGAGAGGGCAGACAGGGTACCGTGGAGTAAAGAGTAAGCGACCCAGCTGTTTTATCTCATGAAAGAGAGAAGAAATCTGACCCACGATGCAGGCTGCCGAGTACCGAGCCGGTCTTCCATAACTAGCGTGAACATCGGCCTGCTCTTCTGCCACGCCGCTTCAAAGAGCTCAGTGGTTGCCACTAATGGTACCGATGACAAGCGTGAGAAACAAAGCAGGTGAAATCGGCTTAAATGAGTGCGTGAGTGAAAGAAAAGCGACGGCCTTAAAAGCCCCTTCTAAAATAAGCACCATCTTTAACATTTGGCAGAGCCGGCGCTCCCCCGTGCCGGTGAGATTGTTCATTCAGCCCTGCAGCTACGCAATTAAACTCCCTCATACTGAGATTCATCAATAAACTTAGCATTAAAAATGTTATTCTCGCTGCAGACGTGCACGCAATTGTTTACCATAACATATTTGAAGCGTGATCTGGAGAGGTTTAAATACCCAAGCCAATTTGCTCACAATTTCCACATCAACTCTCACGTGGATGGGAGCCGCACGTCGCCCGCGTTTGATGCGGTGACCCGGCGCCATACCATGTCGTGCTTTATGTAAAACCTCACAGATCCCGAAGTCATGACAGACAGGGGGCAGGAGGAGAGCATGCAGCGTTCTCAGGGATGACGGTCTCCACCTTATCGTTTGTAGAGTTTACACTGACGGTATCAAGTTTCCTTGACGACTGAAGCGGTGCCGTGGGGTTGGCTGGGAGTGGATGAAATAAACCAGGGGTGACATGCAATGCTATTTATACTGGGCAAGTTGATAATTGTTTAAAGGTTAGGCTGTTAGCAAAAGCATAAACAAGCATTCTGCGATTCCCAGCGGCACAAGAGGAAGAGCGCGTCACATGTTTGCCAGGCTGTCTGCCGGGATACAAAGTTCTGTTATGCCAAAGGTCTGCATGTGCTGTGAATGGAGACTGAGACTAATGTTGCTCTGAGATAACAGACTGAAAATATGACCAAACGCACTCAAGAATATGAGAAAAACAAAGTTGTTGGTGATCAATGACTAGTCTTGTTGCTTGTTTCTTGCTGCAATTCCAAAAAGAATTTCCTTAAAGGGATAGTTCACCCAAGAATGTCTTCTTTTACTCACCCTCTTGTCATTTTAAATACCAACTATGTGACTTTCTTTATTCTGCAGATATTTTGAAAAATGTTGGTAACTGAACAACAGTGGTACCTATTCATTTTATTGTATGGAAAACAGGTTCGGAAAACAAAACCAATGCAAGTCAATGGGTATCGCCGTCGCTCGGTTACCAACATTCTTCAAACTATCTCCTTTTGTGTTTTGAAGAAGTCATATAGGTTTAACATGAGTAAAGGGTGAGTAAATGATGACAGAATTTTTATTTAACTTATTATTTTTTCGTGATTTAAACGAATACTTTAAAACATAAATTTAGTGAGGTGCATGTTCAAAACACAAAAGGTTATCTTACACAAAACAGTACAAATATACCTCATGCTTGTGAAGGGTGTTGCATCTACGCTAACAGCACAGCTGAGCTTCAAAAAACCTGCCACATGCTTTCTTTCATGTATTCAGTCTGACACAAAAATGCCAGCCGCCTCTGATGTTGACCACAAAAACAAGTTATTAAAAAGCTTGAAAGGGGTATGAATATTCACACGGGGATTTGAGAGCACGGGCAACGCAGAGGCTTGACAGCAGGGTGAGCAGTCAGGCACCAGTCTCACTAAACGCTTTCAACACATATCCATTCAGATCCTTATGAGCACACCAGGGTGAAAAACATTTACATACAAATACAAATATGCCACCACACATGCATAAATAGGACTACAGCATTTGATTAGCACCATTCCTCTTCGCTGTGAATGCGACACGATTGATTCAAAACACATTAGCAAATTTTCCTCCGAAACCAAGCATTCTAATCCCTAATCAGACGAATGGGAGCTATTTTCCATCACTTCTATTTATGTGTGAGGCCAAAATTGGTGCGTTTTTTCCCCGCACGAGAAGCGCTCTTAACAAGCGAAGACACTCAACATCAAAGATTCTGGCTTATTTTCAGGGCGTTTCAGTTGAGTGCCAGATTGATTCATATGGTGTCTGTGTGTGTGTGTGTGTGTGTGTGTGTGTGTGTGTGTGTGTGTCCATAGCTGACATCATCCCGAGGGTGCAGCAGACTGTGTTACAGCAACTGCCTGCTGACATTAGACCTGTTGCCTCCAGATGGCCTCTGACACACACACACGCACACGCACACGCACACACACAAACACACACACACACACACCTTCAGTATCTTCACACTCCATAAGCTCCAGCCGATTTGAATGCATGCTCTATTGGTACCTTACTACTACTTTGTAACTCATGAATGGTTCTGCATTGCAATAGATATGCCAATAAAGCTTTTCTGAATTGTGTGCGTGCGTGCGACGTTAGCATGTTAAATGTTTGTCTAGTCAGTATTATTTTGGGTTACCAGTCAGAAAACCATTACCTGGCTAAACTTAAATGCGACAAAGTTACACGACCCATTTAACAAATTGTTGATTTGAAACAATTATTCTATAATAAAATATTATTACAATTATTATTAATATAGAATTTTAAAAAAAATAGTTATATTATTAGACACTAGCCAGACCGATCAACAAACACAGACTGCAAGTTAACTTCAGATCAGGCGCATGTGTTCGATAAACCCATCCATCCATACATAGAAAAATGAGAAAACATTTACAGTAGTGAAAACTTGCAACACAAATCTTAATAATATAAAAACAGGCTATATATTTTTTGTGTAAAAAGAATTATTTAAAAATAAAACTATAATTGATTACAATAACTTAAAACATACGTAGGAATATTTAAAATATAACCTAGACATTGCAATTTCATGACAATAACCCAAAGAGAGAGAGAGAGCGAGGCCCACCAGATGTACTCCACAGCATGAGCTTTGTTTGGTTCCATGAACTGATTTCTGCAGGAACTCCAACAATTTTGTACATTAATTGGTTCCTGAGAGTTCTTGATATAATGTTTTAAAGGGTCCTCTGAGGCACCACCTGAGTCCAGCACCCCACCCAGCAGTTAAACACACAATCCCTGTCCAGAGCCCCCCACAATCCCTGTCCAGAGCCCCCCACAATCCCTGTCCAGAGCCCCCTCCCCACAATCTTACTCTCTTATTTCCCCCCTACTGCATTACCTCACTGCCTGGCATCTCTCCCTCTGCCCTCTGTCCTTTGCCCTCTCTCTCCATCTCTCAGTTTCCCTCTCTTTCCCTCGTTGTGCCCCGCATTCATTTAAGTTCCACTTTGTTCCCTCTCTCACCCTCTCTCATGCATGATTGCGTCCTGCGGGTCACAGAATGCAGTACGCTGTTAATTACCTTGAGGCTGAGAACAAGCCACTCGGATTGTGATGGAAAAGAGAAAATTAGATGAAGGGGGGAAAATGTGCTTTAAGAAACAATTCACCTAAAAATTGTAATTCTGTCATTGTGAGTTCACCTTCATTCTTCCTCATTATAAAATGAGTTTAAGAATGTACTGGTCACCCTTTTCTATGCCATTACAATGAATGACGAGGACAGCTTCAAATTTCAAAAAGGAGACAAAAGAACCACAAAACCCCAAAGGGTCTATATGACTCTGGACTTCTAAAGCCATACGATAGCTTTGTGTAAGGAAAGAGGTCGCACTGATCTAGTTCTTAAGTTCAATTGAATGATCTCGACTTTACAGCTCACCTGAGGGAAAGATTAACAGGGGTATCAAACTTAAATTTCAGCCTTTTTCTTACACAAAGCTATTTTAAGACTTCAGATGACTTGAAATAGTGTCGAGTCCTATGGGTTACATTGAAATTGTTATTGTGTGAAAAGGAGTGACGTAAGAGTGAATAAATGTGTTCCCTGTAGATCATCTGGTAGAGCATGGCACTAGCAACGCCAAGATAGTGGGTTCAATTCCCAGAAAACACAAAAACAGAAACGGCTTTGGATGAAAGTGTCTACATTTACATAGATGCTATTGGAGGAAATTCATAGTATTTATACTATGAGACATGCAGGGACCAGCAGTTACTCCACATTGCCACAGAACTGTGCAAACAATTTTCCTTGCAGGTTTACAACAGAGAAGACAGATAGAAGTGTGATCTGGTTTAAAGCGCATCTGTGTGAACATCCTCAGGTATGTGTGTGTGCAAGCTCTGTTATACTACAGTAGAGAGGGATTTTTTCCTCTGTGGCTCAGTGAGTCATATATGCCTTTATTAACGCACACAAGCAGGCGCTTCCTCTGTACCTGAGAGACAATGTTCTCACACCAGCTGCAGAGCAACACCAGCCAAAAACAGCAAGCAACAATGTGAGATTTGCGTGTGCTTCGGTGTGTGTAGGTGAGATTGAATGTGACAGATATGCAACATGATGTGAGAGAAAGTGAGAAAACAGATGTTGTGTGTAGATCTGTTTAAGGTGTGTTTTATCCAATTTACACCTGGTATAACATCCATTTCAGGTATTATAATCACAAGTGGACGGTGTTAAATTATAGTGTAAATATTTGAAATGACTCACAAGAACCACATTTGGAGGTAAATATGAAAAATCATCAGCCTAATAACTCACAGTAAATGCATGGCAATTAACAACTTGTTTGTTAATTGCCAATTTGATGTGAACCTAAAGGAAAAAATATTACGTATATTACGTACTCACATATTGAGTATGACTAAAGAAGTTGCAAGTTGTTCAAAATTGTACATAACTTATGTTACACAAAAGATTTTTATTTGTGTCCGTACAATGAAAGTCAATGGGGTCCAATGTTATTTGCCTACCAACGATCTTAAAAGTTTGAAATGACATGACATTGAGAAAATCATGAATTTTCATTTTTGGGTGAACCCCTTTAACGCACAGTGATACCCTGACATAGCAAGTGATGTGGTCCCAAATCAAAGCCACTTAGAAATGCGATCACGAGTGGTTGCATGACACATATTTCAAAGGCATGTAAAAACCAGGTGTGAACAGCAATACGTCTCATCTGACCACTTAAGATCCGCTTACCCGCATGGATGTAAGGTGTAAACAGCGCGAGTGTGTGTGTGTTGGTGTGTGACAGTTCTTTCTTTCTGACTGACACTGTTTTCTGCAGTTCCTCGCTGGGGCCTCTTGTTAGCATCTCCCTCATTAACAAATCCTTCTGTGAGCGCTGCCGGCACGCCGAGATGCGAATGGGCCCCGGAGAACGCGCAACGGCGACAGCGCAACAAACATTCGCATTCAAGCGCACGTACAAACATTCACTCATACTTTTTCCTGCTTCTCTTCCATACGCTCTCACACTCCTCGGCAGACTAACAAACTCCTGTCACACACCATCTTTTCTCAGCACCCCGTTCCTTCAGCCGAAAGCCTATAACGCCACAGCAATCGCATTCAGGCCTGTCTTCTGTTCTGAAAGCATTCGAGTCATACACGGCTGCACACTACACTCTTTATCTCCTCAATATTCCCGGTCACTCTCTATGCATGGAGCTGGTATTTCTGCAGCTTATGCAAATAAAACTTTATCAGTCTGAGCGAGACAGATCGTTCCCTTTCAAGATAGGAGTGACATTGGGAACGTAAGGGAAAAGTAAAGAACTCACTTTTGCCGAATACACTCGAACATCTGACTGGGTTTGAAAGATGAGGCTGATGGGAAACATGCATCAAAAGTGGATGAGAAAAAGGGTTGGAGATGAAAGGATCCGGATGACAGGATGAGAGAGAGGTTGGATGTGTGATTAAACAGAAGGGGGTCTTCGTTTAGGGGGAATGGAGGAGAGGCTTTATTACATTTTAATGGGAGGAGCTGTGACCTCCAGCACCACCTTATGGCAGGTCAGGGGAGGGGTTAGCCTCCAGGGGCAAGAGAATCCTGGGAAATGAGGTTTCGTGCGGTCGCTGATTAATGTGTTTACTGCTCCCTTGGCCGCTCCTAGACTAACCTTCAACAGATATGATGGGAAAATAGGGATTTGAGAGCCGAGACAGCATTGCCATTGCTACAGTTGTGTGTGAGTGACTCAAGGCTGTGTTCAGAACAGGATATCAGCTTAATACTTACTGAACACAGCAATGTATAGTGGCTGTTGTCTAGTAGTGGACATTATTGCACAATAAACCTTTCAAACAGTCACATGCTACATTATCAGATGACCGCATCACATTTATTGTTTATTTTAAGTGAAGTGAATGCATTTATGATCTTGGGGAAAAAATGTTTTGTGTTTTTAAAGCAATGGCGTGCTAAATGTGATCAAATACAGAGGCAAAGAAGAGATTGTGACATTATGTGTGATTTATGCAACCCCCTTCGAAAAAAAACATTCTTCAAAACATCTTTCTTTGTGTTCAGCGGAAAATTATACAGAAAATGTATTTTTTAAAAACACAAAGATTACCCCTTTAACCTTTTGGTATACTGCTCATTTCAACAAACATAACAGGTCATCTGAGTAGTTTACGCCTACAGAACATTTGCAAACTGCGAAGTAATATTTATTATTACGTACTGCAGGAATAGTGTAGAAACAGATAATTCACCTAAAAATTAAAATTTGTTTTCAATTACTCACCTTGTTCCAAAACCTGTATGACTTCAAAAGTTTTTACAAGGCTTAAAATGATGTGATGATGATGACTAAAGGATGACAATTTTTATTTTTGCCCAACCCTGTAAGAGTATTACTTGGTAGTATGCTATTCAAACACAGTAAATTTTCTATGGCGAGTGGACATCTCGACTTTCCTGCGTGCTCTGTGCGAGCCCAGCATGCTCCTCGGCTCTCCCATTCACCTTCTCTTTCCACAAGCTCCACATGCTAAGTGAGAACATTGTTCCGGTCAATTTGTTCCTTTCAGAGTCCCAGTGGGCAGTGTCCTTTAGCATGACAGCACACTGAGAGAAAGCACTCTGTCTGGAAGGGCCTGACATCAAGACAAGAGTGAGCGAGAGAGAGACGGAGGTAAAAAGAGAAGCGAGAGAGTGAGAGAGCGAAGAGAGTGAAAGCACTGTGCCAGAATGGGAGGGGCGGTGAAAGGGACGGTTTGAGATATGGAGACATCGAGGCTGACAAAAAGAATGACTAAGAAAAGAGAAAGGGAAGGAAACCGGATGACAGGAAAGGAGAGATAAAAAGAGCGAGGGGATTAAAATTGACGGGGGGATTTAAAGGGATAGCTCAGCCAAAAATGGAAATTCTGTAACCGTTTATTGAAGCTCAGTGCAGTTGGAAATGCATATAACTTTTCTGCCCTTCACGGCACTTTTTACTGGATTACAATAAATTACGACTGAACTGTTCAAGCTTCAAAAAGAGGACGCAGCAGTCAAACCATCATAAATAAAACTGCCTGATATGGCTCACGTGATATATTATATTGTCTTCTGAAGTCATACGATAGCTATCGTATTTTTACCGGCCCGGGTGAAGATGGCCACGGATAAGCAGTTTTGTCTCTGATAGGGTCTGCAGAGGCACAAGGCTGAGCCAGGCACAGGTGACACTAAAACCCCGAGGGCAACTGTAAGCGTGCATGTGTGTTTGCACGCGTGCCCCCTGCGCCCGTAGCACCTGTTCCCCTCGGCACAGCGGCCTCAACACTTGCACTGCCGGCTGAAGTGCGGCTGTTGGGGAGAAGGGTGCACACGAACAGGGCACCCATTCAAGAAAACTTGGAATGAACATAACTCTCCCTCTCTTCATCCTCCTCTTCTAATCCCCACAAATCGCATTTTAGAATATCCTGCGAATTACATCCTAATAAAATCAGCGGGAGGTTCGCTCGAGCTCTCTGCGTGTTGGGAAAGTTGCACATCTCGATATTAAGTAAGGCTGTAATAAAACAGAGCTCTGTGTTTGCTGAGGATTAGAACGGCTCCACTGAACAGTCTGTTAAAATGTGAAGTGAATTAAAGACATACAAAAGAAACCGCTCCAGAAATGACATCGTTGTTGAAAATGGAAACAGACAATTACTACAGCGCGGCTGACGGCTTTATTTGCAGGCACAAACTCTACATTGAACGTAAACATTGTTCTATTCGGAGTTGTACACTTCACACTTAGTGTGCAGCGATGCTAATGATAATTCAGTGTGTAATGAGAGGTTTTGTGTGTGCGCTGAAGAGGTCAACAGCTCACCCAGATAAATGCCACCCTCAGTCATAAATCAAGGGCCTCTGGGACTGGTTAAAAACATAAAACGGGACTGAAACCAAAACAAAGAAAATGAACGATAATAACCTAATTCATAATACTATGCCGCTCAGCCCTAATGACTGCTGTAGGAGCTTGAGACCGTCGGTGAAAGAGAGTTTCTGCCTCACAGCAGGATTCGTGTCCAGTAAGCCTGAGTCACAAGAGGAGAAAGCAGATGGCCTCCCTCTCCTGTCCATATCTTACCTTTTCTTCAATAAAGGCCACTGGCAGACCGCCTTTTCACCTCTTTTCTCATATGCTCTCTACTGGGTCCTTCTATAGAATGCTCGAACCCTGAGGGACTTCACTTTTTCCCTCTCTTTCCAGCCCACAAACCTTGAACGGTAACAAAAGCAGCTCAAAAAAAGCAGCTCAATGCCTATTTGAATTTGAAACAGGGGAACTATGACAAAAACCGTGTCACACAGCGAAGAGGCTGAGGCTGGTGCTACAGAGCCAGAATTTCATGGAGCTCGCCCTCACGTCGGGAAAGGAAGATGAAGCGTGCACAAATGGACCAACTTATTGCGGTGGAATATAAATCTTGTGTGTACATTTATACACCTGAACGATATAACAAAGCAAAAAAACGACTAAATATACAAAAGCATACACAAAGTTGAAGCTCTAATGTCAGTGCATAAGAAACAAGGTAGCCGAGGAAAGAAGTAGCACCTGGATTTGTGTGCTTTCCATTAAAAACATATAATCAACCTGAAAGCAAGAATAAAACATAACATTAATTATGAGATTTTATAACCATAAATACAGGAGGAAAACAAAACGGACGAGCAATGGCACGGTTCAAATATAGAAATCACTTTAAACTCATTTTACATTTATTCAATAAAGAAAAAGATGTAAAGTGATACCACTGTCAATATTTTAAAGATACACGTACACAATGCTTAAATCATTTCAAATGCAATAAATGGGAAAACGTTTTATTCTCCTCTTAGCTCTTACCATCGAAAATCTTTATAGCCGTAACACAACCCCAATTTCACACGCAGAATAAAACTCTCTAATCCGTGTTTAAATAAGTACATTTCCTTCTTTCATTATATATCCTGAATAAACACATGAACAGCCAACAACAACAACAACATCAACATCAACATGCACGCCTACAATGAACTCAATTATATGATAACAGTTACTGTGAAAAGAAAACAGCAGAAACGTTGAATACTGAGCGCGTGCAACGCCAAACCCATCGTCGCAACACAGCGCGATGGGGAGGAAAAGCCAGTGACAACTACTAAGATCCAGAACAGTGCGTTATCATTTGATAAACCAGCATACTTACCGATAACAGTCGCGAGGAACGTGAATGACTCGCCACCTCGGGACTATAATCCAGAATGACTGAGAAGAGAGGAGGGGTCCGTTTGAAATCTAGTCCTCTCTATCGCACCTGTCTCCTGCGCCCTTATCTGACATCTTTAAGACAACTGTGTCGCTTCTTGTATGTCCATACCCCCAACAACTAACCCCACACCCCAACAACGCACAACAACGGCACCTGTCCCCGAAAAAAAAAAACACCACGCCACAAAGCTCGTTTATGTTGCCCCCGAACAAATGGCATTCCCGGCTCGGTCCTGCAGCCGTAGTGTTCCCCTTCAGACTGCCATCCAGAATTCAAGAAGTCGTTTGGAATAAACTGAGATGAATTGTGTCTAACAAGCAGTGCAAGCACAAACAGCTGTGCCTTATGTGTCTGTCCGGACTGGTAACACTTGCTTTATCAATCAAATACTACAGTTATTCTGTGCTGCGCAAAATGAATGTATTCGGTCCGGAGCGCGTGGCTTGTGCGTTTGTTTGGTACGAGCTGCACTTCCTCCGATCTGAATCCAGTTAAGAAACACCCATTGTCCGGTAGAAATGTAATATTTCCTGCAATCCCCGGCGTGTAGCCCTACGGCGTTTGGTTTGGAGAGAGAGACACAGAGATCATGGGTTTGGTATCTCGCGCTGTTGCGAGTCTGTCACCCACAGCTATTGAAACACGCGAGTCAACGGCAAAACCTGACGCAGAATTTATCGGCGGACTGGAGCGGAATTAATTTGCGTTTTGGGTCATGAAACAAATAATGAGACTTGGATTGGTTTTCGGGAAGCTTAAATGTAAGTGAATATAGCCTAGTGTGCAGAATGAGTGGGAGTTTTAATAAGTATGAAATAAGATACGTAAACGCAACGGGTCTCAAGGTGATCGTTCGAGTTTCTCATAGTGCATATCAGAGGACCTAGAAACAACAGAATAAAATAAAAATATGTCAAATTCAAAAACACAAGGGCACATATCTGTTGCAATGAGATATATGTATAGGAAATTGAATACGTTGCCGTATATAAACATATATAGCTGCTATAGCCTATAGCATTAAAATTAAACTAATAATTATAATACTTTAGTATAGGCCATTTAAAAATGTGTAAAATTCCCAAAAGAGGGATGTCATCCTGTTTCTTTCCTTTTCTCATTGTATAATATCATACTCTTCCAAGTTTGCAGAGTCCAGACAACAATGTATGACTATACTCATTCAGTTCATTCAGCAGGTGATGACTTCACCAGTTAAGCTGAAGATGCCTCAGGCAGTTGAATGAATAACAACAAAACTGACAATATCACACCTAAAAAATCTCCCTCTCAATTAACACAAAAGCAGAATAACATTCCCTCACTGTGAATCAAACTAATTGTGTTTATGCATAGATAAAGAAAAATGTAGGTGTGTTGTGTAGAGAATGTAAACTAGCTTTTTTTACGATTCTTTCAGAATCTCACTACAAACTCAAATGTTAAAACCACAAGTCCTAAAAATTCATTGTGGCAATTCTTGCACACAAAATAAATTTTTCAGATGATTTGTCAGTGTGGAAATCGAGTTGGCTTAACCTCAATGATTTACAATTACCCAGGAATATTCCCTTTACTGTGATCTTTAAAAAATATATCAAATTAGGCCAACAAAACTTTGAGGGATATGCTACGGAAAGATCTTTGCTTTGTTCATTTCCCCGCATTTGATCTGAAGTCAAGCGCTCACAAGAGAGCGATGCGGAACTGACAACAAATAAATAAACAAAAAAGAAGCACAGTTTTGTTCTTGCTGCCTTTCATCCCACACTCGCGCTCGCCTCAAATTCGGGCCACGAAACCGCGTTGGGAACACGAAACGGCGCAGTTTATCAGAGACAAAGAACTTTAAAGAACAACATTTTTTTGCCTTTCATTTCTGCTACCAAAGATCACCCTGACAGCACCAAAAGTCATCGGCGATGCTAAAATAACGTTCCTCTCCTCTGCTCCGGGCGAACGCTGGTTGCCAGGTGTGCGTGTGGGTGAGCTTGTGACCAGGCGAGTGAGATCACCATTAAACTCCACAACATGGGGTGAAACGAGATATCTCGGGGTAATGACATATATCATAGCTCAGGGGCTACACTGCATGTGATCAAGCTCAATTGAATTACTTGCAGTCACAAGCCAACCATCATGTCTCCATTTCCTTGTGATTTGATTGCAGGTCCCGATAGCAGCCAGCAAACAACCGAGTGATGTTTATTCCATATTCATATCCATTATTACAGATATCTAAAGTTTGAAATGGGACTCGGGCCACAGTATGGATTTACAGTAGGCCAGCTTTTGTTCTTGAGTAACAAGATTTTAGTCCATCATTCCATATCGTAAACCAAGTAAAGATCATTGTGCTGGCTTGAAACCATACAGCCTAATGGCATCTTCAACGATAGATGTATAAAAGCCGCCATCCACTTTCTGGTTTGTTGGCAGCGAGGCCCTATTCGTACACTGTTTTCCATCAAGAGTCAACAAGTGTAAATGGCAACAATACGCCCTAGGTGACTTTTTGTCAGCCACCCAAAATCCAACCTCATTCTTTACTGTTTTCGCTATAATTATAAGCACATGCAAAAATCTAATCAACAACCATTATTACTTGCATCACAATAAACGTACTCTCCACGGAGCCTTGACTCAACGTTCGTGAATGCAAATGCAATTACAGGTCATTTGAACTTGGTCGACGTCCAGCGCTGATAAAAACAAAGCTGGTTTGGACCGGTCGCACAATCCATTGTGCTGTTACGCACGGGGGAGAGACTGTCACGGTAGCCAGCGATCAGGCTCTGTGTGCGGTTATGTTGGAGAAGTTATGGAAAAAATGGGACAACACAGTATCTACCTCATCTCTTTCTGTGGTCCGTGTTGAAGCCCTTGTTTGGTAAGGCAGCTGCGGTCGATCATGAGGTGTCACGGCAGTCTAACTGGAAGCAGATTAAAGATCTCGCCTCACCCTGAGTGTTGAAGACACCGCGGCCACAGTCCCGCTGGCAACACAAGCCTACCTGAAACAAACTCTTGTAAAAAAAAAAAAGGCCTGTAGTTGAAAAATGCAAGGAGAAAAATAGATGATTCATCTTCGACGGCATGCTAACTGATATCATACTGTTTCTTTGAAAATACACAGTAGGTACCTGTGGATGTTTACAGCTTTCGTTATGTTGCCCTGGAGACAATGGATTTCAGTCTCTAAATGTTTGGATGAGTTTGGTAAGATGCTTCTAAAAGCGTCAGCCCAGAGGCAGAGGGATGTATTTCTAGCCATCAAACACGCTGCCCACTCAGGGACGATTTGATAAATTCCGTGTAATGGATCCCGACTGTTAACGGTACGTTTTAGAGATTCTTGAGTTTTGTGCAACGCTGGACTCTTTCCAAGAGACACAAGGAAAGCATTCCTGTTAATGTCACGCAGCGACAATGAAATGTAAACAGCAAATTCCCCGCAGATATATAGTGATGATGGATTATACGGAGGTTTATTACAAAAGGACAGTTTGACCCTCAGTCATTTGATGTTTATTTAAAGCTTGCAGATCTTAATCCGGTTATGCGAAGACAGAATTTTGTCGATTAATGAGCGACGTCAACTGTGCAAGCCGAGGACATGGAATTAATGGACTTGTACGTGTAAGTAAATTATGATGAAACCACACTTCACTCAATTCACTTCGGGAAGGTTACTTCATTTGAACATAAAAAGGGATATTCAGACATCCGTGAATAAATGTCATACCTTTGTCAAAGGTATAGGCAAGATGTGCGGTTTTCTTTCATCAGAGCGTGAATGCGAATACGGCTAATGTTTCAAAATCTAAATTATTTACGCAGATACGTGAGGGTGTAGAAAGACAGAATATAAAAAAAAATGCCTATAAAATCGTATCGCGCACACCCGGCGAAATCAAAAATCGCTGCAAAGGACAAACGTGGCAGGTGAATTATGTTTTACTGCTGATGCAAGGGTACGTTTTTGGAGATATATTAAATCCACATGAAATATGTCCAAATCCTGTATTGGTCTGGCCAAGGTCACACACTAATATGTTATTAAATGAGAAATGGTCTCAAGACAGTTTATATGTCATATTTCATCTTTGTCTTGATTTGTTTTCATAACCTCTATGTTACAGATACCAAATGTTGCCAGCACATGCATGATTTCAGACATAAGATTGAGGTGTGTGTAGGAGAAAGAGACGGAGCGATGAGATTTCTCCAGAACCAGATGGCTCATGTTTTACAATACAGCTCTCACAACCTTATTGTTGATATTTGGAAAAGGGAAAATAAGAGACCTGTGCGTTTAAGTGTTGACATACAGGTTTCGGCTTATCGAGAGCACTGGTTCATGCAAACCCAGAGCAGAACTTTTAACATTCTGTGCACTTGCTGTTGCAACAAAATTGAATTCAGTGCAAATGTTATGTTGTTAAGTAGTTGTGCAATTAGTAGTGAAGTTTTGCTTCGTAAATGAAGTGCACCGTTGGTATAAAAGCAAAACAAATCTGTTAATAAATATCATCCAGACAATGGCAATGCATTAATGTTGTATTAAAAAAGACGAAAGATTGTGTTAAATTAGGTTGGGGTTATGTTTGGCGTGTAGCACAGCACATGGATTGATCAAATCATAGGATATCATGCAGCTCAAGAGGTCGCTGATATTGGCAGCATGACGACAAACCCATATCCTCAGGCGAGGTAAAGCGTACAGCATCTACGGTTCCCTGCTGTCCCTGTATCTTTAATTATCCGACATCCAGGTCAATCTGGACCACAAAAAAATCGAACGGTAATGCAAAACGTGAACACAGCAGAACTAGATGACGTTGGCATCGGAGCCATAGCTGTGGTAATCTTGGAGAAAATGTTGAAGACCACTCAAGAAAAATACACAATAACTGTGATGCAACGTGCAATATTCCACTTCGGTTGGTTTGCATGAACAAATCTCTTTTCACAAGAACGCCGGGTTATGTTTGTTTGTTTGGCAGTGTGATAGTAAACATGCGGCAGAGCACTACATACACACAAACATAGAATTAAGTGAGGAATAAACACATATTTCTGATTTTTTTTTATAGTGGATTGAGAGACTAAAGCATAGATTCTTTTAAGACAGATTTAGATCTTAGGGTAGAGTTTAATAACACAGATTTTGTGGTTGTAATGAGGGCTCACACATAGGAAGTCATGCAGATATCACGCTGCATCAATCAAATGTCAAAAGACGTACAACTTACGCCTTGTTATGATTTCTTAGCACGCCAGTCTGTCCTTTGTTACTCCCACAAAACGAAGCAACGTTTCCCCACAAAATAAACACTGCAACCCTGTTTCTCAAAAGGGTTTCACTGATAACTATTCTTAAAGATGCTCCAAGACTTTTCATGGAAAACAGGAAGGTCAGTTTTCCTATGGTGTATATCTGCCAAAGTCTTTATTTCTGGCTGGGAACTGAACAAAGAGCTCCAACTATAGTGCAGATCTGACAGAGGCAAAATAACAAAGTGTCAAAATGGCATGCAGTTCATTAAACTTCTCTTATTTATGTGTCAGCTGTGAAAGGACACGATTCAAAAAGTTTTAATCGATCAGCCTTTTGAACGATCCAATTGCAATACAGTTCAAATGTGTAGTGAGCGCACTCTAGTGGCAGCATCTGAAAACTACAAAACACGTCCACCGGCAAGCCTCAGGCAAACTGTCATACAAACGAAGTAAACAGCTGGTGACAGATCGGTGCAAGAAACATTAATCGTGTTTTCTAAAGCAACATATGATACATAAATGTCTTATTTCTGTTCAGCCTCGCTGTGTGGTGAAAAAAAATGATTTTTTTTACTTTTTACTGTGGCGCACTTTTACAGAGGTAGGCTACGTGAATTTACAGAAATCTCGAGATTTACAGAATGCATATTATTTTATAAACAAAGAAATTGCGAAAAAAGTACTAATTATTTTGGCTACTATAAAGTGTTAAATGGCATATACATACAGCAGGCTATCTATTGTTCTAGTCAATGAACCCATGTGCTGACGTAATACATTTCAATAGCAAATTTGTAAGATTGATCCTGTATGATTAGACTGTAAACAAGGTTTTTGTATGCGTGTTCACGTAGCGTTTAGCACAGAAGCAGATGAAGCAGCGTGCGCGTGTTTCACAGAAGGCCGTAGATCCCATCTGGCAGTATTAACGCATGTATAGCGGTCGTTGATCGGCTGGGTCACGCCAGAGCTCGAGGGGCAGTAATTAAAACGAGACAGATAATAGTTGAAGGTTTTTAAAAGGATAATAACAGAATCCATCTGTTGCTGACGAAATCCACTGCGACTCTTTTCTTTCTGTACGCCTACATACAAAATAAAGCGATAAGCCAAAAGAAACGTGGTGTGAATTTAGAACAGCTACCCAGCTAACAAAATATGTACGAAGACCATTTTGCTAACACTCCCATAACGTTTTAAATATTCAACTAACAGTGTAAGAACACATAACAACACAGAGGTTCTTTATTAAATGGTTACTTCTGGCAAATAAAGTAAAATTAAATTAAATATTGCACTAGTTTATAGTTTAACAAAAGGAATGTTCCTATTCAGGTATTGAATCATAGATGCCTTGTCAGCTACTATTGTCGTATATAATTTCTTCCCAGTGAAGTCTCTAATAATACATATAAATGTATTTTTGCAAGAAAAACATTAACAACAGTTACCAATTTATCGTTTTATTTTCTAAGATCTCATACTTTCAATCTGGAAAAGGAAATACATCTTTAAAACTAAAAACAACATTAGACTAATGCCTTATAAGATAAAACACCCCCGTGACTCGGTCTCCCGACCCATTAAGATAAAAAACAGGTTCTCAAGATTAAGATTCTCAAACAATGTTATACAGTACATACATCTGATAGTTTTAAAAAACATTTCTATAACTTATTTCCATTAGACAAGAAAATCTTAATAAAAGTTTGAATCTGGATGAAAATGTTTGGATCGAGCCTCTGGGTGATTCTAGCTCCACCTCAAGCCCCCTTGTGTATATGCACAGAGCATCTAGTCTTCTTATTCAGTCAGTATTGCTTCAGCCCTCCAAACACTTGTGCCGTACTGGAGGTAAACACACACCAACAGTCCACACAAAACGTCCCCTCGAAGGCTTCAACAGCAGCCTGTATTGTGTGAGACCTGGCTCTGTCTGAATAGCCCGAGTGTGGCCCCTCCTCCAGTTCACATCCGAGTGGTGACAAATGGCAGCGGGCAGGCATCACCTGTCATCTTTGGTCAGAACGGAGAATGAACAAGCCCCTTTGTGTCAAACAACAGATTTTATAACCTAATATATGTTAGAACATGGAATCAGATTGATGGAAACAGGCTTATGTACTAAACAGCTGAGTGTTTCTTTCCCTTAAGAGTTTAAATACAGAATAATCACTGTGCTTTGTGTAGTAGTGAAATAAGGTTTAAACAGAACCCATGGTACTGGAAAACAAGAAAGGCTTTGTGGGTAAATTGGGGGGGAAAACTGGTTGAAAAAAGATGATTTCCTCCAAAAGCAGCTGTCAAAACAACCACTCAAAACCCCAATATTAATCTAACAACAACAAAAACACCAGGACAACGTATACAAGTTGAGGCTAAATAAAGTATTGTGCCATTCAGAATAGCTATGAAGCCTCAAAAGTTATGTCAAGAGATGTCTTATCTAACTAAAAGGGCTTGGTTAAGCTTTGATGCATCCGAAAACAACAAACGTTTACTGGATATGGCCCTTTCATTTCATCCAAACCTTTCAATTGATCTGTAGCAGCTCTCTTGTTAATTCACAGTTGAAAAGCTATAAGACAGAGACATCACTGATGATCTCAGTGTTAGCGTTTCTGGGATTTCAAAGCCGATTTCGACCTGTTGCCTTTAATAGTCTTGATTTTCAATACATCATAAAACCTGATAACTTGAACAGTCATAGCTGCATCATTATATCAAAGAAAATGCTTTAAAGACAAGCAGCTTGACTAGAGATGACAGCGCTAAAGGGGGAGAAGGAATAGTAAAGCCGTATCACATTAAAAAAGGTTTCAAATGACCTTGCTGTTGTGCCTAATGTCAGTTACAATCAATAGTAATCCCGCTCACAGCCTTTAGGAAAACAACATGTGCCACCAGCCAGTAATTTGACAAGGAAACAGAAAGGGAACATTTTTCATTATCATAATAAAGATTTTTTTAAATGAAACGCTAAGCTTTACATGATCTGATTTATAACTCCCATATTTTAGCATTTGTTTAAACAACACGCAACAAAAACCCAAGAGCAACAGATGCATGAGATAACCTCAGATTTGAATGCAAACTGTAAGAGAGTACGTAACATTTCTATTTCAGGGAGATCATTCACATCAAACCACAAACTGGAAAAACTGGCTCCGAGTTGTATGTCATTGCCACAGGGTTAAAAAGAGACCAGTGTTTGTGTTACTTGTTTTCACACTGTTAATCCGCAAGACAGTTCACCCAAAAATAAAATGATATCTCATGTCATTCTAAACCTGGAACATTAAACCTGGTGAATATTTGATTATTCTTTTCTATATAATTCAATGTATAAGGACTGGGGCTGTCAAACTCCAAAATTACAAAAAGTGTCATAAAACACTGCCATATGAGAAACCAATATTTAAATTATGCACATGACATCTTAAAGTGATAGTTCACCCAAAAATGAAAATTCTGTCATTTATTTGCCCTCTTGTCATTTCGAACCTGTATGGCTTTGAAGAATGTTTTTAACTGACACCCATTAAGCTGCATTGGTTTTGTGTCTATACAATAGAAGTTAATGGGTGCCACTGCTGTTCGATTAACTACTTTCTTCAAAATATCTTCTGCAGAAGAAAGTCATACAGGTTTGAAATGACAAGAGGGTAATGATGACAGAATTTTCATTCTTGGGTGAACTATCACTTTAACATCCAGCCTAGCTTCTCCATGGAAAAATGAGCTATTTTATAATTGTTACAATATTTCAGCTTGACAGCCAGTCAATTTCCACCTTTATTAAATAGAAAAGACTAACCCGGATATTATTAAAAAAATATTCTCTTCGTGTTCTACAATAAAGGCAACCAATACAAGTTTGGATTGACATGAGTAAATAATGACACTTTAATTTTTTAACAGGTTCAGCTGCCTGAAGGTGATCCGATCTTGTAGAAATGTGAAAACACTATGCTAAATTTCTGGCTTAAGAAAAGTCCCAGAGGTTATGAAACCTCAGTCTTTCTACTGGCCAGACAGTTCATGAACTAGTGAATTAGCTTTACTCAGAGAGCAGCAGGTGTACTGTGTTTCATTTGATGAATTCCAACCACAGCAGTTTCACTGAAATATGATGACTGGGCAACCTTCCCGGTCTCTGTCACCTAAGGGTGTTATGGACACTCTAATATATAACTAAGAATGGGAGGAGACAGCAAGAGAAATGGACTGATCTGCTGGGGACAAAGGCCAACATCCCAGGATTCAAGCTTTCTTGCCTGGAGCAGAGTAGACCAGGTGTCATCTCACCCAAAGCTAGTTCATCTTTTACAAAAAGGGAAACTCTTCAGAGGGCAACGTCTGTACATGGAGGTCAGCATCCCAAAGGGAATACGAGAGAGAAAAACCCTACGCACCTGGACACAAGAGCCATCCCGAGGAGGCCAAATGGTTCCATTAATGAATTAAAAAGGAGGGGGGGCGTTGAGGTGACACCATGCTGAAATGGGCTTTTTTTGCACCGCTATAGGACACTTAAAATCATCCACCACCAAATATACTGTTTATTCTGATCCCTCCGACAGGGTCAAAGCTTTCCACCCAGGCTTTGGAAAACTGCCAGGCGTGCTGGCGATGAGATTGAGCTATTTTGAGTCGTCTGAAGTGGGAAGTGAAGATCTCTCGGCTGATTCATCATGAGAGCAAGCTGGAGAACCACTGTACCGACAGACGAATGCTCAGGTTGGAGGTACAAAACTGCGTCTGGCTTTTTCCTTGCACTGTGTAGAGGGCGGAGAACGACTTCAACAGGCAGAGAAGGATCCGTCCTCACCCCAGAGAAAATCCGCTTCCATCCCCCAGAGTTTCCACGCACGCAAGAACAGGGAGATGAAAAATGAAGGGGGAGAAAAGAAAACATGTAATATAACAAATCCAAGCAGCTCATCTGTATCAAGCTGCTCCGATAATAAGACGTCCATACAAAATGGCAGCCTTCAATAAGTTACGAACATCGCTCTCGTTCAGACTGGGGGATGGTGGGATGAGAAGTTGAAGAGAGAAACACAGAGGAGAGCTTAGGCGTGTTGTGCGGCCAGTTCCTGCCCGATGAAACGACGCAGGCGTTCTAGGTACTGGCTGTACAGTTCGATGTCGTTGTGTCCGGCTCCCTCAACCCACAGCGGCTCCACGGCTTTGGGGCAGCGCTCGTACAGGGCCAGGCCGTGGGAGAAATCGATGACCTCGTCCTCGGTCCCGTGGATGATCAACACTGGAGACGTGATTTTAGACACTTTCTCAATGCTGAAGAGACACAAGACACAAAGTATTAAACGTTTGCAGGTGTTTTTAATTTGGTGTAATCATGTTTTTTGGTATGTTTAGCAGGTAACTAACTTAAATACCCTGACTAAATTATGGTTTCAAACTTGCTTCTCCAACACTTGGAGTATACAAATGGTGTGTACTTAAGTGTGTGTGCATTCCAGCAAACTAAACAGCCTCAGTGGCTTGTGTCTTGGAGAACAGTAGTGGTTTTGACTGCAGCTGTATGGTGACCATGTGTTTCACTACACTGGCACTGAGTGACACGACCCACTAAATCCATCCAACAACCTTCTTGCAACAATGACTGAAATAAAACCTAAATATTAAACAAGATTGTGACAAGGCAAACCATCGGCTCATTAAGAAATCCAATGATGAACCCTGCCAAACCCCCAGTGAAAATAATAAGACATAAATAATAAAGAACGAGCCCGATGATTTCTCTACTTGCTTAGGAAATGCATCAAAACAGTAAGTCTTCTTAGTGTCAGGGAAGGCCACCCTCATGCCAGAGGTGAGAGGGGAGTGAAGAATAACAGCCGCACATTCGTATCGGGATGCCAGGTCCACCGTGGGCACCGTGCCAATGCTTTGTCCATACAGAATAATATTTTCCGGGCTGATGCCATACCTGTTAGAGAGAGATCCAGCACTTATTAATGTCTCGCATTGCTGAGCATTACAGCCTATTCACACTAAGAGTTTGAATCGTGAACAGAAACCACTGTAGTCAATTTGTTAGAATACTAATAACACGAAGTATAAAAAAATGAATCTCACTGGTAAAGTTTGTATAAAAATTGCCCATTATACATCATATTTTGGACTATAGACACTGTCATTTTCGTGACTTACCGTGAGCGCAGAGCCTGCCATGCTGCGTCTATGTCTGCATACAGATTCTTTTCTGACGGTTTTCCTGTGCTGACCCCATAACCGGAGTAATCATAGGAGAATATGTTACAGTTGATACGAGTGCCGAGGCCGATATAGAAGCTGCTCATCTGGCCTAGATCTACTGCATTACCATGGGAGAACAGCACAGTAAACCTGGAGAGACACGCACAAAGAAAGTTTTGATAGGATTTGTAGTGCAAAAATCACCAGCATGCACCGTGAGATGAGTCTCACTAACTTAGTCATTACAGAAACTTCACAGACTTACTAACTTATAATTTCTTATGATGAACCATTAGTCATCTGCAGTGAGCATAGGCCTCAGGGAATAGTTTCGTAATATGGGTGTGTGTGTGTGAGAAATGATTTATATAATCATGTGGCAAAACATGGCTGACTGTACATCAAAGTCTCTCAAAACAATACTCAAGGCCACATGTACTTCTCTTTGTGAGGTAAACACATATATTGTGAAAAGACTCCTATGATGTCTCATTTAGCCAATAACAAATGTAGTCAATCCTATAAAATGTACAAATCAATAGGTAATGAAGCAACAAGTAGCAGCCGTAAAAACAAAGAGACGTGATAAAGTAGGAATGTGTTCAGGAAGAAGGGGCTTCTGGGTAGAGAATGAGATAACACACAAACTGGGAGAGGGAAGCAGGAAACGGGACAAAGGAAAGATGGAAAAAGAATTACGGAATGTAAATGACCTGTGGGAGGAAAAGGGGCCCACGGTCCATTTTATGGAACGAGACACAAAAGGCCCTGATTTTCTTAAGATTGCCTAATGGTACCAAAGAGGTTGTATGTTCCTCTTACCTCGCCGAAGGGGCACAGCGGATATACATGCAACCAACTCTGTTCCCCCGACTAGAGCGAGTCAAGAACACTTCGGTGACATCCAGTTCCCGCTGGGAATACTGAAATTCTGCCCGCTCTGTGAGGTGGAGCTTCCAGCGCCCGTCCCCTGTGGCATTCCCTCCTGCCACCGAACTCCCACCTCCACCCCTGGAGCGAAGGCCCGACGTCCCAGTGGGTCCGGCCGGTACCGGCCCGGCCTCCAGATCGGGCAGGAGGGCATAGGTGGGTTCAGGGGGCAGAAAGGCGAGCTTGGCAGCAATGCGGCTGGGGCAGGGGGGGCAACAGAACAGGCAGCACAGCTCACTCACAGAAAGCCCATTCATTGTCAACTGCAAGAGATAAGAGATGATGATCAATGGACATTCAATACAAGACAGGAATGATTCATTCAACATTTGGATTACACTACAAGGTCACCACAAGTTAGGGATTAAAGGAGTATTATTGAGCATTTATGAGTCATAACCACTTTTAGATCTGCAAAACTTATGTAAAAGAAACCATTTTCAAGAAAACTTAAAAACAGAAACGCACCTACTGCAAACAAATGGTTAAGTAATACCCAGGTAGAATTGAGAAACACACACAGTAAACCTATCCTGTCCCCAGCATCTCAAAACCGACAGTCTATGTGATATCTGACACTGTTTAGACAACATAGCCTATATAAATAATACATAATAAGCAACAGCTTATATTGCCGCTTTAAGGGACTCCAAAAAAAATATCCACCAGTGGTCACATCAGTCTAACAGACCGAACGCTAACGTTAGTTCAAGATTTACACCTTATTTTATCTGCAAACAACTAATACATGCCAACAAAATACTTTGATGTATACTCTTGTAAAACATACGTGTCGTTCTCTTGACCACAGCCTGCCAAAGCCGGATATTTTATGTTTTCACACCTCAGTCGCTAAGTAGCTAGCTCGTAGATATGGGGAGAGGGGAGTTAGCCAGCTAGCTAACGTTAGTCAGCTACGACTCAAACAATAAATAAACATCTAGGCTCCGCTGGAGACATGTCTCATCCGAGGATAAAATGTAGCGTCAAAAATAAAACTCAATATTAGGTTATCCGTCTTCAGCGATGAGTCGACTCCAGGCTAGAGTCCTGACATGTATTAATCTGCTGGTGTAGGCTAGAGTTGTGTGTTTTTTCCACTTCAGTGGTAGATGTCTGGTCGCTTAGCCCTCCCACTCTTCGTTGTGCAAACTGCTACGTTTGTCTTTGATGTTTTGTGTTTTTATAATGTGAAACTTTCTTTAAAAAAACAAAAGGTGCGACACAGTACGTCTTAAATTGCTTTCAAACATATTTGGTTTAATGTTGTATTATTATTAAATTGGTTGATCAAAATAGGGTTGGCCAAGTATCACGTGACACAACGCGGAAACTACGCAGAGTGGGCAACATTCAACAGTTTGAGAACGTCAATGCTCTTCACGTTACCGCATCCGGAAACTACGCCGACAGGGACGGGACAGAGGAGGAGCTTCTGTTATCACATCTGCTTGCTTGCGTTGCTGTGAAATCGTCCAGACAGCTGACGATGATGACAGACATCCAAGTGACATGATAAACAAACAAAACTGACGTGTATCGTTTTTTGTTTTCTAAATGCTCAGAAAGTGCTTTGACCCGGTTCCCCTCACAGATGAAATTCATGAAAGGTGTCTAAACCATGTGTGCATAAAATAAAGCCTTTGTGAAACTTTCAATAAAAAAGTTGGGCATGCACAACCAAGCAATAGACAAGTATATGTTGGTACAGATCATATTGGATAATCTAAAGAAAAATTCTAGCATTGAGCCAGAGAGAAAACACATTAACTGGTTAATATTTTGCATTTGGCAGATGCTTTTATCCAAAGCGACTTACATTGTATTGTACTTTACATTTGTTTCTGCATATAGGCAATCCCTGGAATAGAACCCATAACCTTGGCGTTGCTGTGCTCTAACCACTGAGCCACATGAATTATAAACACTTCTAATAAAGCCACTCATGAAACATGCCTACAAAATGCAAATGACACCTGAATTTTGTAATATATCACATAAACTAATGGCTCAACTCATTAAACAAAACCAGTTAGCAGCTGTAAATCAGCTGTCAGTGGTGAAACTGTGCAGGGCTGATGTGGCATTGATGATTCACACTACACATGTAATTTAATAGCGTGAAAAGACCTTCTACTCAAGAAATTTAAGAGGAAGGGCAAAGACACAGCTATGCATGTAAAAGCATCGATTAAGAGGGTTGACTGATCAGTAATTCTCTCTTATAATTAAGAATGTTTACATGGCTTTTTGTGCAAAGGAACAACACAATTGGATTAAACTACATTTTACTTCTTTTCTTTTTTTTTTACAGAAAGATTTTAGTTGCTGTGGGAAAATGTGTGGAAATGCATTAGGAAAACAGAGCACATTTAAGAAAACCCCAAGACATTGCATAATTTTAAAATAAACTTTGTGATTTTATTGGTTTTATACTTACTCATACACATCATACAATCCTAAATTTCTAAAAGAAAAAAGGTATCTGGTGGTGTCTCTGGGGGACTGGGCACGCTGGAAAATTAATCTGTGAATGCTGGTTAATGTACTGCAGAAAATGCCTGAGCTGAATCTCTTTTTGAATGTTCTGATGAACTACCGGGAGAGGATAAAATCTCAACACCTTCACATTTAAAGGCAATTCTGCTTTATTTGTGTTACTCTCGGTTTCACTCATCACCACATGCAATAATGTCTGTGGATCACTGCTAGTGTAAAAGGGCTAATGCATTACAGTGCCAATTTGAAAACACACTGAAAGCAATAAAGGTAGGGTGACCCAACTGTCTAGGGCTATAACTAACATTCACACTTGTTTCAAAGTTGTCTCAAACACTACAACTCCATCTCACTAACCCTAGACATGTAAGCATCCCCATGCCCTGACAGTGCCCTTTACCTTCAAGCATCACAGACAACTGTGTAGTCAGTCAGCACGAGTTCCAAACCCTCATTAAAAGGCTGTCAAGAAGCCGGCTCAGCCAACCATGGCACGTACACGCCAGCTCTTTGAGCCACTTACAGCTGGCTTTCACAAATGCTCTCTTGTGCTGGCAGCACCTCTGAGGATAATGCTCCAATTACAGCCGGCGCTAACTAAAGCTCAGGTTATTTCCTTCAAGAGACAAGGTCATGAAATTTCACACCAGGAATCGCACTGCAAGGTATTCGTTCGGTGCCAGGCCTAGCAGATTTCAACAAAATCATTCACATCTGCCAAGATGACTTCAGGTGTCTTTACTTCAAGGAACTGTTAATAAACCATGGAAAATTGCGCACACCAAGAGACTTTATGAATGTTATGGACAAACACAAAATGTGCCATATGGCTGTTTCAGCCCTTTCACAATTAAGTAGAAAAAAATGAAAAGCCAGCACAAAAACAGGCCTCACTCAAAGATGACAGAGCACACCACGCTGCACCTTCCACCCTACGTATGGGTAGTTATAATAGGGCTGTCAAATGATGAATCGCATCCAGAATAAAAGTTTGTGTATACATAATACATGTCTGTGTGCTGTGCATATTAATTTTGTATTCATAAAAACATACACATACATTTAAGAAAAATATTTAAATTATAAGTAAATATAAATATTTCCTAAATATATATAGGCCTACATGTATGTGTTTGTGTTCACAAATACAAAATTTATATGCACAGTACACAGACATTGATTATGCAAATGCAAACTTATATTCTGAATGCGATTCATCAGGATTAATCGTTTGACAGCCCTAGTAGTTAATAAACACTACGTACACACAAAACGTTTCTCACTGAACCTCCCTCCTCTTATAAACATTCTATGTAGTAGAATTCAATATGAATGGCGACCACGTAATATTTACACCAGAGAACACAGTAAAATTTGTTCGTTTTGATAGTAGAGGCAGGCTCCATTCAGCCATGCACTGTAACAATGGAACGTGGTTTATATTACATTCTTTTACGGTTTAAAATTGCAATTGAAAATGTGGTTGCAGCAAACTTTGCAATCTGGCCTAATATCGGAGCGAGCATGCAATGGTTATCTGTTTAAGGAAGAGTGTGCACTGTCCGTTATGACATCAAGCACAGCGGTATTCATAGTAATTAAGGAAATACACATCTCAGAACAGAAGTGTCACCTAAAACAAATGATTCGCCAGCTCTGTTTGCATCATTCATTGGTCTGCTGGTGCTTGCTTCTTAAAGCTCTGTGACTATGAGGGCAAAGGTTTAAAGTTCACTGCCTTGTATACAGGCGTGCATTAGCAATAAATGGCCTGCTGGGTTTTGTACGTGCTGCAAGTTTTGTTGTGTTTGTGCAAAGATACCGAAGAACCTTTTTCTTTCATTGTGCTTTGAATCTTACATGATACATAATTTTGTAGCCAAATCAAGTCTATTTGATTTGGAGATACAGACTTCATCTCCATCAAACATCAGAACGCACAATTCTTAAGATGGATATACAAAATCAGTGGAAATTACCTAATTGAATTTTCATGTTTTCTTTTCACGACACATGCTTCCAATCCTCCAGTACCAACCAACCAAATGATAATACAAAAATAAATAGAATGCAATCACACAGTTCAAGCTACGTACAATATATTAATATAGATTTTCTGATGCCATACACTCATTAAAACAGAAAAGGGAAAAAACTCAGTCACACGCTTATGTCAAGGCTCTTACACTTACACCCCACCCCGCTCCCCATTCGAAGCCACATCCGACAACTATTCATGCACCCAACATTAGCATGATAAGTCATAATATAAAAGAGAAATTGTTTTTAAATACATGAGCTAGGATTTGATGCGAGGGGAAATTATCCAGAAAAAAAGAACACAAAAAATGTTTTTTTTACATGGGTAAGTGTGGGAGTAGTCATTAAAATCTATATATTTCAGCAATAGCAGAGAAATCTTGTCACTGAACCCCCCCCTACCCACCCCCTGCAATTTAAACTCCCCAGATTTCCGAACCCACATCCACAAGGGTTCCTATAAAAAATAATGTTAATATTCTAACAAAAATCATTGCCAGGGAAAAAACTAAAGAGTCCTCCCTCCCCCCAATGCAAATGGATGCCCATCTGACAACCAATCCCTCTTCTCCCTGGCTCTCTAGAAAAAAACCAAGCACGCGCACAAACGTCATCTTTGAAACCGTCACACATTCTCACACACACACACACACACACACTTCTGCACCGTCCTTCCAGGAGAGACAGGGAGATGATTGTTTAGGGAGTGGCCAAGCAGGGGCTGTACCCTACAACCCCACCCATCTTATCCTACAATGAAGAAATGAACCCATTTCAGAATGGTCTTATTCAGCGCCATGGTTCCAAAACTTGCAGGTCAAACAATTTTTGCTCTGAGCCATCAGTCCTCATAACTTTTGAATCTTCTCGGCTACCACGATGGGGTTCTCCTTGCGAATACGAGCAGCAGCAGCTCCTCGGTAGTCGTAGGGACAGTCATGTTTGTCAGAGTAACGATGAATGGCGCAAAACAGGTTACCGCAGCGACAGTCGAAGCCTTTAGACAAAGAGAGAGCAGTTATTTCAGTCGTTCAGAATAGCAGAAGTTAGAAGTTCTCAAAAGATACGTCTGAATACCAGCAGTACCATGTGAAATGCAGCACTAACGTGCAGTATGTTGCCTGACCACAGCTCAAAACTATGACAAACTAACGGAGATCACTTGGACTGACAAAAACAGTGATCCTATAAACAGATATTTCAACCATTGATGCAAATGTTAAATACACCTACAGGCAACAAAGAAAACACACCGAGAAAATTTGAGCGTAATATTAAAAGTCTGTTCGTAAAGGCAGAAGCAAAATTCTTATGAAGTTTGCTAATAAATAAGTGAACGGTAACCCTCTTCCAAGAACACTTACCCTCCTGTGGCACTTACCCGTGAGTCCAACTTTTTTTCTACAAGTAAAGCACCGATTCTTTTTCTTGTTCTTGTCAGGAGTCTGATCTCCATCTGATGAAACCTGTGCGCTCTCTCCTACTGGACCTGTGAAAAACGAGAGATAATTTGCTGGTCACAATCCATTTCCTTGCATCTGGGTCTACAGGTTACTCTGACACGCAAATGAATGATTTAACCATTCATAGACAAGACTGAAATGGGATACATTTTCTAATTTAAAAAAAAGAGCTTTAACTCAGATTAGTTGATGTTTTAAGGGCTGTTTATTTCCTAGACTGCGCTGATGTTTATAATCATTATATCGGATTGTGAAAACCAGCAACTGTAAATCACAATACATCAAAGCGAGAGCTCACTGTACTGAAGACATTTTGCACTACTGGGTATAATCATGCTTGTGAGGCAATGCAGCAAAAGACAAATGTGCTTTTAAAACAAACTTCAATGCAGTTGATACAAAAGTTGATACAAAAGAAAAGTGTATAAGTATACATATGTGAAAGAAACACAGCTGACCTGTGCTTTTAGACGACCCTTCATCCTCTTCGTCTTCTGCTTCTGCCCTGTCTGAATCGGTGGTTCCAGTGTCCTGGGAGATGCTCATAGCCGTCATCTGCTGGGTTACTGGGCTTGGCGAACTGCTGCACCGCCACAATCCAAGCAAATATATTAGTTATAATTCTCTTCTTAATATATGTTGCTTTTAATGCAAATGTCCCTGTTGTATATTTACTATTCGTGTTAAAAAAACTTTTTTAACAAACAAAAGCATTTAAACTCTTGCCTGAACCCTTACCTCGATGTTCGTTCTTCAAGTGGGGTAACAGCTTCTATGGTGGGTACAGGGGTGGACTCCAACATTACTCCCGATGCACTTGGAGTATCTACAGGTGATGTGGCAGCTGAAAGACACAGAAAGAAACTTACTTACCCAACCATATTCTAATCCTCACATATAACACACATGAGGCAGGTTTGGGACACAACTGCACTCATGTCTGTCAACAGTCAAAATACTGATTCACACTTTTGATGCACAACTGAGTAAACAAATTTGACATTCATTGTAAGAGGTACATGTAAACAGCAAGTGCTGGGTCTCTTGATGTTCAATAAAACAAGCTCCCAGTGCCCTACCTTTCTCCCCTGGGGGGCTGGTTCTCCCCCCTCCTTGTTGTCTCTGCAGATGTTCCTTGTAGCAGACAGAGCACATTCCATTGGTGCGAGGATTACCGTAAAAACCGCATCCCATAGTGCAAAGCATTGGCACCTGCGTCTGCTTTGTCTCCTGAGCCATGCTGTTTGAGAAGGGGGGTGAGGGGGATGGGAGAGGGTAATCCTAAAAATAAAGTTGAAAACTTTGTTTTAGCAATAAATAAGCATAACTGATCTTGAAATGGAAATAAATATGATTATTATTTCATTAGATTTTCACTCCAATATCATAGATTATAAGTCTTGTAGAGTAAAGACTTAAGGTGCTTTTTCTGGAACTTGACATCCCAATGTTGTTGAGAAGGAAATGATGGACAAGTATGCAAACATGCTTTTTTGGCATTTGTTCAATGAAATAAGTTAGAGAGACTAGAGAGAATCTGTAAAAAATGACAAATATCTTTTCTGATTGAACTATTTTTCGAAAACACAGAGCATTTAAGTTTTACATTGATAATTGCTATTAAATGTATATCAGGAAGAAAACCCTGGTTGTAAGAATTCTATATGAAAACTGACATTCTTCCAAATATCTTTCTTTGTGTTCAGCAGAGCAAAGAAATGTATTCAGGTTTGAAACAACCTGAGGGTGAGTAAATGAAGAAAGATTTTTATTTTTGGGTAAACTGTTCCTTTAAGTGGGCTTAATTAACTAAAAACATAAAGAAGCCCGCATATAACGTTTCCTCTATAGTGAAGCTGTTTAATGTTACTGGACTCCCGATAAAAGATGAATCGGAGCAAAAACTTAACTTGAAACCATTTTGGTTTATTTTTTGATGACACTGCTACAGCCAAGTGCGAGGTTGACAATACACTGTACGGAAACAAACGTTCTTTTGTTTATTAGTTTGTTTTTTGTTTTTCAAACAAACAACGAACTATCCAGGTTACTGAAACCTAAACAACCAGGTGATCAAATGACGGTTTGCAATCAGGCAACAGTTCGCCACAATTCAAAGAAAATCCAAGTAAACATTTAACACGAACATACAGAAGTTTATCCTAACTGTTTTAACGTCAAATTACCCTGCAAATATGAATCAATGCTGTTATATTGGAGGCTGTCCAACGCAATCAACCCAAATTAGAAAAAACATTTGTCTTGATCCGAGTATCGCGATAAACATTAAACCGAAGTGGTGTCAACATCAAAATGACATCAAAAGAACACAATCCCCTCAAAAGTAGTTAACATTACGAACGGGTGGCCGCGTTAAAGTGGCTAACTAACGATGAAAGTCGTTTTGTTGATGACATCCAACAAGCCAGGCTAACGCGCTAGCTCTGCTAACGGCTAAACGACGTGATGGCACGCAAACAAAACGGACAACTGGGACCTTGAGACTGCCCTAAGAAAACGTGCTGTGGATTAAAACACCAGTTGACTTGAACATTTACCCGTATTTTGTTGTGATTGAGGAGAAATCGACGACCTTGATCCACAAAAATCTGACAAGAGTACGTCCCTGCTATGCGCGTGCGGCCTGCTGCTAAGCGTCATCCGAACAACGGGCATGACGTCACCCGCAACAATTCATTCTTTCGCCGTCATCGAAACCGCGTCACATTTCCATCCGGTCAAAATCAATGTGTTGAATGCTTGTTCCCGCAGTATATTTGATTAAAACCTTTAATGTTTTTTTGATACTAAAGTTTTGTAAACATCGCATCTATAACAAGTGATTTGCAGATAACCACGTCAAAATACTAAAAGTTTTTATAGCAACGTGTACGTTTTCATTTAAGTTAAGCTTCTTTTTAGCATCTTTCTGCAAACTTTGAGTGCTTTTTAACACACATAATACATTTATCTGTAGTTATTTTAGAGCATAGGGCTAGTAATGTGAAGGTCACAGATTCAATCCTGGGGAATGCATAGTGATAAATTGTATGGCTTGACTCCCAAATAGCTTGACTCCCAGCTTCCACTTATTGAGCAAAAGTTTACAACATATTACAACATATTTTATTGATCCATTTATTTTGCAGGTTACATAAACATCTCTTACACAACCAACATCTCTTTTACTGGACCTATAGAAACTGTAAATTTCACAATCAGACTATGAAGTATGGTGCTTTCATTCTAAAAATACAATGTAGGCCGTGTTTATTAAATGCCTCAAGAGGTTAAATGCTACACAGCAGACGCTTCCATATTCTATAACATAGAAGTTTCAATACTCTGTCTAAAATACTGACAATGAGAAAGTAATACCATTATTTTTAAGTGCATTCTACTTGACATTTTCTAGTTTAAGCCTAATAAACCAGTGACCACCAGTTACATTTTTTTTAAAAGGGTATTTCATTATGACATTTTGCAACATTTATTTAACTTATTTATCATTTATTTGTCTTATCCAAACATGGCTTTTATATAGAGTTCAGTGACAGCTTCATTCCCCTTTCTCTGTTATCTGCGGTGCAAAAGGTCCAACCAACCAATTGAGAGGAGTGTTATTAAGGAGATAGTCCACGACTCCATCTAAAGACTGTCGCACCTGTTGAAAGAGGACAACACCGTTTTATTACAACTAAACAATTATAAAATAGAATAGGCAAACACATAATGGCATACACCTGTATACCTGTGTTATCTGCTGGCGTGTCTGCAGTAAGAGAAGGGGTGTGAGCGAGCTGGTGGTGCTCAGTGCCACTTGGAGTTCTTCAGCTGTATGTCTAGCAGAAAGCAGCTGTTCCTGCACAGTTCCCGGGAGCCCCTGAACGCTGGACACAACCCCTGAACACGCTGTCTTCAGCTGGTCACTTAGACCTCGAACCATCGACAAGGCTCTTTGCTCCAGCTGCTGTGGGGAGAAAGCCATGTAGCTACACATTTCATAATACATTGTAAGTAGTCTATTACCTATAACTACTATAGGTATCTCTTACCTCTCCCTGGTCCTTTGCAGAATCAACCTCTGCCTCTCCCGTTGCTTGTCGCACCATTTCTTTGGGCTGACCCTCCTTCCATTCCTTCCACCGCTGAAGTAACTGTTCGGGAGCCCCGCCTAGCTGCTGGTTGGCACTGGCCAAAGCAGTACGGCCACTTTCCAGCAGGTCTAAAGTGCTGGTCATTTGAGTCACTGCCGTATGCGTAGTGTCTCTAGCTTTGCGCGCCCTGATAAGGGATTGCTCAAGGGCCCTCTCCCGAACTTTGGAAGATAGCTTCCCCAGACGGACAAAATAGCTGGGGTTAGAGGTTACTATGAAGCCTTCCTCCTCTCCTGGTCTTGGTTCAGCAAGGGCAGCTGTAGGCAGAACACATAATACTGAGGTTGGTATCAACCTTGGATTCATTATGTTCTTGTTGCACCAACGTGAGAAAACAACTCACACATATGATATCAGAGGAGAACACTTGTTGAATTGTATTTATTAGTAATGACTGATTTGACCTTTAACCTCATGTTTCTCAATTTCCTGTCTGAAAAACTACACTCACCCAGCTCTTTCTCACTCAGTGGAAGGTTCTGATCCACCCAGTCCTCAGAGTGGGTAAGGGCCTTATCTACACCATTAGTGACCATCTGGCCAACACGAGACCCCATGACTGTGTTTATGCTTTCATTTACAGCCATACGCGTCATCTCCACTCCACCCAACACGGCCCCCACCACTGCATCCTTGGCCCCTGTAACTGACTGGTACACCATCCCCACTGTATCCGATACTACCTGTGGTGGAAAATAACACGTTTACAGACAGCAAAATCACAGACCTACAAATACAACAAGGTACATAAATAAGACTGCCTCGCATTACCTTGTCTGCTGGTTGTTGTAAAATGGGAAGTTTTTCTTCAACTTTGTCCAGCCCTTTCATGGCATATTCATTTACGACAGCAACTACAGAATACAAACATACACAAATATAATGTTAAAGTATCAGCAGGAAAAAGACGCTAGAGGGAGAATGTATATGAAGAATAAATAGAAAGACAGATACTCACACTGTGGTTCCAGACGGTCCAATAAGGGTTTGGAACCTGTTGTGGCAACAGCCCCGAGAGTGCGCATCCCAGTTTCTGCCACCTCCATGACTCCTTTCAGGAGCGGTACATTGTCTTTTGTAGTGCTGTAGGCATTGAACACCGCACCACAGGCCGAACTCACCAGTGGTATATTACTCACCCGGGATACTACGCTCTGAAACACATGTAATAAGTATGTTTGAAGGTGTTCATAGTTTGAATTTGGTCTGCTGTTTACATGCAATGTGTAAAATGACATTGTTTTAGAATAGAACAAAACTGTTGTGTACCTGTGTGAATGCAAGGGTCAGAGAATGTGTAACTTGCCTGTTGTTCCTGTGGTGTCTCTGTGTCCATCTCACTTGTCTTCCCATCTGCCATTCTATGGGAGATGTTTCAGTTAACATATATAAAGAAAACCGTTTATTGCAATTTTTGCTGACAATCATGGCTAGACCCATCTGAAAATCCGTCAAGTGGTCGAATTGTAAAAAAAATGAAGGGTGTGGTGTGTGGTCATATATGATTTACAGACGATTTGCAATATAAAATAAATTTATAATAAATGAAATATAGTTATAAGTGGGATGGTAAGGGGGTTGGTGATTTTACAGAGGGGATGCTTTTTGTCATTTTTTTTCAACATGGGGTTGCCATCCCCTCTCATTCCCCCCAGAATTCCTAGCTATGTTTCAGCAATGTGTCAGGGCATCATACACTCATTCAATCAAGATATCTTTAAAATGGACTTTTAACATATTAGATAAGATGAACATGATAAAGACTTTAATAAAACCCGAGAAGAGAACTGTCGTCATGATTCCAAAATTCCTATCGGATAATGATAATGATCGGATATGGTGCAAAGGTGAGACACATGAATGTACGAAGACAAAATGCAGGATGAAAAATGAAAAGCTCTACACTTACGTGAGAAATCATCTTATATTTCCAGAATTATTTTTTTATAATTTAGTTTTTCTTAACTAATTGAATCGAGGAAGATTTCATTAAAGTCGTGATGACAAATGAACAGCGCTGGACTGAGTAAAGGGCGTCAACTTTCACCCACTTCCTGTGGAATCTCATTGTTGCGCCATTGATTCCGTGTGGAGTCTGACAGCTAGACGCCCGAGAGCCAAACGGCAGACAACTAATCCCAGCAGAAATAAAATCTTACGATACACACAATTCTTACTGTAACACCCAATGTCTCATTTGTTTCTTTTAGATTTGTTACTAGCGCGGTTTGTATGACTGCGCGTCAAGAAACAATCACACAGCCAAACTTTTAACCAAGTGGTTACAATCATAGACTATAAAACAGGTTACAATGCGTGATTGCTCCACTTTTAGAGGAAACGAAATCTAATGTTGTACTATTGACTGGCAACACTTTAATGCAACGGGTTGTTTCACAAACGTAATAACCTACATGTACCATTTTCTCAAAATATGAACTTACCTGTTATATCCGCTGTTCTGCGCTGACCCGAGTTGAGTTGATGTAAGTTGATGTGGGACTCTGATCGCAAGTCTTGTGTCAACTTGTCGCAATAAAAGCGCAGTTAGGCGGAGTTCACGAAACAAACCAATCCCTCTCCCGCTGAAATCTCTTATTATGAAACTACAGTCAATAGTTGTTACCTCTTTCATTTTATTTGTTCATATTTTACACTATTGATTTCATTTTTTTGCGAGCTCAATGATGCCGCAATATAGTGTCAGATGCTTCAATAGACTATCTCTTGCCCGATTAACCAACCGCATTTATGAGCCTTTTGTAAAACTGCCTCCAGTGTGCAATTGTCTAAAAATAGATGCTATTATATAAAACATTTAATACAAACAGTATATTAAACATAAACCCTTTCTAAGTTATTCTGATGAAGTTTGTTCATATTCTTCTTATCTTAAAATTCCACTTTTTTTCTTGAACAGACTGGATGAATCTGGATCGTTTCGTTTATTGTTATTACTAAATGTCTTTTGAGTTCACCCGAGGCCATATGACAACTAAAGATAACTTACAACACTGACAAAAAGCAGCATCAACTCCTTTGCTAATCACTTGAGATAAGAGATATGTATGCTGTTGACATGTAAACATTAACAAAATACAAGTGTTTATGTTTTTGTAGACCAACACTTGAAATAACAAAGCCTACCAAAAATGTAACTTACCCAGATGACAGCAGCTGCTGTGTGAAGTACTGACCTCAGGAAAAGATTACAAAACAGTTTTAATGAACGAATCACTTCTCACTTTTTATGGGTGAAGAAAACATATATCAGACAATGACCATACTACATTTCAGAGTTTCCATTTAATGAAAATTAAAAGATTTAATTACAAAACATTGTAATGATAATAATTTATTCACTAACTCGCGTTAGATAGACAATTCTTTGGTAGTGAAGAAATATTCAAAATTCACAAGTGCTGAATAAATCTGAGTCAAGACAAATGAACCCAAACAAACTCTTCTGTCAATTTAGTTTTTTGAACTGTTAATGTCATTGAAGCCTTGTATGTTCAATGCAACAAAACAAGAGAGAACAAAAAGAAAAACAGGGCAGTTTTGGCACTTGGTGTTTGTGGTGTGGTGTCTGTTGACTAATTACAATGGCCAAGGTTAATGACCACGATGTGTAAAAATAAACACAGTCACAATACAAAACAAGGTTTTATGGTCTAATGGCATTATGTAAAGATGAAATCAGATTAAGGCAAGAAATCCATAAGAATTTTGAAATGTCTAAACCGATAAGTGTTAAAAAATGCCTGAGTGTAAAACAATTAGTTTTAGTGTAAAACATATTTTTGTACAGGCCTAGGTGTTATTTATCAGGTGCACAGAAGTAACATCTCAAAAGCTTTGGATAATGTTTCACACTGTAAACTGTTACGTGAATTATTGTGCTCGTGATAGTGAAAATGCCTGACCTGTTATAATACTCACACACTCATATTTCACAGCTTTTTAAATTTTCTCTTTTAGTTTTAGACTACAAAGTCTTTTAAAACTTCCAAAATCCTTTTCTCATACAAATCATGGATATTTCTTCAGCTTTTACAAAAACATACATATAAAAAGGAAACACACAATTAATATAGCACTGCTTGAAGAAGAAAAGAAGGCTACAACAGTGGACCAAGCACACTTTTAAGACACACCTCCTAACTTCGCCCACCCCTTTGCAAGTGCCACTGTATGCGAGACGAAGGCAGCTTAATCGAGGTTTCAGAAACGAAACCCATCCTATTGGTGTGATCACACCTTAAAGACACGACATCGATCCAATCAAAGTAAAGGCAATTCCACAGACTTGATAAAGCCAAGCAGGAACCAATCAGAACGCACTTTCTGCATTCGTCACGCAGTATTAGATATAAAATGCTTAGATTAGGCATGAAAAATTAAGCAGCTGAAATTAGTATTAGGCAACAGACTTCATACACCTTAGGGTTCATCATAGATGTGCATCATTCATAATACCTAGTGGAAAAATTTGGCCTTAACAAAGTTGATGTATTAATAAAGATTGTGGTTTGCTATGCCACAATCTTGACTGACAGCAGTCAGTCTAAGCACTTTAAGTCTAGGGTTGCAGTCCACATTGTCCACATGGTGCACAAAGGGACACAGAAAGAAAACACTGACGATGACATCGCAGCTCCTGCATATCATCTTCAATACTGATGCAAGAGTTCCATCATTAGCAATGATAAAGGCAACATGGCTGTCATTTCCTTCCCTTCCCAGAGTTCCTTTCATTTCCTCTCACTCTCTGCTGAAACTGAGCAGGTCTCTTGGCTGGGAAGAGATGATGTGTTCTTATGCAAAATACTGACAAGAAGCAGGAGACTTTCCTGCACATGTGCAAACTATCCAGCAATGGGGAGGGTAGGACATGTCTCTTCAAATGAAGGGCTGTGGATTTGTAGACAGGGGAGGTGGAGGCACATGCTGTATTCAGACTGTATTACTCCAAAAGGCCAAATTCAGAATTATATTTTTTTGTATATCAACAATATTATTTTCTCTTGCAATGTCTATAAAGCCTAGTTTCAAGGTCTCCACCCTCTGTAGTCCATCTAGTCCCAAAAAAGGTCAGAGGTCACAGTGTGACCTTGCTGAGTCTGAGAGACAAACTGGAGCGCTGCTGCGTGCATGGCAGAGTGGAGCTGCAACGACTGCGCAGCTGTACTGGCCTCCCTTCAGAACCGCGCAGACGCAACAAGAAGTCAAAGTTGGCAGACGTGCACATTGCGTAAAACACGTTGGCGTTGTCAGGGATAACCAATTCTAAACAGAGAAAACAAATTCAAAGTTGGAATTCCATAACAACAACATCCAAACAAAATATTTCAGTGCCAAAAAACATTTATAGAATAGATTTTTCAAATAATACCTCTTTCGTCAGAGATGACCTGCACAAGCTCGTAGTCTGCAGCCTGCTCGCCCTCCAGGTTGTGTTTGGCCATGGCACGACAGATCACTGCCGGAGTTTTGTCCTGACTTGTCAGCTGCACAGAAAAGCAAAATGATCACATTTAGACAAATATTTAGCACTGCCCATTGTGATAGGATCCTTGAGATTAAAATGTACTATAAAAAATATAGAAAGTTCTCTCATTGCATAAAAAGAGTTTTGATGTACACATTTTTAGTCTATTGCAAATGGAATATTTTCTCATTTTGATTACCCCATGCAATACTGCTACATCCCACCAGGGGACCGTGGATGAATGTATTGAGCGAAGTTGGCCCCCCCCACCCAGCACAAAACCTCTGAAAAATAGGCTCAATAATTTCTGCTACATTTGTGCTGTAAAAAGTTTCGTTTAGTTTAGTTTGTGCTGCTTCAGTTTTTTTTAAATTAAGCGACGAGTTGGCAATATATTTTGGTGCTAGTGACGTCATTGCCTATAAATCAATTTCTAATATTTTAAACACTGAAGCAGCACAAATTAAACTTTTACCAGCACAAACCAGCACAAACAAACAATATTATTTTATGGTGAATTTGGACCATGTGGGGTATATGTGTATTCAGAATGACTGGTACACTCGTCAGTTAATATTTAAAAAACTGAAGCAGCACAAACAAAACTTTTTACAGCACAAACGTAGCAGAAATTATTGAGGTTTTGTGCTGGGTGGGGGGCCAACTTCACGCAGGTTACTAAACGTACATAAATAATCTTAAAAGTCCTCACTAACCAAGATGCTCTTGTAGAGGTTTCCGTTGCCCTGCTCCAGACTCACTCTGATGATGCAAGCATCCTGAGCTTGTGTGTTATAGGCGGGTGAAAAACTGGGTGAGGTGGGAGTCATGGGCGTCAGGGAGATCGAACGCCTGTGGGTGCAGGGAGGCCCGGGCAGCGTCGGGGAGGCCAGAGATATGGGAGCGCTAGCTGAGGAAGACGAGGTGTCCATGGAGTGCAATGAGGTACAGGAGGAAGACTCTGATAGCTGCAATAACATACAAATGTATTTTTAAAATAAAAGTAGCTATGAAATATATAAGTAAAATACATTTTTGACATGATGTAAGATGTTTATACCTTCTTCAGATGAGTATCTATAGAGTGTGTAGGTGTCATGCCCTCGCCCTCTGAAGGGCTGGAGTCACTGGAAGACACACTGACTGAGTCCATGCTCTCCCCTGAGCTGCCTGTTGGGGGCGACCGAGGACTTTCTCTCATGGGAGAGTTTGTGTTTGAGGCATCAGTTCCTAAAAAGAGTCTAATGAAGAATGACAGAGCAAAAAATGAAATAACCTTCATTGACATTATTTCTTGTAGCTTCTGTATTCTTATTGAGTTTGATTCTTTTTGGGTGACTCACAAGCTCAGTCTCTTCACCATACTCTTGCGTGGTTTCGGTGATGTTGGACTGTTATCTCCCAGGCCTTCGATCTCACAGGACAGACCATAGCTGCAAGACATTCATATTGAGACCAAGATTCAAATGATATGAGAAATAATATACAAAAATAAATAAAGTATACACTGAAAGAATGCGTTTACCTCTCCTCTTCGGTCAGCAGAGGTTGACCCTTAAACCAGCGCAGAAATGAGGGGTCAGGGGTCAGACAGTAACTGTTACATGCTGACTGTAGAAGCTTAATCTGAGCAATCACCTCAAACTCCTAAAAGAGAAAGAGAGATTGCACACATCACTCACTTGCTATAGAACAATAGTTAAGTTCTAAAAGTGAAATTCCCACTCATTTATATCAAAGTGAAATAGATCTTACACTAGTTTAGCGACTAATCGTTTTAATTTTCTCATATATAAATATGGATAAGGACTGACACACAAATACAGAATTCAACAGTTGTCTATCATAAATAACAAACAGTAAGGATATTTGTACTCACTCTGCGTCGCTTCTCGAAATTAATCAGTCCTCCCTATAAAACACAGAAAGACTTCAAGTTCTTGCGAAACAATCCACAGGAAGGTCACATAATAAACCTTGGAACAAAATTCCTCGGCACCCTGGCAGTGCTAAGTCAATAATACCACAAGAGATAATACTCTTTAGAGTTTCACTTCTACTTTCTTGACATTTCTTTGGCAATGGAAATGGAGAATAAAGCCGACTTACCTCCACTTGGTCAGGCAGAGCTGTATCAAGCATTGTCAGATCTGTGAGAAATGTACCCAGGTATGGGATCGTCCCCTGCATGGCACCCTGTACACAAAGATTCACGGTATTTTTTTACCAAACAGAAATGCCACTTTCTTTTCATTTTACAGACAACATCTAAAGGGACAGAACACCCAAAATTGAAAATAATTATGAAGAATGTTGACAATATGGATACATATAGATCGTAGTTTTTGCTTACTTACTAACCATTTCTTTCTGTAACTGCAGTCTCTTCTGTGACCGTTTCTGATGGTCTTTGGCACAGCTGTCTAAACTGGCGAATTTTGAAGTGCCCTCCTGATAAAAGATGAGACACATATTATTGTCAGCTATCACATCAGTTATTAGTGCCTGCTAACTTGACAAACAAGTGGGTGGGTGTAAGTTTGCCAGCTCACCCTCATCAGCAGCTCTCGGCTGGTAAGATAATTATTGTGATCTGAGAAAATTTCAGACAGCTCCTCGAACATCTGCATGCTGTCTCTATCAAACAGTCAGAGAAAATAGTCAGTATATGTCAAACAAAAAAGATTTGAATATACATTAGAATAAAAATACATTTATGAATGTCTAGATGATTGACAGAACTTACTTGGATACAGAGGCCCATGTTCTCTTTAGTCTGTAGATAGGATTAGACTGAAGAGCTGACACAATGGCTCTCAGAGATGAGAAGTTCTTACGAATGCGACACTCCTGAGCACATAAAATTGTTTGAGTTAGTTTTATTTATCAGAACGTATTTGGAAAGCTGTATTAAGTTTCATAGCCATCATTTTGTCCACTTTGGTTGATCTAGTTCCAGAGTACAACAGACTCTGTTGCTCAAATGTCAATCTTTTCGATAAAATCCTACTTGGCTGACACCAGATTTAATCTGTGCCACGAAACTCCAAATATTTTTAGAAATGTACACGGCACTAAAATGCCATTTGACCTAGTTCTATGAGCCTCAAGATAACGTGTCCATGCAACTGCAGGTGTGTGCTTTATGCACCTGTGCAATGTCGATCCAGCGCTGGATGATGCGGGCACGCAGGTGTGGCCGTATCTGCCGTTGGCGAAGGATCGTGCTGACCACGCACGCCGTCACCGCATTAAACTGCGTGATGGTGGCACGGATGGTGGGCGCGCACTGTTTGCCATCCTTCTTATCACGCTGAGACCAGACAGAACCCAAACAGTGATGAGGAACCACCTTCTTAAATAACAGCTGTGGAAGGAAGGACACATTGTTGAGGTTTAAGGAAAAGTAAGCTTGAACCAATGGGATAACTAAAGCTGTTTCAGTATGATGATTATTTTATTCAAAATACTTACAATAATACACTTGATAAGTTGAATGCAACATTTTGCCAATTCTTTATATATATTATGCATGCAAGTTGTTGTACATTATATATAGGATGTAAAATATCTATGTATTAAATTTCACGTTTGCGCTCTCGCTCACCGCATCCATGTAGGTCAGCTGCTCTGCTACGAGGTAAACTTCGAAGGACAGGAAGTCCTCCTGGCCCTCGATCTCCACTTTCTCCTCTTCCCCCAGGCAAAAGGGATTGTTGCCCAGGAAGCCTCCTGCAACAATTCAACATCAGGTGTTTTTGTAAGCACAGGAAGACATTACGAACATGAACACAAATAGAGACACAGATGAAGTAAATTAACAGTGACCGAGGAAGACTTACCATCAGATTCATTCTCCAGGCTGGCCTGGACTTGTAATTGCTCTAGCAGACTCTGAGCCCGGCGCATTGGCTCTGAACCCGGCATAGCCTTCTGCAGGAAACCCAGCACACGATGCAGGCTTGGATATGACGGAGGTTCCTGGAAGTCCTCCGGACACTGATCCAACCAAGCTCTGAGGATAGACGCTAAAGCACTGGGAAAAAAAAGAACAAAACACACAAACCAGTGAAAAACAGTGAGCAATGTTAGCATTAATGAAAATTAAATGAAACATGTCATTTCCATGACTTCAATCTAACTAAAATATAAAAGAAAAATGGCCACAAATAATTTTTGCTTTATTTTTGACACAGTATATTACAAACATAAAACTTAAAGTTAATAAATAGATTTGGCAGTCCTAAAATAAGATAAATGTTTCAATGAAAAGTAAATGAAAGGTTAAACTAAAATAACAAATAAATAAAAAAATCCTAATTAAATATTCTAAACAAATAAATAGAATTGTTATTCTTATAATATAATAATAATACTGCCAGTGAGGGAATCCCTAGTTTTCAATGTTGCAATTTATGTAGAAACCAAAAATTTTTAGTTCCCTTTTCTAACATTTCTTCTAAACTCCAACAGTCATCATTTAAGCTTTCATGGAAATGAAACAACAAACACAAAGTCTGCTTGGAAGCCACTGTAGATAGAGCACAGATAACCGCAAGAGACTCAACTCACGTTCTCACAGCTCCTCTGCTCTCTCCTGCCCGGCACTGGTTACTCTCTCCCTCACAATCCTCAAAACTGCCATACCTGTGGAAGAGGAGAGAGACCCGCTTGTAAACAGAGCAATAACGCAGCAATAACTTTAAGGAACCAACAACTAAACTACTTTTATATTTTAAGGAAATGTATGAAAACGACTGACACAATGCTTAGATACACTGCAAAAAAAATTATTTTCCATACTTAAGATTTTTGTCTTGTTTTCCAGAAAAATAATTATCAAAATGAAGTAAGTTAAGCTTAAATATAAAAAGAATCTTGAATAAAGTTTTATCTTGTTATTAAATAATTTATTCAAGTTTTTTTTTCTTTTTCTTGTTTTAATTAAAACTGTTTTTCCATGTGTTTGAAAAGGTTTTAGTGTGTTTCAATATGGCTTTTAGGATGGTTGCTTTTGACCACCTAATTGTTGCTTAAAGGGATAGTTCACCCAAAAATAAAACCTCGGTCATGATTCACCCTCGTGTTGTTCAAAACTTGTATATCTGTAAACCTGTAAACTCTTTCTTCTGTGAAAATAATTTTGACAAATGTCTGAGTGGTTTTATGGAAGTCAATTGAATTCAATGTTGTTTGGGCACCAACGTTCTTCAAAATATCTACTTTTGTGTTCTTCTAAAGAACAAAAGTCATACAAGTTTGGAATGGCATGTGAGTAAAGTAGTTTTTGTTGAACTATCCCTTTCCCTTAAGTCAACACTCTTAACCCCATTAACTTTTTTGTCAATTTCTACATATTGTACTTTGATTTCAGCTTACAGAGTTCTTCAAGATTTATTGAAATTCCTAGCTCAAATATAAGCAATAATAATAGTGAGAATAGGAGCCAGAAATGGAGCTAAATGTCTTAGTTTCCTCTCAGATAAGTTTCTCCAGACCCACCAACACACACACACACACCTTTCCAACAGCAGCTCCAGCACACCCTGCGTTGTAGCGAAGGCCCTGTACGTAGAGAGGAAGATGCTGGTGTAGGTCAGGTCATTATCACCGAACGCTGTGAGTAATGTCTCCACCAAGCGCTCCAGCGTCCCTGCCCGGATACTCCTAATCTTACATGTCTCCAACTGACTCACTGTGTGACCCGGGGGCAATCGGTCGCCTTCCGCCTGATAGAGGACAACAAGCCAAAAACACAGATTATATAAAGCAGTTTAGTTTTTACATGTTAAGTATGCATCCAACTACCGGCATGTGGATTCAGCTCGCAGAGAAACGTTGGGGGAAAAGTTGAAATAAACAGGGAAAGGAAAAGAATGAGACCTTGGTACGGCTAGCACGCTACAACAGGAAACCCTACAATCTGCTTTTAATCAGAAAAACCCTCCTCCTCCCTCTCCAAAACATGCTGGGAAGTCAGCAGACTTTTTAATAATGCTTCATTAGGTGCAAAAAGTACAACAGTTACACAGAAAACGTCAGACACAAAAAGGTGGATGGGTGCATTGGTGGAACAGCAAAAATCTTTTAGAACCACATATGAAGAGATTGAGATGTGGTCGACAAAACTAGGTCACGCAATGAACACTGTGACCGGGGTTCTAGGTTATGTTGGAAGACATGTGCTTTCTTTAAATTACAATGTCAATTCAATTTCTGTGCTTTTGAAATCAGCATTATCTCAACCAGTCACGTTTCTAAAATGACTCTACATTAAATAGAAAATGTGTTTTTACTTCACACCCATTGCAGAAACTGCTGTGCAACAATAAACTAACTGGCTGGATTGTTATGCTTCAGTATGGAAATAATATCAGCTCATGGGGGTATTGTTTCTGTTGTTGATTCAGAAGGGTGTTGACAATATAGAAAAAGTTATTAAAAGTTTAAAGCAACAGACAGTATTTACTTTATTTACAGCAGTAAATCGGAACAATCATAACAGCATGCCTTCATGAACATAACCTTGAAACTCATGCAACTGACGGAGTTCAATGTTTTCCTGTCACTAAATATAGAAAACATGATAAAGTTATAACATTTAAGTAATCGTTCACCCAAAAATAAAAATTCTGTCATTATTTACTTACCCTCATGTCATTTCAAACCTGTATTGCTTTCTTTCTTCAGTAATACACAATTGAAGACAACATTGAGGTCGCATTGACTTCCATTGTATGGACACAAACCACTTTTTTTGTGTTTCACAGAAGAAAGAGTTACATACAGGTTTTGAAAGACATGAGGGTGAATAAATGATGACAACATTTTCATTTCTAGGTGAACTATTCCAGAGCTGTACTTCTACTATCAAACAAACCACCTTTTAAGTTTTTTAATGAAATGTTAGAATAAATCCATGAAGATAATGACCAGAACACTATAAAACTAAAACGGAAATACTTCTGTAGACCATAAAAAGCTGTACAGGGTCACCTCTAATATGCCGACTGTCTGACTGGCCCAGCATGGGCAAGCAAAGTGTTTCTTTAAATAAATGTGCAAGTGCATTCAGATCAAATGCCTCCTCACCCCCAGCCATCTTGCGCCTTTGTTTGCCGCCTGCTGGATTTGGACCCTCTTCAACGTCACGTTGTATATAGCCCCTTCCTCGACCTCCTCCCCCCAGTCCTGCACAGAGCTCTGTGGATGAAAAACAATTATTGTTACACCACTGAAAAACAGCAAGTGTTGCAGACTCGCTCTTATTTCACAGCACTAATAAACATAGCTTTTTGACACAGAGTGGGACACCACCACATGGTAGCTTCCATGTCAACATCACTTTACCTCATAACGTTTGGACACAAAAAACTTTTTCTGCTGCATTTACACCGCTAGGTGTTAGTCCAAGACGACTTAACCCCTTTAAACATGTGCAAATGAAAAAAATGAGTGCACCTTTAAATGTTATGATCAAAAGTACTAATTTGAAGAAAACAGTCCAGGAAAAAAAGGGGAGAAGAAGAAAAGATGAGATCAGAGCTGGCATGAGGTTTTCAAAAAAAATGAGGCTTTTACAGATTCTTGGTCAAGGACTTCCCCATCTAGCCTAAGACTTTAGGAACCAAACTCAAAAAGTCTGTAAACATACAGCCATACACAAACATTTGCACTCTCCATCGCACAAACTCACTCACACAGATACAAACAGTACAATGAGATGACCAGCATTGAGTGTCTGGGTGAGTGGAGCCTTTCAGCCTCTGCACAGCTTAACATTCACATTAAACTGTCGAAGAGTGACGAACAACCACATCGATATATATTACGTCAATACCAGTAAAGTAGAGTTGTGTCATATATGTGTACCTGCAAAATCTCTCATCTCCAAAACTCTTTAGCTACAGTGCAAAGAACTGCAAGATTCTTATGGAGTCCCTATTAGAACAGCACACTACAAAAGTAAGGAAGACACACTTTATGAAAACAAAACATTTCATGTTTAGGAAAAAAAATCTTAAAGCTGCACTCCTCAACTTTTATCACTCATCACCATCTCTGTTTAAAACATAAAGTTGCGGGTTACTTGACATATGTTTAAGTCAAAAGATGTCAAACGGACATTTCCTTCTAAATCTGACCAAGAGCTCAACTTGTAATCAATGCTGTAATCTTACTGTTGGGAATAGGAGTAAGGTAAGGAGACAGTTGCTAAGTGCTCAATGCTTTTTGTTCATTTTTAACCCATGTATTTATTAAAAATTGTAAAATAATGTTTTTGGGGCCTATCCTTAGATATACAGTTAAGTTTTGTTTATTGTCTTTAGATTATTGTGCAGACTTTAACACAACTATGATCAACAAGATTGACTAATGTGTATATCGGCCAAGACTTTAAAAAGAGTTAATGCTTTAGCTCTCTTGGATACCAAGAAGAATTTCGGAATCTCAGACTAATGTTGGTTTGCCATGTTTTTATTGTTTACAAAAATGAACATATTTGTATATGCCTTTCAAAATCATTAAAGATATCTAAACAAATATTGCTACAAAGTTATTGAAAGGTTTCTTAGTTTTGAAAGACGTAATCCTTTCACAGTCATTAAAGACTTCATATTAAAAACATCTTTCTGTCAACTCTTAACACTGACACAGCCAGACAACGTCTGCATTTTAATGGGCTTAAAAAAAGTAACTGTCCCTGGAATGAAGTGGTTCAGTCTGTCTATTTCCTGTACAGTGCGTTCAGATAAATACTGGATGAGTCATGCAGTCCACACTCAAAAACAATGGCAGGAGGTCTGCGCGCTCGCTGCCTGGACCATGCACTGTGCACCCCTTTGTACTGGAAGAAATGTTTTCCAAAGCGGCTTTTAAAGCCGGCTCAGTGGCACAGGCAGATAGAAGAGGGTGGGGCAACATAAGAAGAAAAATATATTTTTTTGTGGAAAAATAAAAAAACATGGGGAGGTCTTGCAGTGTTGCCATGCGTGATGCATCAGACAGTTTGAAAGCTACTTCTAGGTCAGAGTTCAGGTTGTAGGAGATTTGATCATTATGGCCTTTGAAATATAGCTGTATTTAATACTCAAAAATAAAACGCAATATGAGAACAAAAGTTGTGGAACATCTAAGGGCTTTTCTAACCCTGTAAACAAACAATGAAGGGGTGCATCATCTGCTGGATGCTGAACATGTTATCAGCCCAAACAGAGATCCTCTCCCCCCTGATCCATACAAAAACAACAAAAGAAACAATACCGCACAGAAAAAAATAACAACAAGTTTATTTAAGCCAATCTGTCCGCTTTGTTTTCGTCTGCAGACCAAGCGCCTGGAGGCTGCGCACAGTACAACTGAAGTTGTTATTTCCAGAAACTAACGGGATCGCATCTGCCGCCTACGTGGAGACTTTAGATCCAAAGTCATGCGCGGATGATAAACAGACGAGCGCGATACATTTTCCTGCCCATACAATGCAATCTAAAACCATTATTTATATTCCCCACGACCCCCTCCCAAACTCTTTCTTTATCCCTCTCCCCAAGCTCTCTTCCCCTCCCTCGTCTTCCCCCTAGAAGCACAAACCGCAAAATCAACAGTGTGCGGAGGCAACGGCAACCGCAACTTCTTACCATTTTAGCTTTCCAAGCGAATCTCATGTTGAGGGCCTCTCTCATCGTCCGGCGGAAACATTAGGACACATATGAAGTCCAGAGAGAAATGGAAAAAGTCTATCGTCCGAATGAAAGAAGCGCTATCCTGAGTGAATTGTCCTCTTCCAAAGCGCTCACATATACATGCACAGATCTCTCTGGAGTCTCTCCCTCCCTCTGCAGTCCACCCCCGCCTCACTACCGAATGACACAACTCCGCCCACTGCACTCTCTGTCCCACATTGTGTTAATGACGAAACGTGTATTTGTTAGGGAATGTTGCATTGACATATCTTGTGTATCACAAAATTACATTGTCGGTAACAGATTATACATTTTGATTGTTTGAAATGATACTATTTGATGAATTCTTTACATAAAGTCACTCAGTTGAACACAAAATGGGATGTTTGGAAGAAAACACTGCCGCTGAAGATCTTAAAAGATTAAAGAAGTCCCAGGGATTGCACATACTTAGAAACAAATGTATAGTACAATGCAATGTAAGTCGCTTTGGATAAAAGTGTCTGCCAAATGTAAATGTCTTTCAAGGATCTATCGAAAGAATTCAGACACAGCCATGGCATCTCAAGGTGGGAGGGCAGGGCAAGGCCTTCATGACTGAACTCTCAGACAATATAAGGAAGGTTGACGCTGTAGTTGATTGTTTGGGTGAGGGGATTTTTCCTCATGTCCCTCACGTGCAGGCCGTCTGGTTTTTCATTTGTTTGAACCGTGGAACCCAGTGAAGACAAAGTAGAAGTGAGCAGGTGTGCGTGTGCCTTCGCTCTCTCACTTTTTCTCACACGCACATAAACACACACACACACGTCTCAAGCTACACGTAAGCTTTCTAAAGAGCAATTGAGATCATTCATGTGTGATCATTCACACAGCCACAATTTTCTCGGCCCTTCAGTTCTATTGGAAAAGGACCAGCAGCGGTGAGGTGATCAGAGGTTTTAGGGGCAGTTTTTTAAAGACAGATTTAATCTGCATTTCCTTATACAATATACAAAACTGTTGTCAAAAAATATATATTTTTAAGTTTCTAATTAATTAATTTGTATCCTGTTTTGATGCAGGGGAGGGTGGCAGTCTGGCAGTCGGTGAGATCATGGATTTAAAGGGTATGGGTATGGGGTGCTTCACGTACTTAACAGAGATAACCTCACCATTGTGCATTTGAATAGGGGATTTAACCCTGTGTGCCCCGAGGGACTTTCCCAACCCAATTAATGTACTGTGTATAGTAGCCTAACCCAAATGTACACAGCTAAAATATTTGCACTATTTTCCAGCACAGGTTTCCACAAACTGCAGTTTTATAGTCCTGCCTTTTGACTTCATTTGAAGTCAAAAGGTTATACTTTAGGACAGTAACACTGTTTGCTGTTTTTTTATGTACAACGTCACAAAATATTTCTATAAACATTTCAAAATATTTTAAATATAATGTCAATGCAAATATGTAACCCTGTCTGTAAAATCCAGGCTAAAGTCTCATATGAGATAAGGAGCACTGAGTTAGTCATATGCAAAAAACAAAAGTACAAAAGTAGGTAATGTGTGTTTATTACTGCAAATCATATAATATATTTCGGTATACGTTTTTTAATTTATACTGAAATGACATTATTTTGGACAAAAATAACTGAAATTGGTCTCCTAAACCTTTGACATGGCCTTACTCAGTCAATATGAAAGATATCGAGGTTATATTTTCACAGAATGTTCTGTACATGATTTTATGTAGAAAACAATAAATCAATCAACAATAAAACAATGACTTTAGCTTGGTTTGCAAATGCAGGGTCACATATGTCATGCTATCCCCAAGAGTCCAAGAATGCAAAACATTTTCAATTTAGAATTTTCATTCACAATGGAATTTAGTCAAGGCCTGTGGTTAATCCCTGTGGTTAATGTCTTAGAAACCAAAACCAAGGTTGTAAGTGTTTGTGTTTGTTCACCTACAGAAGTACCCTGATGACCTATCACATGACTCCCTCAAACCCCACTACATCACCCGCGACGTCACACACCATCACTACGGTCAGTTCAACAAAGTGTTTAAGCAGGGATCCCTGCCTTCCCACATGCAGAGTCGTATGTTGTCTGATCAGAAATGCAGGCCAGCAAGGGCAATGGGGCTCGGGGGGAAAGCCTCATTCTCCTGGATCCGCTCCAGTTCCCAGGCTGGTCTGACCGGGTGTCCTCTGCTCGGCTGGTCCCCAGGGACTCTGGTAAGCGTGGAGGAGCAGTGGGAGAGGTTGTGACCTCCAGCCCCCCTCAAGGGACAGCTGTTTGCTCTCAAAAGGGAGTGATGTCATCACGGAGCACAACAACAAGGCCTGACAAACGGTGGACGTTTGGACTGGACGCAGCTGATGCACACACACACACACACACACACACACACACACACACACACACACACACACACACACACGTCTGATCTCACATGCAGCCTCTGGGGATTAGATTAGAGTGTGTATCTATGTGTCATGATATAAGAGCAACTACATCAGTGATGTTAATCTCTAAAGAAAACAAATAATTTAACCAAATATTCAAGATTTGAGGAGAGCTGGTTATGGTCCTAATATATCTTTAAAATTCATGGTTGATGCTGTTGTGCTTGCAACGTAACCTGCTAATTTAACCTTTTTATCTTTTGACACACACAAAAGTTTACAGGGGGGTTGAGGATATCTGTCCTGTCGACACCAATCTCACCAGTGGAGACACACTGAGTCTTAGCCTCCCCAGAGTGCAATCCCAGTCTCCAACCAGTCTCTCCTCCTGTGGTCGACTGACACACAAATACACACACACACACACACACACACACACACAAACACACAGGGCCTGTGAAGCTATGGAGCACATCGGCATGAGTAACGAGAGCGCTGTTATTGCACCACTGTGGGGGAAAAAAAACCACAAATTCCAGGAAATCTCCAACTTCCTGCTTAAACCTCCCAACTCTAAAGCCTGGCGTCACCGTACCTGACCGTTGAGGCAGCTATCATATCTAAACAACCAAACACACTCACAAGTAAGCTAAAGGAGAAAATCCAAGACTGGGTCATGTGTATGGGAGGCAGAGTTTTGGAGCTAGAGGGCGCTGGGAGTTTAGATGCTGGCATTATTGTTTATGGATATGGGGGAGGTTGGGCTCTGCCTTGAGATTATGCTGATAAACAGATAATCTGGAAATTGTGATTCACAATTCTCTAGAATCTGTTTTTTATGCCATAACATTGCAGGATGAACACAATGGAAACATGTTTTTCCTTAATACTGGAAAATACTTTCTGCTCTTTTTAAATCTTCACAAGAAGTTATTACAGTCCAACAAAATGTCAGAGTAGTTTACACTATGAATATTACTGCATGTTTTATGCACACGTGGAATAACTGCATGACATGCAACATATGAAGAATACAATCAGAGCACATTGTGAGAAGTACTAAATCCCACAATGCAACATGCTTGATGTGAGCTTTTAAGATTTTTTGTAAGATCAATAACATAAAAACATGTTATTTACTAGACAAGTGGATGCTACTCACTGACTCTTATAGTATTTATCTTTCCTACTATGGCAGAAAATGGGGATAAGATCTGTTTGGTTACCGACATTCTTCCAAATATCTTCCTTTGTGTTTATGAGAACAAAGAAATTTATACTGATTTGAACTTAAGGGTGGGTAAATTATGACAGAATTTTCATTTTTGAGTGGAATGTCCCTTTAAATCTTTATTTTTGCTTAATGCATACTGTATCACATACTTTTTCAAATAACAGACATAATGCATCTGTGCTTTCCTTTAAACTTTTATCTGTATTGTTTCTGTACTTTTGCCTCTCTGTACAGTTCAATATCACAATGAGTTGAACTAAAATCAAGGTTTGGTGATTAAAGAAGAAATGAAAATCCTTGATTGCTTCACAAGGTTTCAGATGAAAGAAAACCGAAACAAAACAAAGAAAGTGACAAGTTCCCCACTGAGCTCCATCAAAAGCACAGACTAAATATACGCTGCAGTGGAAACTCTGTTGTTGTGAAATATGTGGTAGAATAGAAACATCTGTTAGCATCTTCAAACCACTGGAACATTGAAGAACTCTTACAATTACACACTTCCCAGAAACTTCATCGTCATTCCTGACTGGTCCATGTGTGTGAGAGTGTGTTTATGTTCTTGATGGCTTTGTTTTTTTATACGTGACCCAGTAGAGGGCAGTGTAAAATAATTTTGCTTAGAGTTGCAATTTCAAGACAGAGAAAAATAAATAAAGAGGTTTATTGCTAAGAGTTATGATCTGTCTAAAGCCAGTGTTTTATACAGTATTCAAACACAAGTCATGTGTTTGGTACAATAACACCATCTTGTAAGTTCTCATTTAGTGTTCTCATACACCTGCAATGTTCTTCTTCAGTGTATTATATATTATTTAAGCATTCTATGAAACATCTGGGTCATCTGGTCACTACAGCAGAAATTCACCAATGCAGATATGAAATGATAAAAAAAAATATACACTTTAAGCAGACAGAGCTGGCTCAGCATTCCTTTGAAATGAATACATCTTGTTCCTGTGTTTTCAGAGGACTTTGCCTGCCTTGTGTTTTCAGGACACTGTATGTTTTTAAGTACTTAAATTGGCTTTACCAGACAATGCAACTTATTTTAATGAGTTATGTAAACACATTTTAAAATATAAAGTTGGAAGAAATAATATAAAAATTGTATAGTCTGGTTTCAATATGTTTGGGTCAAAGACAGGAATTATCCTGGGGTAACATGTTGGCCAGTTGTGTGTGGCACATCTTTCCTTTTGACCTGGTAAATTATTTAGTATTTTATACATTTTCATTAGCCACTGTAGTTATCAGGCTTGAATGGCTAGTTTAAACAAACCTATACTTCCACTATAATCACAGACAGAGAGATAGGCAGATTGAAAGACAGATATAGACAGGGTAAGGGACTGATAGATGGACAGACTGCTGACAGTGTGAAGTGACTAATCAGATAACATACCGGACCTAATTTTATCTGCTTGAGACCTCACTTTCCTCTCTACTCTATTTTCTTTTCCTCCTCTTCTAACTGACGACGAAGGCATTAAGCCAGACCACATGACTGAGATCAGACCAACTGTGGGGGAAAACTGAAAAGTTTTTTTGCTTAATTTGGTCTAAATGCTTGTTAATGCACTTAATTAAAATGAAGAGAAAGTGAGATGGGGGGCTGGTGGAAGGAATTGTTTTTCTTCTCTGTGAAGCTAAACACACACACATGCCTGTCATCTAGCACAGCTAAAATGATTTTAACAAGCCTCCTAGAATGTGAGTTTTTCTTAAAAACTATAATGATACGTATCTCACCTATGCAATGTTCTTTAAAACTTACCTCTAAATCACAATTCACATTACATAATTTAAAATAACATACAATTTAATCGATGTATGGTCTTTTTAAAAGGTGAGGTTACATAAAAATAACCTCACAAATCAGAATTCAACATGTTTTACTATATTTGTAAGAACATATTTAAAAATTATGCAATGCCAAACATAAACACCCACACACAATCTCACATTGTTCTCACTTGTTTCTCACACCATTGTTTTCATCCACTCCGTATAAGTGCTAGGGTTCGATCCTCAGGTAATACGCAAAATTGATGTATTAATGTATACTTTAGGTGCACTGTAACTTGCTTTTTATAAATTCATTAGCCAAATACATCATGTAAATGTATAACTCTTTGCTTGATCCATGTGGGTTATTAACTTTCTGCCCCAGCTGACTGATTTTCCCCTTTTGGACTTTAGCCTGAACCAAAATGTCAATGAAAGTGACATTAGCTTTATTAACTTGTGCTATAATGATACACTTTACAGTGGAAACTGAATAATACAGTCATGCTGACTAGCATCTATAGTAAATGCTTCTATTTTTAAAACACTGATAACTCAAATGCATCAGTGACTCTTTTGTTTAACATTTCTGCATTTGGCAGATGCTTTTATCCAAAGCAACTTACAGTACAAGTTCATACACGTTTATGCGTTTCCTGGGATCGAACCCATAACACTTTACCAGTCGAGCTACAGGGATCTTGATGCTTGCACTATACCATCCACCTGAAGGGTCTATTTTAATACACTTTGCTTAAACTTTGAATGATATCAGGGTACCAGACTCAAATCCACTTCTTCCAGATGAGCACCACAGATCAGTTTTTTTGAAGCATGTGCACTGACCACTAGGCCACAGCTTTGACCTCTTATGCACCCTTTACAGCATTTCATTCATGACTACGGCGCTTGACACGCCATGTGCACTTTTACCAGTTCAGAAGAGTTGCAAAACAAACATGAATCACTGAACTACTCAGTTCAATTTTCCACTCCGCTGTTACGCGTGACTCGCTCAACGCAAGAAAGGAAACGCCGTCTAGCAACCATCAGTGTCACTTCCTACGAACATCTGCCACTGGTGCTGAAGGCTAATTGCAAACCGGGAAGTCATGCAAAAATGCAGAATGCTTAGCTTGCGATTCCTTTATTCAGCATAATTCCAGACACGCGCTTGCGGTCTGCACTTGAAGGTTTCTAGATGGCCAATGGCACTGACCCGCGATGACTTCCCCAAGAGTAAATGCGTACATCACGACTGTGCCATATGGACAGAATATGTGAGTGCATTGACCCCGGTCCTTGATCACTTGACTACAAAGGTTTTTCTACTGTGCTGCGACAAGCAGAAAATCCTCAGCAATATCAGCGTTTATGGCTGGTAGCGTGCGCAAAGAGTGATGCGGAGCGACTTGACCCATCTGACTTGAACTTTGGTCACCATCCTCATCATTAAGGCCATGAAAACAAAACCATTTACGACGATTAAAGCCCAATCACACTTTAACAAGCGGTTTTGTAACTCTGGTGAAAGAGAGATAGTTGAAGCTGTGCGTCGTAAAATTCTTTACGTGACATAAGCGCTCTTTTTAAGTGAGCAGATGAAATAAAACCATGAGGGGGAAAGACTGGAAAATGGGCTAAATAACCTTATTTTACATTTTCGCTTATTTTCATATACTATTATTCTATCTTTATCTTTTTTGTCACTGCTTTTTTCTGTTTATTAATACTTCAGAAATACAAATGCAATCCATAATAATCTTGCTAGTGCTAATAAATGGTGAAGAGTGGCCCGGGGTCCCACGTGCCACAATTGACAACTGAGAGTTTCAGTGATGTGGAGCGTTTATCGAACACAAAGCCTATTTGTGTCGGACTTTACTGTATGTGGGTCCACTTGAAATATTTTATGAATATCTGCGTGTTTGCTGAATGTGTTTGAATGGATGCGAGTGTGTGAACTATGTAAAGCATGTGTATGGAATCTATGGGTGAGCGTAGGGTAGAGAGACTGAGAGCTCTCTATAGGCTCACTGTCAGAGGAACAATACTCTGTTGGAGGAACAATACTCGGAAACTCTCTAGTGTGAGAGGAAGAGACTTGAGCCAGGATGTCAGATAAGAAGGATGAATCTATCTCTCTCTCTTTCTCTGTTGTTTTTTGTTTATTTCACCTTTTCTTTGTACTGCCAGTCAAAAGTTGTTCTTACAAAACTGGCTAAACGTTTTGTGCCAAAGGCTTTTGCATCAATACAAGATTTGATGACATATTTAAATTGTGATTATGTATAAGTTGCTTTACAAAATTAAAATTTCAGTTAAAAACATGGATCCCGTGGGTCAGCTGTAAAAACTGTAAAAAAAGAAATGTTGGTTCACCTTAAAAAAAATAAGTAACTTGGCTGCCTGAATTAATTCTAAATATTAGTTAACATAATGAGTTTGTATTAAATTCATTAGTTAACTAATATCTTTTAAGTTGAATGAACTCAAAATGTTAAGGCAGACATACAATGTATTTAAACCATCCCAGGTGGCACTTCATAAAGTTGAATGAGAATGAGTAGATATGTCCAAATTTCTATACTGTAAATATGCAAACAAATCTGCTACAGTAGACACACTTTTAAAATAAATCAAAAATAAAATAAATGTTCTTAAACATTCACACCACCCCCACCGCCCGACCTCCAGTCATATTCTAATACCGTTTTATCACTTTGTTCTAATCTGTACCTCCAGGGAATATGTTATGATGAGACTCTTTCTGTATAATACAATGATGCTGTTTCCCTGAATTGAATCATAATGTGCTGGTCAGCAGCGGTCAGCACCACTGTGTGACTATTGAAAAAGTGCTGACAGAGAAAGAGCTTTTCCCGCTCTGAACCCAAACCCCCCCACACACACCGCCACAAAACACACAAACACCTCATCCTCTTAACAAACCCTGCTGGTCAATGCATAGGTGGCCAAACAAATCTAGGGGTTTTCACAAGGCTAATCTTCACAGTTGTTATTCTTTTGTTCCCTGATTAGGTGATTTAACTTTTCTGAATGGCTCACACATTCATCTGAGTATAATGACCACATTAATGAAGGACAAAATGTAGGTTAACATAATTTACAGCATATCGTTGTACATGATGCTCGGATGTATTTACTCCAGGGATATTAGACACAAGCAATGTTTAACCTTAACAGAAAACTTTATTTACAATTTTTTTACTAAAAGTTCAGATTTGTCAGGTTTCTCCCCACTTTTGGATACAAATGTGTCCCCAAAATAAGCCCCCCACCACACTCACCCCTTACAGACACCTTGCAATTTAAATTTATCTGATAATTTTTAACAATTTGTAATAAAATTGACTTTGGATTACTTATAAAGTAATTCATTTTAAATTACATCAACTTTCAGACTGCTATATGATGCTACAATTTTTTCCTTCTGCAAATGTTATAAATTGTGCTTACCAAAAAGCAAAGCCAAACACACTTTAATACATTCTTTTGGGGGGTTAACTTAAAAAAATAAGAGTTCCTTTAACTTAAAAAATGTTAGTTAGGCTAATTAATGAATTTCATGCAAACAAGTTGCATTAATTCAAAATTTTAAGGCAGCATTTTTTTAAGTTACCCAACATTTCAGTGCACAAAATGAGCTCCATGCAAAGCAGGCACTTTTACAACAAGCCAAACCACAAAAATCTATCCTCATCACTTAAACTAATACCAAACCTGAATATTACAAAATGCGGCTTACTTATAATTTACTTCACACACACACCAACATTCACAAAATAGAAAGAAACCACCAAATAAGCACAGAGTTAAAGTGACTGACCCAGTGTCGAGGGCTGCTCTCAGGTGATCGTGGCTGGTACCTCTGCAGGGCCACTCCTCCATCCTCATCCAGGTCCAGGTACTGCGGGATGGGCAGCCAGGGAAGCAATGATGCCAGCGGGTAATGAGAGATCATGATGCCCGTGCAGGTTGCCCACACATGCTCAAGCTGGTACAGCAGGGCTGAAGAGACGCGGTGCTCCTGTGCTTAAAAGTCCGATGTCCGTATTGTTCTTCCGTTTCTGTGTCCAGTCACAAATCTGTGAGACAAATATGTTGATCCTGTGTTTTTTTTTAAATGTCTGTATGTATATCTTAGAAAGGCACTTGCAGTCCAAGTTTTATGGTATTTTCCTGCCAGCAGGTTCGTCCCCTTGTTGAGGTGAAACAGTCCGACAGATCTGTTTAGACTTCCACAATTATGGCTTCCTAACACATATAAACAATGTCTTTTTTCTTTAGTCTAAGCTGAGAGGAGGTTGGCAGCCTCTCTGTTCTGGCCACACTAAAGTCTATTGTGATTCTCTCTCTCTCTACGTCTTTCGGAAAGTAGGCGGACTGAGGGATAAGCTCTGCCCCTGCACAAATGCCCAGAGAGAGAAGAGAAAGACAGGAAAATATAGAAAAGGGTGTTAAAGGGGGAATAGTTCTTTCCAATATATGTATTTCCAAGCCCAAACGCTGTAACAGGTTTAAACACAAAATGTAGCATATAGCAAAATTCTACATTAAAGATTTAGGCGTTTGAGCCATAAACAGATTATTAATTTAAAAGCATTCTGAACAAAGAAAAGTCGTTTCCAGAACAGCAGTAAAACCATAGGGAGTTGGATGAGGACATGACTGAGTTATGTACAGTTATCTTAGTTATGCAGTAGCTGTTGGTAATGGAACTTTCCTGTTAACCAATAATTCAGTAATGTGGCTTTTGCACACAGTTTGAACAGGAACGTAACCAAAGATTCAAGACTGAAGAGAACCATGAGCACTGACCACTGAAACAGACCAGCTGATCAGCCACCTGTGAATTGTGCGTCGATATCAGTGAATGTAGAACAGACATACTGATACAGAAACACGCTGTACTGACACTTAAGTGTGTTGTGGCAAACATGGGACAGTTAATAAAACACAGAGTTTAGAATTTCCGATGGTTGCAAAAATGCCTCCAGGAGACATGTGAATCAGTAGCTAACATAAAACAACACAACAGCAACATCCGGAGAACAAGTTTAACAACCTTTAACAGAACACACACACAGTGATATGCATTATAAAGCTATAATGAAGTTTAAATAAAACATCAGTTGTGTTAAAAGCACCTGTTTGCTCAACACCCATCCGAAAATCTCATTTCTCCTTTCTCTGTTGTTGGTATATTTTATCACCAAGTTTAGCCGACAGCTTCAGTAGTTTTGCTAGTGTTTTTATATTTTCTGGCTCCATATCTCAGCAGAAAGTGCTGAAGAAGGCATTTGGCAGAAGACAATGGACCTGCAACATTCTCGTAAACGACAGGATTGAACTCTCAAAGGATAAAGTTCACCAGAAATAGTGAGTCAGTGAGTTTATGACCACAAAAAAATACACAACAAGAACCCTAAAAGAGAGTTTAGATGTGTAATGTGAAATATATAATTTGTTTCTAGCAAAAATGTTATTTACAAATTATGTGTAAATTTGTCAAAAAGTGTTTACTGCAACAAGTTATTGAAGGTGATGGTGTCTGCAGAAACTTATGCTGTTCTTTGGTACCACCTAGGGGACATTGCACAAGGAATAGAAATTTGAATTAAGTTTGACCTCTTTATTAAGTACTTTATTTAAATGTATTTTTCTTATTCCACTGGTAAACATTTTTTGCTTGTTTTAAGCACAAATTAAATTGGAACTTTTTAAAAAATCTTTTAGAATACAAAGTTTAATACATTACGACAGATAAATGTATCTCGATTTAAGAATGTATATTCATGAAGAGAACAGATAAACAGAGATTGTTCTTTCTTTACTGCCTGGATGGGCAGTTTTCAGTATAATTTATAGATTGATAAACTTCTAATATTTGCAAGAAAACAATATTTGTCTTGCTGCAGCAGTAATATGTGCCAGATAACTAGCCCTACCTGCTGAGCCAGGTATTTCCCAAGGTGTTTTGGTCGAATTTCCTTGGTATGCTTCCTGGTTTGCTTCTTTGCCAAATTATTTTGTCCAATAAATACCTTAAAAGTTTAATGGTTTGTACATTTTGCTCGAAACATTTCATATTTTAATGATTTAATCTTCTATGTTTTTTAGTGTTTATAATTGTTCTGTTTTTATGATTTCCATACTGTTTCCATACTGTCTCTACTGGTTTTTGCTCAAATATATTTTATATAAAGCAAAAAGTACAATGGAAATAAAATGTATAAATAGTGTGGTCAGTAATAGAAATCCATGATTATCAGGAGTTTTGATACGTGTCCTGTTGTGTGAAGATTGATGTGTTCTTGCTGGCCTGACAGTGTTTTGGAACATTGTTGTAGAGTTTCAAAACAAAGTTGAAATATGCCTGTTGATGCCTTGTAATACAGGTCCTGGGCATTCCCATAGTCTATAACTGAAGCGAAACTGTTCTTTTTTGATCTGTATTCATCTTATTAATTCCACAAATACATTTTATGCTCGTATTTCTTTTTACTACGAAAACACTATGAAATATATATTTTTTTTACTTTTGGTTTTGCAGTAGTTAAAGATGCTTTGAATATAGATTTTTTTTGCTCAAAGAAACATTGAATAAATCTAATACAATACACATTCGATATAAAAAGTGCATTTGCATAATTTGTGAGACTTTTCTATAACACAGCACAACAATGAATCAGTATTATGACAGAAAAACATGTATACAGTTAGATATTTAGAGAATAAGAGAATCAGTTGTTAACTGTCATTAACAGACTTAAGCTGCCTAGAAAACATCTAATTCTTCAAATCAATTCCTCATATGTATATCAAAACACTAAGTAGACTTTGTGTGTTTTATATGCTGGCGAAAGCAGTGTACAAAAAAAGTGAAGAATGTTTCATAACATCAAAAAGCCACACCTCCTGCAATGATAAAAGCGAAAAAGTAAAAGCACTTTTCAGATTCGTACACTTGTGGTGAACATGGAGTCATTTTATGCATTGATCCTTTTAGGCTTCTTCACTGCCAGTGAGTCTCATGCAGTCATCCGTCCCAGTAATGGTCTTCGAGAATGTCGTAAAAACTCGACTTTAACAGCACTAGAGGTGCTTCCAGGTGGAGGTTGGGATAACCTGCGTAACATAGACATGGGACGAGTGATGAACCTGAGCTACTCCCAGTGCCAGACTACAGAAGATGGGGTTTATCTTATTCCAGATGAAGTCTTTGTCATTCCACAGAAGATCAGCGGAGTGGAAACTCACTCTGAGATCATCATGTCATGGCTGGAACAGAAGAGCTCAACATCAAGCTCTATCAATGCGGATGGTTCCTTTCTTTCTGTGCTCAATGGAAAATTCTCAGACGAAAATCAGCGTATGAAAACACATCAAGTGAAAGAGAATTCAGTAACATCACGAGTTCAAGTAAGTCCAGATAAATCCAGTTAAAAAACTGATTAGCAATGTTGTTTTTAACTTGCAAAAAAGAGACTAATACTAGCATTTTTAAAATAATCAATTAAGATTATTCTTACTCAAAAATGAAGAAGAATGTTTTCTTAAAAGTAACAACAGCCTATGTGTATTTAAAGCTTTTTTTCTCCTGTTGTTTACCTTTTATATTTCACTAACACTGACCACTAATGTTAAAGAGACAAAACTCGCTAAATATTTTTGGGAAGAAAGAATGGCTAAGTTTTGTTCATTTGTTTTAGGTTGAAAGTAAAAAAAAAACGAATGAAGGAGCTAGCAATCAATTGAGATTGTGATTTTCTTGTTTTTATCTTTTGTATATTTTCTCAGGTGCGTAACCATCTGTATACAGTGAATGCATATCCTGACTTCACTCTGGACACTCGCTTTGTTCACCAGGCAGTGGAAATTGCAGATGCTATTGAGAACAATCAGACTCGTCTATCGACGTATCTTTCAGAGAAACTCATACTCGATTATGGCACGCACGTCATTACAAGCGTTAAGGCTGGTGCAACTTTAGTGCAGGAGGACTATTTACAAAATCTGTATGTGTTTAGCCATCGGTCAGACATGTCCTCTGTCTCTGCATCTGCAGGCTTGAACTTTTTCAGTAAAGTTAAATTTGATTTTGATAGCAAGGAATCTCAGCAAACCACTGAAACACTCGCTTACCAGCAAAGCATCACATATTCTCTGGTTCAGAGTCACGGTGGGGCTTTATTTTACCCAAGCATTACTCTGCAGAAGTGGCAGGAGAGCACGAGCAACAATCTGGTGGCTATTGACCGCTCTGGTCTGCCACTGCACTATTTTCTTAACCCATCAACTTTTCCAGAACTGCCAAAACCAACAGTCCATAAACTAGCTTCATCGGTCCAGCAGGCTGCAGAGCGTTACTACAATATAAATGTAATTCCAGGATGCGTAGATATAAACTCCCCAAATTTCTACTTTCAGGCCAATGTGGACGATGCATCTTGTAAAGGTCCAGTTACCAATCTGAGTTTTGGTGCCATTTATCAAGAATGCACTCCATTGACTCCAGAGGGAAATGTCATCTGTGATGATCTAGCACAAAAAAATCCAGCAACTGGTGACTATACATGCAAGCAACCATACACTGCTTCACTATTACACTCTGAGACAATCGAACGTGATTACACTACAAACGAGTGCCATGAACATTGTGATTCATTTTTAATTTTTTTTAGCTCTTGCGACACCATATGTAGAAAAACCTACCATGCCCGTCAGGCAAACATTAACACATACTGGTGTTCTACAAATCAGAGAGCCCCCGCGTACTCTGGATATCTATTTGGAGGTTTATTTGGACCTTTTTTACAAAACCCATTGACTAGATCTCAAAGCTGCCCTTTGAATTTCTTCGCCCGAAGATTTTTGCCTAATGGCATGATGGTTTGTCTGAGCAATGACTATGAGCAAGGCACAAAATATTCGGTGCCTTTTGGTGGTTTCTTTAGCTGCCGCTCTGGCAACCCTCTAGCATTGGACCAATACCGCTGTCCACCTCAGTTCAGTCAACATCTTGCTGCCATTAGTGATGGCTGTCAGATATTGTACTGCGTCCAGTCTGCTGTGTTTACCGGTGGAGAGTTAAAGCCCGTCCACCTCCCTCCCTTTACAAGATCACCATCAGTCAGCATGCTTGCGACAAACACCGTAGCCGTAATGACGGAAGGTAGTAAGGCCTGGGTTAGACTCAGAGAAAGTAAGACATGGCAGCTGGTAAGGCTTGATGAAGTTAATAAAATGGTCAGATGGTATGAGGGGTCTTCTAAACAGATGTCTGGAGGTGGGAAGGCAGGTATAGCCTGTGGTCTAATGACTTTGGTTGCTGTTTTGGTGGCAGGAGCTGTATTTTTCATTAAAAGGAGAAGGAGGGTGTCTGGCCTTAGAGCACACGGGGGGTATGAAGAAATCGATTGTGAGGTGCAGATTGAGAGAAGTGTGAGAGAAGACCCCACTCAAGCTCTATTGGCATAAATTTCTCTTGCAAAAATTCCCTTCTCTGTGTCACCTCAACATTCATTTTATATTTCTTTATTAACTTCTTTATTACTCTCTGTAAGTCGCTTTAGATAAAAGCGTCTGCTAAATGACTAAATGTAAATGTAACTTAATTCATTGATTAATAGAGGAGCTTTGCCGAACCAACTTATTTTACTATCACACAAGATTATAGGAATTACAGTAATGTATTGTAATCATCTGAACATTGATTGATATGCATATGATGATGGGGAATATATATTTTCTGGTATTTAGTAAAACATCCGTCTGTAAAGTCCCAGTATTTTATTTATGCTACAGCATATCTTCTCTTTTTTCCTGTTTGCAGCACAAATATGCATGCTCACTAGTTTTGGATGGTTCTGTCAAAAAAATCAAGTAACATCATTATATTTTGCTTTTGTATTTGCATGTTGTTATCCTTTTGTTGCTAATAAACTAGACAATAAACCATGCATGAACAATGCTGTCTTATTTTTGAAATCCAACCCATTCTTCTTGTTCCTTCAGCTAGACAATTAATAATATTATGTGCAATACTATTAACAGATATATCAGTTGATGACCTATAGATGGGGTAGTATTTTCTGTTTTCAAGAGCAAGTGAGGTCGGACAACGTCAACGAGGTCGACAGAAACAGAGAGCAGTACCGCTATATTCCAGCAGATGGCGTCAAACGTCAACAGATTTCGTAATCAAACAAACCCTACATACTTGCTTATGCATAAATATATTATGTATGCATATGTGCCCTTACTCTTGCCCCCCAATATTGCAGATTTTATGAATGTTTTTAATATATTCATAACCCAGTGTATGCACATGCATTCCTTCTGCACTTGAAGTTTCAAATAGTGATGGATCAGCACATATGCGGAAAATGTGAAATCCACATGATTTACAGTAAGATGACAGTTAGTTGTTAGCCTATACTGGCATTGGACAACTCTGCCCAGCTCAAGTCCAGAGTGTGTTTAATGGATTGTCCAGTTTTATTGAATCAGCCCACCACCAGCACCATCACAACCACATCTCCAGTACTCAAACAAGGTAATGCAATCTACAGTCAGAAACAGGAGCCAGCCTGCTGAGTGAAAAAACTGAGAGTGATTGCATCCAGTTTTAAATGATGACATTTAGCACAGTAGAAGTACACACTTGTTTAAGCTACGTCAGTCTTCTGGAAAATTCTGAAAGTAATTACTGACGTCCCTACAGGAAGACAGTGTGATGTTAAACAGCAACATATTATATGTGCGACATATTAAAAACCTGATTTCTAGATGATTGTAAATGAATACAAATATAAATGTGCTACGGTATGTAAAGTCCAGATAAAACCAATAAATTTAACATGTCAAGAGATTAACTTTACACTATAATTCATTGATGTTGCCTCACAAAAGTGGCAAATTCCCTTCAAAGCATCTAATCTGGGATTCCTATAAACATAATGTATATACTTCTTTAGCTCTTGATGAATATGTCTTCTCTAACATGGTTTGATGTTTACTAATCTATATCCTCGTGGCATTCTTGGTTTGGAAATGTTAAATGTTTTAATTCATTATTCTACCCATAAATCACATCTGTATGTTCTATATTTTGTATGAAAAGTTTTTGTAAATACCGATTCTTCTGCCTAAGCCTTATTCTTGAACTGCCAAACCCAAATCTAACTCCCATATGTTTGTCTCACTGTCCAAATGAGGGAGGCTGTGTTGTCCTCATGGAAAACCTTGTTGTATTCACCCTTCAAGACTTTTTAAATATCCACCAGGGACAGTTCAGCCCCTAAATGTTTTTGGAAGGCATGATGAAATAAATAACGTGGAAATAAAAGGAGCTTGTGTGTTTTTGTGTCCCTCTGTGCACAGACTGTCCAAACTCAACCATCCAGCCAACGGTGTTTGAGCATCCCAGCCAGCTGTCATGCTATTGGCTGATGTTTCTCCAAAGAGGCGGGGACTGCTGGACATTGAGGAGTCTGTGAGTCATTCAGTGATGTAGTTTGAGAGTGTGTGATCTGTTTTCTCAGAGCTCATCTCGAGAGGCTCGGGATGCAGGTGGTGGTATGTCCCCCGTGACGCTGTTTTGGGCGACAGGATCTATTCGTCCCTGCTGGGAAGTTTTTTGGGCGTACCGCTTGTCCCAGTCTGTGTTGACCGTGTCATTATCCCAAATAGTGGAGGTCTCGGTGTCGCTGAAGTAACCCGGCTGGCCCGTATAGTGTGTTGGGTACAACAGCAATGGCTCGACGGAGAAAGCACGTAGATCCCTGGGATCAAAGTGAGACATGTACTCCACACTAGGAAGAAGAGAGGAAGAGACTTTAAAACTCAAACCACATTGTGAGAAAACAAAACAAATGAGTCTTAATGAGTTGCAAAAATTCATCTGATGCAAACCATCAAATGTTTTTTACTTTATTATTTTTGTATAACTGCTTATTTTTGGCTATAAAATAACCGGGTCTAGTGGACTCAATGTTTTTAATCAATACAGTCATCGAAATTTTCCCCTGCTAGATCACATATGTGATCCAGGACAACAAAACCAGTCAATTTGGGTCAATATGTCGAAATTGAGATTTTTTCATCATATGAAAGCTGAATAAATAATCTTTCCATTGATGTATGGATTGTTAGGATAGGACGATATTTGGCCGAGATATAACTATTAGAAAATCTGGAATCCAAGGGTGCAAAAAAATCTAAATATTGAGAATATCGCCTTTAAAGTTGTCCAAATGAAGTCCTTAGCATGGCATATTACACAAAAATAATGTTTTGATATATTTACTGTAGGAAATGTACAAAATATCTTCATGGAACATGATCTTTACTTCATATCCTAATGATTTTTGGCAAAAGAAAGAAAAATCAATCGTTTTGACCCATAAAATGTATTTGTATTACCACAAATGTTCCTGTGATACCTAAGACTGGTTTTGTGGTCCAGGGTCACGTATATGAAAAAGGGGTACTAAAAACAGGAAAATGTATTATATGAGTGAAATAAAAACCTATGAAAACCGGATCCACTGACACAAACACCACAGAAGGGTTAAATTCAGGGAGGCAAGTTTGTGATAGAAATTTGCTGTTATTTAGAGGTGAGAAAGGATCGTATTGCTATAACAAATAATGATCAAATAAATGTAATGTATAATTTAATATAATCTATTGATTTATTTTCAAGTTCACTTTTCTAATGTGCATTTAAAAAGACTATGACATAACAGCTAAACAATTTACCTAAACAGCAAAAACAGCATCCATAACAATTTACACTACTAAAACACAGAATTCCCACACTAAGAGTACACAGTGGGTCTCTCTCTGTCTCACAAACACACAGAAAGTGCAGTATATTTATACAGTAATCCATCTGTCTAATACCAGAGGCCCTTCCCCCAAAAGTCCAATCAATGGGAATTTTGTCCCTCTAGTGCTGGTAACAGGAAGAACTGGCCCTTCCCAAAATTCCTCAAAGCTAGAGAGAGAGAAGGAGAGAATAACAGTGAGACAACAGTGTCAAAGGAGCGCAGGGTGCTGAGGGTGCTGGAGAGAAAGAGAGCCAGTGGGGCAACCAGAGCTGTGCAGGATTCCCACTAGAGGAAATGAGGTAGAAAGCAGCCATTGAGTGACCCAGCAGGGACGCCATACTTATTTCCCCCCCTTTGAACAATCCAGCACTGTGTGGGTCTGCCTCACTCAACAGCAAAGGAGAATATGTGCGCACGTGTGTGTGTGTGAGAGAGACTACATACTCTCTACGCTAGTTATGAGCACACATCTATGTAATCCATCCATTACACTTACTTTGGGTGTTTGCTGAACATGATTGGCAGGTACTCATCCACAGGGAGCATCTTGCCAAGCGGCTGAGCAGCCAGGAGTTTTCTGGCCCCTTGCTGCGAAATAGCATAACCTAGAGTCCAGTATGAATAATCTGCCTCGACCAGATTATTCACACCGTCTACGGACACCTCTGGCTGGGCTACCTGCATCCGCTTACGGCCCACGTAGCTTTGCAGGGGAAGACAGGATTTAAGAATCAATTATATTCTTGTTAGCAGTACAAAGTTTCAATTTATGCTCTTTTATTGTTCTTACATAAGGTCCCAGTCTAGATGAGTTTTTTTAACGTCGTCCATGATGATCTGTAACCTTCTCTTAAATCGAGGCTCAAACCTCACGTCATCCTCCAACACCAGCGCGTGCTGTAAGCCCCTCTCCACCACCTACACACACACACACACACACACACACACACATCATTTGCATTTTTACAATTTTAATATTTACTTTTATTTTTATAATGTTTTTATAAATAAGGATGGCCCCAAAGGGAGGTTTTGCTCAGATTTGGATACCCAAATTTTGTACCCAGCTGAGATGAACATGACAGTTATACTTAAGAAACCAGGTGGTCTGTTTATTGCTGCCAAACATTATAGAGGCATGAAGACTCCAGTGTTTGGACATTTAAACCACACTTAAAAGTAATGTTTTGCATTTTATAAAATCGAGTTTTTTTTTAAAAACAGCAGAAAGACATTATTTAATTTTGTCTACATTTTTGTAAATATTTTGTTTACATTTTTTCATATTTTTGATTTGATTTTTTAAATGGTAAAACAATAAACATACCGTGTAAATTGAAGGAAAAAAATATTATTTAGACAGAGTCTGGTTGTGAAAGCAATAAGGGAAGCCACTACTATACAGTACAGTACAGTACAGTACAATATTGCCACCACATTGAGCAAATGTGTCCAAGACCTCCTGATTTTTAGTGACAGCCCTAAGTGTAAATACCTGTTTCCAGGTGAAGTGATGGCTTAGGAAACAGCCGATCTCTCCACGTGTCAACACCCTACTAGAGTATGGATCCTTATACCCTGGCAGCATCTCTATACCTAGAGCCTGTAGCTGAGACGTATTCAGAGCCCTGGTAAAAAAAAAAAACATTCCATTAATAAACTTCAATGCGCTAGAATAAGAAATAAACTGATTATGAGCACCGATGCCAATGAACGGCCGCTTGATGACCTACTTCCCATCTACAGCATCGACCAGTGTGGCCTCAAAACCCAGAACTGCCATAGAGTTCAACATCCGCTCCCTTCTGTCCAACCGCCGCTTCAGATTGATCAGAAAGATCTGACAGGAAGATCAAAACGAAATGAAAGAGAGAAAATAAGAGCATATCACTTCAAAGGTTTAGTTTCTGTGCATCTGAATGTTCAGTGGAGCGAGACATTCCACAGATTCTGTTCTCTCACCTCATCAAAGCCTATTTTGTCCTGAGCTTTGGCTGGAGTGAAGAGGAACTCTGATGGCCTGACGTTATGATCAACTACAGTATAAGGAGTAAAAGGAAACATGTTTTGTATACATTAAATTGAAAATTTAATTCAACTGAATAATGTGTGTGATGGATACTTACTAAGGGCTTCAGTGATGGTATGTGTGAAACTCTCCTCCTCATCCTCAACAGTCTGCTGAGCTTTCAGAGGTACAGGCAGGAAACCATAATGCTCTTTGTTACACACATACATCTGTACACCTACACAAAAAACACATACTCGATGAAATGTGTCTTTACAAAAACACAGAATATCTGATGTAATTCTGTAAACATTTGTGTTCCCAACAAGGAAACATGTGTGTGTTTGTGGTTTTCTTTATGATTCGTGTCCATGGGTGCGTTCGGTGTCATGATGTGTTTTATTTGTGTGGCTGTTCTCTCTTCATTACTGTAACTTTACTGCTCGCACATTATTTCTTCAACCGGACATCCACAAACAGCCAGAGCGCCCATAAAAACGCCAGCTTGAGCTGATTATATTAGCCACATGATTATCCAACATTAAAGCAAATATACGAACACGCAGCCTCTTCACCAACATATACTGCACCACAGTCAACATCTGAATGTGTGGTGAATTAATCTTCACATTTTTTGCTTTTAAAAAACTCATTTTCACTGAGATATGCATTGATAAAAGACAGAGCGTTCTCCTAAGGGACGAAAGCAACCAGATTTTTCTCACCAGCTTGTCGAGCTGAGAAGGCAAACACCATGATGTCATCAAATGCCCAGCTATAGTCCGGGTGAGGTGGGTAGAAGGCCAGCTCTCGTGTGGAGCTTCGTCGCAGATCCAGTAGGAAAGTGGAGTGCACCATGGGAACCGAGTAACAGCCTAAACGCTTCCACTCACGGATAGGCTGGTAGTCTGGGGTCCGCTTGTAATAACCCTGAGAGAAGGGAGGAGAGATCAGTGACCAAAAAAGAAAATAATTCAGTTTCACAACCACAGATAATGTATACCACTTAAATAGTTAGGGCACCTGAGTTAGAAATACATTAGTAGTGCAATCCACATTGGTTTTCATTGTCAAAACTCAATTTAAAATTTAGTTAGCACACAGAAAAATAAAGCTTAATACAAATGACTCTGAATTGTTTTTTTTTTTAGTTATGCACAGCAAAGCTACATTTCCCATATTTCTCTGTGGCATTATTAATATAAATACAGCATAAATTTCACATGTTTTACATTTAATCAAGTAAACTTGTGAATATTATGTCTATAATTGAATAACATGCTAACTGAGGCAGCCCTTGTTGTGTCTCTTGTTGTCAGTTACTGTTCAGGACTGAAAGGTAGCTTAAATCTATGGTCTGATGTTTTTTTTTGGTGTACAGGTAAAACTATACCTGAGGGGTGATTCCACACCAGAAGTTTGAATAGAGAGATCGGGAGTCCAACATGGGTGCCACCAGTGTGAGATTCTCAGCCATCAATAGATTCAGCACTCGTGGGTTAGTAAGGAGATTATCACTGTCAACAAACTAAGAAACAAGAAAAACACAGAGATCTTAAGTTTTACATAAATGATATTAAATTAGCGCGTGGTACAGGATTTTGTGTGTTGTGATATTTACAGGTGTGTAACATGGGTGTAAATAAGTCTAAATTGTAATGATCTTGGTGTGAGAAAAATGGCAGCGTATTTATTGTTATTATGACCTCACCAGTATAAAATCAGCCCAACGCTCTCGTGCCGTCTTCAGCGCTGCCTGTCTGAGCTTCATCCGATGGTTGAAACGTGACGGTGCCCAGTGTTTCGGCCCCCACTCATCTGTGTATGATCTGACACCAGAAAAGAGACGCACTATACATACTTTTTCTTTTTAAAAAAACAGGTCATTTGAAATATTTCCACGTACGTTGTTTTTAGAGCGTTAAAAAGACGTTAAGACGTTAAATCTTTAGCAGCTTAAGTACAGTTGATGCCAAAATACAAATGTGCATTGACAATACATGTGAAGTTTTCCAATAATAAATGCAAATGTAAGGCATTGTTGGGCCAATACAGACTTGTAAATTTAGCATGGGTCTGGGTAAGGGGCATTGATACATGTGAAAGCAATTTGAAGCCAGTTTCCAATACAAACCCCAGTTTGGGACTAGCGGCATTTTCAATCAAGCTGAAAGATAAACATGTTGTTTAGGACTAGCTTAAATCCATATCGAGAAAGTCTCAGACAAATCCCAAAAATAAACAGACATTAGCGCTTATTGACATCGAAACTGTTCCATCCGTCTGTTTTGGAACAAGATGTTTATTAACCAACCTTGGCTCCTCCATGGGCCTCCACTCCACATAGTGGTATCTGCTCTGCCTGTTCTTCAGCCATTCTCTCAGCGTGGCTGTGGTGTTGTCCGCATTATGGTCTGTTGCGGCCCTAAGATGTTGAAAAAAGAGAGTTTGAACAATAATGCTACAATCTCTAAAAGCATCAGTAGCAGTCAAATGCAGTTAGTCCTTCGGGTCAGAGAAGAACTGCCCTACAATGTGTTTTGAGTTACTACATCTTTCTTCTACACTTGTGCCAGATAAGACCATTGAAATTCTTCTGAAAATGTCAAAAGTGGTATTGGACCATGTTAGTATTCCCAGACTGATAAATTCCTCAAGAGTGGTTAAATGCTTGCAAGGAAGTGAGGAACTTAGCAAGAACTTGCCAAAAGTTGAAGACTCATTTTCCAAGAGTTACATTGGTATCATTTGTATTATCCACTCACAGATAGCATTCAGCTTTATCTACACAAGCATTATAGACTTTACACGACTTTGTCATTACAAAATGACAAGCATATAAACTCTGTGACATAACAGTGCGTTTTCCCAGCATCGCTCAGACGTAAACACTGACAGACACAAAAACACACAGCGGTCTCATTTGAGTCAGGGCTGTTTGGCCGTGCCAGTGGAAATCTCCACAGCATAAGGATCCTACACTGAAACAGCATGTGAAAGAACCAACAAATATCGACATCACCTCAGTCCTCGCATTCACACACCCACTGTACGTTTATTTCCCTGACGTGTACCAGAAATAATATCCATTTGGTGTGTACACTCAGTACTCAGATTTACATAGTTACACAAAACGTTGCAGTTAGAAGAGAAGGCTGTTGTGGAGCAGTGCAGGCGGATGTATTTAAAGCTACAGGGCAAATTAAACTCTCTAATGTGTTGTCAAGTACAGAAAGGCTAAATGAGAGGTATTAAAAGAAAATACCGTACAACTACTATTCCTAATTTCTGTCTTGGACTTAACTTTCAGTACCAATTTGTGACCATGGACAACAAATTGTTTTTCGAAATTGAGATTTTTATATCATCTGAAACCTAATAAGTCTTCAATTGATGTATAATTTGTTAGGATAGGACAATATTTGGCCGAGATATAACCATTTAAAACTGGAAATTCTAAGCTTTACATAGATACCAAACTTGGAGTGGGTAATTCCCAAAGAGCGGCAGCAGCGAGTGAAGTTTGTAGGTGTGTGTCTGGACATTTTTGTTGGTGATTTTGACACACCCACTCACAAAAGTCAAGTTTTGATATATTTACAGTAGGAAATTTACAAAATATCTTCCTGGAACATGATCTTTACTTAAAATCCTAATGATTTTTGGCATAAAAGAAAAATCTACAATTTTGACCCATACCATGTATTTTTGGCCACTACCACAAATGTTCTTGTGCTACTTAAGACACATATAGTCACATATAGTTAAAATGTAGTATATATAGTTTTATACATATAGTTTATAGCAGTAGTATATAAAATATAGTTTGGGTACCCCAATATCCAAGCACATCATATTACCTCCCTCAGAAGTCAGCAGTAATTCTAGTTTAAACCTGCAAATAAACACAACCACTAACACACTGTTAGACAACAGATAACAGTGTATGCACAATAATATACAGTAACTAACATTATTACACGCTCTTCGACTCCAAATAACAAGTGATGCACAAGCTATTGAATCCCTCGACTGCTACTTTGTCATTCACACTACAGGTAAAACACAGGCCTACACTTGAGTTTGTGTGACTTCGCATAATCCTAAGAATGTGTTAAGTATGTTTTATGAGTGTCCAAGGTTTTAAGAGCATATAACAGAGAAGGAACAGACAGCATCGAGTCTGATAAGCGGTTTGGGTCTTTATCACTCCTTAAAACACCTGACACACAGGTAATGCCAGGTAAAGCAAAGTGTGTCAAACAGATCACTGGAGTTTTCTGATGACTTCAGTGAATAACAAAGAAACAGAACAGAAACACAAAGGACATTGTGTATGTGCATGTTATTATATGTGCTTAAATGTGGGGTTGTCCTCAGTACATAATTTGTCATCAGTTCCCTGTTTGTTCTTGCTGTGCATTTTTATGAGTTAAATGTCATTCTGCTGAAAACAAAGATACAAACATCTGGAAAAGGCAGACACGTTGTTTCCCAAACGCCTTTCCAATGGTTTATGTGTGCACATGTGTTCTCCCACCCCCGGGGATAAGACCCTCATAATGTATTTAGGTAATGCTCCATGATGCAGTCATAAACTGAAAACTCACACTTAAGGTTGACAATGAGATTTATGATTTCTGCATGGCTTTTAAATTTATGCTACATAACATCTGGGTCATATTTCTCCACAAATGTAGAAAAAAATGTGACTTTTTATATGGCATAAGAAAATGAATGTCATTTAAGGACCATTTCCTTTCAGCCAAGTCTCATTACTGTAAATTTATGTGAGTTTTTAATGAACAGTAATAATAAGAAACACTCTGTCCAAACACTATAAAAATGCATTGTTTACTCCCCAAAACAACAGAATAAAGGAATGCAATTAAATTCGTATATCTAGAAAATAAAGCTTTTAGGAATATTATTATTTAGTAATATTTTCTTTAGAATTTTAATGTATTTGTTATTCTAAGATATACAGCGCTGAAACATTTTTTGTCAAAAAAAATCTTGAATCAAGATGCATTTTCTTAAATCTTGATTTTTGATCTTGATCTTGAATTAAGTTCAAAATCTTTTAGTCACAAAATTCAAGATTACTTTTTTGCTTGTTTTAAACACAAATTCACTTAAATTTCAAAACAAGACTTATTTTCTTAGGTCATTTTGCTCATCAAGAAAATGCATCTTGATTCAAGACTTTTTAAACATTTGTGCTTGAAAACAAGACACAAAAATCCTAAGAAAGTCTTTTTTTGCAGTGAGTGAACTTTACATTTTTTTACAGTATATATCTTAGAATAACAAATGCACTTAAATACTCAATACGATAAAAATAGCTCTAAATAGCCTATATTTTCTATATGAAAACTATAATATGATTCCATTATTCTGTTAATTTTGGGAGTAAAAATGTTTTTGACCGGCTTGGTTTTCTGAAATGTTCACACATCTTTGCCATCGTCATTGTTTAACTATTCTCATGAATTATTTGGGCCTGCGGGGGGCACAATTATGTTCAGGACCCAACAAGCAAACAGTCTGAAGAATTTGAACCTCTGCGCATATGAATGACTTCTGATTTTTTAAGGTTTTGTTAAGTCATATATCCGAACAGACACTCTTCACCTCTTCCTCTCACCTCATACCCTCAGTGCTGAATTAACCCCTGACAAATTTCAACACCCAGAGGCAACAACAGGCCTCTGACACTGAGACGCCATTTTATTGCCTATTCCTGTAAGGGCCAACTTTTTGAAGTTTTCATCACTAACATAGAAACATGTCAAAAACCAGCTTGTGATCAAACATTTTACTGTGGTCCACTCTAGTAAACAACACAAAAGCCTACAAGAAGTGCTGTCTAATATAATCTATCAAACCTGTATGTGTGCACGTGGCAGGACATTTTGCTCCAGTTTTGTATGTATCTCTGCACTCCTGCTGTGCTTTGGAGGAAGCTGGACTCCGCTTATAAAAACCTAATTTTCTTTTACCACCCTTTTGAAGTTTATTGTAGTTCTCCAGCTCATTATCTGCCTGCCCGGGGCTCACTATCTCTTTCAGTCCACATGTCTTTATTGAGAGCATCTGGACAACACATGCTGCTCACCTCAAACACACACATCTTTACTCTGTCCACCTGCAGTAAAAGTAGCAACAAACAATTATCAGGGTACAAACACACTGAACAAGGGCATATCAACTTTTCACTGTTTTCGATTATTATTACAGAATTAGTATTACAATGTATAGCAATTGAGAAAAATAACCATGGCTTATTCTTGAGATCCTATACCATATACATCTTTTAAGCAAAAAACAAACCATGCTTATAAAACAATTTGAGAAAGGTTTGACATTTTATAAGTAAAAGTTTGCGCAGTAACTGAAAGACGAAACAAGCTCAAACAGTACTGTATTCTGAGCCGATTACCCATCTCCTATTCCGGCAAAAACAATGAGTCTGCTGTTTTACAGAGAGTGTGTATGATCATAATGAAAGAGAAAAGGCTTAAGGTAATGATATGCTGGTTTGGAACAGCAGGTGTTATCAGTATGTTTCCTACTGTATATGAACAGTTTTGCTTTGAGACGGATGTTTGCAACATCAACTGTTGCGGCCCATTCCTTACGAAATGTATGGGAATATACTGGAAAATATAATGCAATATATTTTTTATGCATTATACATGCAATATTACATAGTACATTCCCATATATTAAGCAAGTGCTTATATATTTTTTTAGATATGAAAAGCAGCAGTTCCTTATGTATTGGTCAATATACTGTAATATTGTAATATATCAACAATGTATCATTCTACATATTTTCAAATACATTAACTTAATATTCACAGTTAATATATTTTCTATCGTATTGCAAAAAGTGCTGTCTAACTCATTTGAAATACATTATAACAAATGTTTCCAAAGGGAAATATCCATGAAAATCTGCAAACACATCAGATACATAAGTGTGTGTGCGTATTTTACAGTGGCTGTGCCCCATGCATGGGCTGACGTGGCTGCCCGGCTCTTTGGATTGGGGAGGGGGGCTTGTGAACCCTCTGCAGTAGTCAAATTTCTTCAGCCACGCTCTGTCAACAGACCTCTGCCATGTCTCACACACGCGCGCGCACACACACCTAGAGGGCAAGTTCTACTCATGCTGACACAACAGCAGCAAAAATGGCCAAATTAGTTCATTCAATCTTCCAGAAGAAAAATCACACAAATTGCAAAATGTCCAATCTCACCTGACACACTGATAAACATTCTCTTATTTCACTTATGAACTCAATCACTTTCTTTCCACCATCCTGTGAATATAAACACATCAGCTACACTACAAAAAAGTGATGTGATGACTGTGTGAGTCTGTTTAAAGAATGAGAGAAGGTCATTCTTGAGAGAATGAAAGAGAAACAGAAGGACAGACGTACCGACGGACGAAGAGAGAGAACACCGCTGCCCAGGCAACAGCATATTTTATCTACGCCAGGATTCGCCTCTGATCTCAGCGTTTTACCAGAATGATGAAACCAGCAGACAGCACTAAATCTGAAGTTACATCACCATTCACTAAACTATTTCCCTGCAGACCTGCCTGCTTCACGCATGCCTCTCATTTGCATGCAAGTCTTGAGCTAGGTGAGTTTTCCATTAATAACCGAAGACAGATTTGTCTGACCTTCTAAGTTACCCTTTAAAACAGCATTTCATTCTTCCATTTAAATGCTTTCTCCTGTGATAATGCATTACATGGTTTTATGCCTTGACATTACATCATATTTCACAGACGGTCACCTGCCCATACCCAACACACTGCACATTCCAGCATGACTGGAAAGCCACGACTCAAGTCTGCCATCATCTCGTCGTCTGGCCCTCGTCGTCTGTTTGATGCCTGGTTGAGACCTTCTGGGATATCTGGGCTTTATGGGGTTTGGTGGGCAGGTTGGACAACTAAATGGAGATAACTGTTGTTGGAAAGGTATGTCTAGCAAAACCATACTGAAGCAGGACTGCAGAGATGCTTTGGAAAATACAGAATTTGGGCCACAGACCCTGCATAACAAATCTCATGCTAACCAAATAAAGAACACACAGCACAAGCAGTTGTAATAAAATACACATAATTATTTACAGATCTGACCTTCAGATCGATGCCCAACATATCGCTATTATTTAGTTAATAGTTTTTCATCACGCTTTGCTTATTTACTCTTATAAAACTTGCCAGCATTCCCAAACAACAGCATCACGACTATTGAATTTAACAACAGAATCTATGGAGGAACTGGTTGCACGGCTGTCAATAAAATTATATCACAACAGTAAGACCAGGAACATATGCAAGAGATGAGCAGTTCCCATAAATCAACCTTACTATAAATCTCACTGTAACTGGATCAGGCACGTCTGGATCAAACTTATCATGTCAAAGTCTGTGTTAGCACCATTAGACTGTATGACTTACAGGACAGAGCCTTTGAAGATCATGATTCAGATTCACAGTTTCAGATATCTATCTGCATTACTTAAGACTGTCTGCAGTCCGAGTTATCAATCACGACACTGTCAGTGAAGATTCTCCTCTTCTCGTGTCCTCAGCATCTGCTATTTGTTCAGCACATGCTAAAACCAAACAATAACAGAAGCGCTCAATGCATTTAATATGAGATTCCATTCCATTTATTTGAATAGTGCTTTTCCTGTAGCATTCCTGCAGCTCACTTGGCATTTATTTCGGATAGAAGCATCTTCCAGATGCATAAATGTATAATATCTAATGTATTATAATGTAAATGTATAAACTATCAATATACTTTATCCGAGATGTTTCATTAACAGAAAACTTCCATTACAAACCAAAGACAATGTTTATGATGTCCATTCAGAGGTGCAACAGTGGGCAACCAACAGAAAAGGAATGGAGGCCGCTTGTTCCGACTGTGCCCTTCCCCTCTTTTTTTCTCTCCCGTCATCCATTCTTTTCCCCGATTCCCTGCATTCTTTCACAAGGCAGCGAAACCTGCCGCCTTTCATCTGATTGCTCCGTTTGTTCTGTAAATTCCAGAGTCTCCCTGATAGTCCAAAGGTACACAAACACAGGTATAAATGTGCAGACACCTCATCTCCAACCCATTTGCATTTTCTGAAGGAACCAGCGTTGCTTGTAGGGCAGCAAAAATGTCAGCTAATGCTTTAGATAAGCTGAGGATTTAGGCTTCGTGTGAATTGAATTTTGTGTTGTGTTGCCATTTACATTTATTCATTTGGCAGACGCTTTTATCCAAAGCGACTTACAAGTAAGACAAAAGCACAAGCTTGTCAGTCTGTCGAAGATTTAACTATTATTGTTAAAACATGTAAGGAACGGAGAGACAAATGATTATTCAGTAGACAAATATGTGTCCCAAAACCCTGAAATGATACAAAAATAAGAGGAGGTGCAACCAAAAATTAAAAATGTATGCTGCATAGACAAAATGGTGCAAAATGTATAGTTAAAAGTCAGTAATGTTTCAGCTATCCTCAAGGTCTTCATCTTTAAAAAGCCTTAAAGATGGTTGAAAAGTCAGCTGTGTGTGTGTACCAACCAATGGACAGATGCCCAAAATTTTGTCTGAGCTGTTTCAGTTCATGATCGGCATGCAAATCACTTGTTTATCCAAGAAACAACTAAAAAAGAGTGAATTCAGAGATGCATGATGACCAAACAGCTTACAAGCAAATACATTCATTTAAGTATGAGAAAGAGCAAAATATTGTATATTAAATGTAGTACCAAAATTCTCTGGAAGTCCTAAAATCCATCTGATATTTTGCCTTATAATCAAAATAATTATAAACATACAGCTTGCCTGTGGTTCCCTAATGTACAAAGTTACACAATAAGCAATGTTTGCTGTTAGTGATTATTACAAGGGCCATGTTGCTTAGCCAGCAAAAGCTTTCATCTTCATTTAACATGTACTTAAATCCCCGCACACACGCGTGGCCAGTGTAGTAAAAACTGTTAACAGGTCTGCCTCTCGCAGACAGCGGCGTCTCTGTTCCACTATCTGCCAGAAGGTTTTCATTAGCCAATCCTTACCGGCGCATGCACCGTCCACAATAACTCCACTATGTAGTACCCAACTTTCTCGGTTTCCAGCGTCCCCCCAAGCTGCAAATGCAAACCCTCTCATGACACACAACATCCATCCACTCTAGCCATTCTCACCATATAGCAATCCGATCCTGCGGGTAGTCCAGTCTGTCGATGCAGCCCAGGTAGTACGGCAAGCTGTGCGCTGCGTTCCGAGCAAGAATCGCGATCATAACTTTGGGTTTGAGCAGGGACGATTCGGGCACGGGATTCGGGTCCTGCGCGGGAGGCGTAAGCTCCGCGTGGCTGTTTTGCACTATCAGAGCACAAAGCACAAGCGTCCTCAGGAATCCCATAGCCGGCATCTCTTCCTGATCAACACCGCTGTCAAAACTCGAGCTGCACGAGCAATGAGAGAAAGTGAGTGAGGCAAGCAGGAGATACAGAGAGGGGAGGGGTAAGGTTATGGAGGGAAAGGTGGGGGAGCCCAGTAACGTTACGCCCCTAAATAATAAAAACGTTAACTTTATTATATTTTACAAATCCTAAAATTAAATGAATTTAGTTTTTTTATCCAGTCTTAAGAAAATTAACTGTTTTATTATAGGCTTGTATGTTTTTTGTCTCTACTCACGCACGGACTAAGTGGGGCTTGCTAATCATATTTTTTGTTTGTATTTTTATTATTTTAGATGTGGCTGTGAAAGGTGTCGTTCAGATCTATTTCCCATATTTTCCCCTCAATTCTTTCCTGATTGCTCATTTAATATTTTTCCTCTTGCGCTCTCATTCCAATCCGAGTCTCGTGTATCCCATCCAACATAACTGACGTCATCATCGCTGAGTTCAGTACGTCCAGGGATTTTGGTACAGCTGACACCTGCTGCTTTCGCTCACTTTCTGCCAAAATACTACAGTTGCTAGAGTCAGGTCTACTTTCACTATAATGCTTAAAAATGAGCTCCCATTAAATGAAAAGTTTCAAGATTTATTGTTTGTTATTTGTTTAAGTTCTTATTTTAATGAAAGTGATGGCACATGCATTTACCACAATTGTAATGTAATAATACTACCCTAACTATGACAATTAGGCAGGAAAAATGAAAATTGAAATATGAATTTAAAATAGCTGACTTTTGGGTTTGGGTTTGTTTTTGCACGAGCGCTTTAAAAATCCAGTTAATCTTATCGCGACCTCTAGTGTTCAAACCTGTACAAGGCGGAAACTACAGTTCAAAGGTATTTCTGTCCCTCCTATTAGTTTATAACATTTAATTTGTTCACAATCGCATTTTAAAATATTGTCATGATCTTTAGCAACATATAGTACACACTACTGCATGTAACTGTGTAGAAATAGAAACAAATATAACGTAAAACACGTAGGGAACATATGTGATATTTTGCTGATATCTGAACTTGCTTATTAAAGACCTTCACAGATCCACAAAACTACAGATGTTTTTGTTTTATCTTTTGCCTGACAAAAATTCTCTGAGCACAGCCAAAGCAGAAGGTCTCTGGCTGGTGCAAATCTGGTTTGCGTCTGTTACTTTATCCATGTCTGGTACAAATTTTCACATTGAAAAAGTTATTCTGACAGAAATGTTCTATTACACCTCAAAAACTGCCAAAACACCATATGAAAAGTTTGGATCGCGTTATTGGAGTGTTTTAAAATGCTTACACTTGTCCACAGCAAATGTCCAAAGATGGCACTGATGAATAAATTGACAGTTCAGCAGAGAAAATTCAGTAATAATAATAGAAACGAGGCCTGTCAAAGATATTCTTGTGTGAATCTTTTAAAGCTATGTGAGAAGTATAGACTATAACTACAGAATTACAATGTCTAGTGTTAAATAAAGATCTGGGACGGTTTGGTGTTGGACAGTTTAAGGCAACATCTGTCATTCAGAAAGTGTATAATTGATTGATGGAGGAGAGAGAGAGAGAGAGAGAGAGAGAGAGAGAGAGAGAGAGAGATGGGCGAGAGAGGCCTGCTGGACTGAGTTAGGTGTAATTGCTGTGAGCTCATGTTGGCATTGCAGAGTGACATCCAAGCCAAAGCTCTCACAGGGACTGAACCCAGCTCTCTCTCTCTCTCTCTCTCGCTCGCTCGCTCGCACGCACACAGTTAACATACCAAATCTTTATTTTCTCCACTTCTCCTACACGCACCAGATGGATCTCTCTCACATGCATACTAAATAATTCCAGTTACATTGACATCTTCAACACACGTCGACCATCATGAAGTTCTGTCAACCCCCCTGCGGCCCTCTGAAGAGCTTAACAACCGCAAATCCAGCTAGCCTGGTAAAACTCACTCAACCATGTTTGTGCCCAAGCACACCACGTGAGAGAGGAAAAACACAGCCAAACATCCAGAACGTGTTGTTCTCTAATGAAACAACTTTAACATGAGAAAGGATTTATTAGATTTTACCTCACAGTGGAAAGAACATTATCTTGGCCATGTTCCTATCTGCACCACTCTTTCTCTAAGCAGGTACAGTTGGAACTGTATGAGAAGGCCAGGGAAAAACTTCAATGTAATGGAAGAAACAACCAGTTTATGTGCAAGTAATTTTCTAAGTGTTTTAATAAAGGTACACATCAGATGAGACAAACCAGTTCCGGTCATTACTTAAAAAACGAGAGTTACTAAAAATATTGGTAATCTACTACTTCTTTAAGCTTTAAAATGTAGTATACAAAAATGTACAGTGGGTGAAATAAGCATTTGTTTATTTTAAAGACAGTTCAGCATTATCTAAAAATATGTGTAACGTTTGTAATGTCCTATAAATTAAATTATAATAATAATGAACAAAATTAATATAAAAATAAAATGCATTTAAAAATGACTACAATGTTACAGCTATAATATTAAACAGTAACTATTGTTTCCACCCTATTTGGACGCTACCTCGCGCTAAGTTGTAACAAACTTCTCGTGTAGTTCCGCTTTTCTACGAGCAGGTGGAGACAACGTATAATAAATGTGCGTCCAATTAAACCTTATGCACGTATGCACTAATGCCAATGGACAAACAGTTCGTGAGATCCGCTTTCTACGAAAAGACGTGATGTCGGTCAGCTTTTCAACAATATAGTAAGTTATCTATTTGTAGGGTTTAATAATTTACTCCATCGTGGACATGTAATCTCCACATCTCTTCACTTGAAACTTAACCTCAGAAACCATTAAAGTATTTTTAACGTTATGAGTCACACCACCAACAGGAACCATGACGCTGAAATGGATTTATGATGTCAGCAAAGCCCACACATCACAATTCATCAATGAGACGGCACTCAAACACAAATCAAAGTGTCTTAATATTTTAATAGAAAACGAAAACATATTGAAAATAAATTTTTTAAAAAGGATTCAATCCAGTAATCACAATGACAGATGCCTGACCAGTGCTGTGACCCCACCACACCTCATACTGGTTCGGTGGTCTCGCTTAATGGTTGAAGACCATCATCCTGTACACTTGAATAATACGAGGTGAGAAAGGCAGGGTGAGGAACAAAGACGAAATAATGGGGAAACATTGTAGCTGAACGTTCACAGGGTACTTTTAACATCTGTTGAACCCCTCTTTGAATGGTACATGTCTCCAACAAACATTAACACAGTCAGAACCGACTGTGACACAGATTAACACAAACATTCTCCCAAACAGTCAATATGGATCTGGGAGTTCAACTGTGCTTGCAAGGGCTATTGGGTCTGTGTGTTTGGGAAACAATAACTGTCGATTACTAGTCCGTTCATATTTCCGCTTATTTATAAGAACTTGACAAATAATAGCAGGATTTGTGTGTGGATAGAGGGTGTGGTAATGTATTTTAGCTCCAAGTGTGTGTGTGTGTGTGTGTGTTTGAGCATTACGGGGTCACTGCACAGTCCTGACCTTACAACACTAGCTCGAGAAGGGTGATGATCTACTCAAGAAGGCAAAAACACATATATGAAACAAACAACCTCCACAAATTAAAAAAGGTCCTTCAAAAAAAGCAGGAGTCCAGATTTCAAAAACAGCCTCAAGTCGCTCTTATTAAAATAATAAAAATCAGCCAGTTCATATAATCACTCTTAATAAAATAGCTCTCTTATTCATATCGCCTTTCCCACCGAAACCCCCCAAAAAAAGAGCACAAAATTCCATCTTCACATTTCCATTTTCCCCGGGCTGCCTCTTGAATAAGGATTAGGAGGGGCATGTCGTCTTTTTTTTCCACATCCTGTCATCCTGCTTTTTCTGCATAATCTCTCCCGCTCACGTGGCTCCGTCACGGAAAGGGAGGAAGGGGGCCGTTTCGATGCTGACCGTAGGAGCACGGAGGAGGGGTCTGGGTCCTCGGATCACGTCAGAGTGAGTCTGTGTTGATATTACATCAATCAAGCTTGTGCCCTCATCCAACCATCTTGATCTCCAAGCAGGGCAAGAGAGCCCGAGAGAGAAGAGGTCAGGGGTGCAACAGCCTATGAGGAAAAATCCTGCGTTCTTTCACTCTCGCAAGCACACTCGAACATTCTCGACACACACACACACACACACACACGCTTTCTCTCAAACTGACAGTGTGTTATAGACAGGAAACACTGATTTGAGTTCACACTCTCTCTCTCGTTCTATCTTTGTCAAGAATTGAAGCCTCTCTGCTATGTCACATCGTCCTCTTCCTCCGAGCAGTAGTCCTGTCCCTGGGGAATATACAAAAGTGAAAAACTGAAGTGAGAACAAAGACAAAAACAGTTCAACTCAAAAGTGAAAATAAATCAAGGTAATCCTAGCCCCCCAAATTTTTTTATAAAGACAAGGATATCTTATTCTTACAATATCGAATCCAAACCAAAGATACATGTGGATTAAAATATGACCAGATTTACCAGACTTATTTTCTTACTCAAAACGCAAAAGAAAATATTTTGAAGAAAGTGGTAACCGAACAGCAGCGGCACCCATTGACTTATATCGTATGGACACATTCTTTAAAATATCTTTTTTGTGTTCTGAGGAAGAAAGAAAGTCATACAGGTTTGAAACAAACGATGATGACAGAATTTTCATTTTTGGGTGAACTGTCTGTCCCTTTAATGCGCAAACATGGTGTATATGTAGTAACTGTGTGCATACTACACAAGCAGAAACGTTCAGTTTTCAAGCCTCTCTTTCCACACTGACAGCAAATCTCTTGTCTCTTGGGGTTGTGTTGATGCGTAAGCATTTAGCAACAAAAGCAACTGATGTAGATATAGCAGATATTGATGACACTATGAACAGACAGGTCAGATTTAATCCTTTCCATAATGACAATGTGGGACACTCAGTCCTGAAGTTTGGATTTATGTGCGGTGCGAAAGCCTCGGTTTCCCGTGACCCTCTCGACTTACATAATGTACAAACCATTTAAAAACAAAACGTTCAGATTTAATCCAGTTTAGGCCAATTGATCCCACACCTCAAGAACGACAGATAAGACAGTAAGAGGGAAGTTCAGGAAAATTTATGGTTGAGCCATAAATTCATTTTTATGTCAAGTTATAGGGAAGTACGAGACTGGCGATGTACATGGCAATAGGACATAATCGTGTAAATGTCACAATCTTGATAAACAAGCTTTTCTTGGAAGGGTTGGAATGGTTGTAAACATTTTTCATTGTGCACAAGCTGTATATGGTTGACATGATAATAACGCTACTTTGACTCTGGTACTACTCTCGCCTCTTTTCTCTTCCTCACCTTCTCAATCTTCTCATCCAGCATTCTGAAAAACTCCTGCTGACTTTCTGACGTATGTATGCTGAGAGAGAGAGAGAGAGAGAGAGAGAGAGAGAGAGAGAGAGAGAGAGAGAGAGAGAGAGAGCGAGAGAGAGTGTTAGTGGGGGTATGAGAAGGGAAGCAACAAATACACTAGAATTTTCCATTACAACAAACAAACGTGCACACACATAGCACACACATGCACACAAACACACACACACGCGCGCGCACACAAACACACACACGCGCGCACACACACACACACAAACACACACACACACAACTACCAGCTCCTGTAGGATCCAGAGTGGCTGGGCAGGAATCGTTTTTATAGAGACATTACGGCAGGGATCATAAATCCTTGCTCTACACACACAGAACACATTAACTGAGCCTTACTATAACAACACAAAAGGAGCTTAGTTTGTGATAACAGCCGGCTGCTTGTACATTATCCCACTTATTAAACGGCTACTTACCTCATTGAAATATTTTACCTCATTTGAAATATTTTATTAGCTTATTTTTAACGAATGTAGACTTTCCGTGAGGAAAACGCGTTTACTTTCTGTTGTAAGGTAAGACACGACCTTCAATGCCATGAACCCGCAATTTGCAGCATCCGGGTAATCGGGAGTTATTAGTATCGAGCGGTTGTTATCTGAGAATAACAACCCTTGGAATGTCACGTCTGGCCAATCAGTATCAAGTATTCCAGAGCGCTGTGTAATAACTGTTATTACATGGCACTCTTAAATACTTGATACTGATTGGCTAGTCACATCATTCCAAAATGTGTGCTATTCCATGATAACAACCACTTAAAACGAATAAAACACGGTCATCAGGTACTGCATCCGGGTACCTTGACCAGTGCAGGTTAATATACATAAATATAAATATGAATAAGTAATAACATATATGTGATTGTTTACAAATGATTAAACCAAACTGCATGTTTGTTTTGTTTGAACTTGCGGGAGGTCTGCAGTAAAATATTTAAAATCAATATTTAAAGAGTACACAATAAAAAACATGATTTTTGAACATTTTTAAAATATGTTTGCGCAAATAAACTCTTCATTTCATATCCAATAATTTACTCATGAGTATAAGTTGTTATCGCATAATAAAAATCTTCAGTGTGTTACTGCAATTACATATACTTAACAGATTGTCAAAATGTTCATGTCACCCATATCTGTGTATATAGAATAGGAACGGGAGATGCTAAGCACCATAAAAACTGGTACTTGTGCTAACATTCACTATAAGTCTTCGAAAGCCATATAATAGCTTACTGTGTGAAACAGACTACCATTAAGTTGTTATTCACTGAAATTGTTCATGGAGCTCAACATCCCCAGTGCCTAGTCCTCCGTAATTGAAAATGCAGTTTAAACTTGTTTGCTTGTTTTCCGTGGAAATAAGAGAATCATGTGCATCAAAACCAGATGAGGGGGAGTAAATAATGATGAACTTTGTTTCTGGATGAAATATTTACTAACTTTTTACAAAGAAAGTTATTATGAATCTATTTTTTTATCAGTATTTATTTGCTTTTAAAAAAATAAAAACCCTCAAAGCAGACATGTCACAAATGCGAAGCAAACCACAAAGAATATACACACTTTTGGCTCATTGTCACCATTGCACACAAAACAAACAGAAACTCATGTACGCCGTAAACAGCAAGGCACATTTATAACCTCACTCACTTTGTCTTGCTGGCGCTGGGCCCAGGCACCTCTTTGTGCGGTTTGGTCCTGTACTGCGCTGAACTCTTCTCCTGCAACACACCCAGAAAGAACACGTTTTCACTTACTACCGCTCAAAACAAAGCCAGATTCAGCCTCCGCTGCTCGTCCCCAGTGAGGAGGCCCGTCGGCTCCTGGAGCCGCTCCAGAACCAGCCACACTACCGGGAACACAGCGTGATATAGAGGCTCTGGGAGTGACCTTACTCTGACCACTGCTAATGAGAACACAGCCTGCCGAGAGAGGTGAGACGGTGTCTCCCTCATTTTATTTCCCCTCTCACCCTCCTTATCTGAACATGGGCATCCGAACACCTGCTCTGATCTGTCCAACTTCATTAACATGGAGACTTTTGTGAGACTCGCTATGTAGACACACTTGATCTTTGGTCACAATTTAGTTCATTCATATTTTTTAAATGTATGCTGAAGAACAAACACAACTGGAAGGACAATTAAACTCAATTGTGGCACACATAAATTAGACTTCTGAATAAGGATTGATACTTCGGACAGTATTTTGGATAAGAAATGAACGTGTGATTGATGAATCGAAGGTTTTTTTTACACCTCTAAATGAGCACATTAACACGACTACCCACATTTACATAACATAACAGTATTCAACACCTTGGCAGACTGTTATTGCCAATTTAACATGGAGTAGTGTGTAGCCATCCATCATTCACACATTCACATATAAATCTTACATGTAAAATAACAAAAGTGCAAAGTAAAATCTGAAAGACAGTGAAAATCAGTATCTAAAACTTCGTTTTTGATGCATACAGTAACATTTTGTCTAATATTAAAAAAAGCAACAAAAGTATAGAAAAAAGCCCATTTAAATCTGTATTCTTGTATTCATTAGATTGATATAATAGCATATGCAATAATAGCATATTACATATTTCATAATTTGCATTTTTTGTATTTACTGTAAAGCTGCTTTACAACAATGCAAAGTGATTTAAAAATGAATTGAATCGGTTACAGAAAAAGAAATCGTTCTTAATTTAATCTCATCAGACAATCAGTCCAGACGTATGCGTATGAAAACACGCATGTATAAATTCCCCAATATGAAAATATGATGTCTGGTACCTGCACACGAGAGTCTGTGACAAAGGGGAAAAATGTGTTAGAATTTCCCTCTCCAACATTCCATACAGGTCCGCACATGTGTGCGCTGCACAAACACATAGTTTTCCTTAACTAACGTATGAGCTGAAAACAATCTTATGTGCCGCTGGCCATGTGTGCGAGCGAACAGAAAGGAGTATGAAGAACACGTGAGGAAGTAGATCTCACCAGGTTCTCCTGGTTGCGTGCGTTCACTCGGTCCTCTTCTCCACGCATGTACTTCACCTCCTCCACTCCCTTCATCTTGTATTCATCTGCAGTGATGATGGAGAGAGATTGAGAGAAAAGTGTGTTGGTGAGAGGTTTGTTCTAGGGTTGTTAACAGCACTGATGGGACTGTGCAAAACACGCTTACTAAAAATTGAAATGTTCATTACCTGTATGACTTTCTTCTACAGAACACAAAAGATGAGATTTTGAAGAATGGTGGTAACAAGAATTGTATGGACACAACACAACGGAGACATTTCTCAAAATATCTTCTTTTGACAAAAGGGTCATATACAGATTTTGAGGGTAAATGAATGAACTATCACTTGAAGTTTAAAGTTAACATTTTCATAAACATCCTGTAATTGAAGAACTTTTCAAGTAAGCATTTAATGTTTTAAAGGAATGGGTCACCTACAATATTGTCTTTCATTTTCTCACTTCCATATTCATATTCAATGTTTTTTTGCATAATGTCCAAGAAACTCATGAACAAAATCAGATTTATGGATTTGGAACTTGTTGGTCTCAATTTCACAGAATGAAAAATTCACCTCACACATTTGTTTATCTACCAAAGACCAAAGGAAATCATACAGGCCACTTGAATGATGTTTAATAGTGCCTATTTGAAACTTTAAAGCGCCAGTCTCCATTTACTGTAATTGCATGGAAAAATAACCAGCAACATTAGGAACCTTTTTGCACTTTTGCTTTAATAATAAATAAATGCTTTAGATTTTACCCTTTTCCAGCTGTCAGAGATTACCAGCAGCCATACATTCACTTCCTCATGTCACATACACACCCACACAAACATAAAGCTGTCTTTTACTCCTTGTCTAAAAAGCAGCATGCGAGGCAACTGCGGCCCACTCAATCTCAGTTTATCTTCGCTTCGATCCGGCTTTCTTCCCTTTTCTCGCCGTGACGTCCCTGTCAGTTACAATCGTGACAGCTGGAGTGGGCAGTCTGTGAATGTGACTCACCGCAGCCCATACACACCGGCACAAAAAGCCAGAACGAGAATAAAACACATAAAAGAGAAAAGGCGTGAGAGACACGGTCTTTCGCAGCTTGAGGAATGTAAACATGTCTATGCACAAAAGACCATGCTCAAACATGCTGACAAACACACGCACACATGGCCAAGACAACAAGCAAGTAGACATCGCGGCACACAAATTTAACCACAACTTTAATTGATTTCACTGCGGTGTGTTACACTAAACAGGCCTGAAATCCGAATAGCCAGAAATGCAAACACATACACATGCATACATGGACAGCATTACTAAAAAAGGACATATGAAGAATATCTCAGTCCTAATAAATCTTTTCAGGGAGAGAATCGTGTGAAACTCATCTAAGAGAAATGGCAGAGCTTGGAGCGACACTGACATTTTGTCACTTTAGTATGTTGCAGACAGGCTATTTTTGGCAGAGGGATAAGAGCTTCTCATATGTGGAGATCTTTCGATAAGTTAATTAGTGATACCAGCATGACACCGACCTTTAGGAGGTGATGGAGAGAAGATGCTTTCTGCCTCGTAACAGAAAAAATTTCTTTCTAATGCTGTTTTTTCTTTTATCATTTCATTACTGAAGAGACAAGACTCCTAGTTGGAAGCGAAATCAGGAAAGTTCGATTTAAACTTATAGCATCCATGTGTCTGACATCACAAAGTTGCAGAAGTTCAGAAATAGCTTTTGACAGCTAAACTTTAGAACTAGGGAGGAAGTTGTACATTTTTAAAGTTACAATATGTTGTCATAGTATATGACATTATTAATCGTAAGTGTTTTAAAAATATATACATTACTGGTTAGGGGTGCACAATCTAAATACTAATCGCGATTATGATTTTAAGACACCACAATTCAATTAATGTTAAAATCCACTATTAAAGCTGTCTATTTCTGTTAAATGTGTGCGTTTTGGCAAAATGTGCTGCAAACAAGAGTCATTTAGATAAATATGTAGATGTTTTCTGTAGATTCGTTTTTTTAAGTCAATGTGCAATTGACCTTTTGAGACTTGCTTTATATAGCTTCGTATAAAGAATATGGCATGCTTTTTCTTTACAGAAAGTTATCAAACAACTTTCAATGTACATACTTCTAATCAAAATTCATAATCATTTTTTCTAAGGAAAAAAACATTATGACTTTTGTCATAATCGTGCAGTTCTATGACCGGTACCTACTAACCTACATTAAAGAAATAGTTCACCCAAAAATGAAAATTCTGTCATCATTTACTCACCTGTATGACTGCAAAACACAGAAGATGATATTTTGAAGAAAGTTATGAAACGAACACCAGTGGCACCCATTCGCTTCTATTGTGAGGACACAAAACCAATGCAAGTGAATGGGTGCCAGTTACCAACATTCTTCAAAATCTCTTCATTTGTGTTCTGTGGAAGAAAGAAAGTCATACAGGTTTGAAATGACAAGGGTGAGGAAATGATGACTATCGCTTTAAATTGCAACCGGAAAAGAAAAAAATGATAACTTCTTCGCGCTGGGTTACGTCAAATTCACATGCGCCAATTACTAGGACTTGGCTTTCATACACTCTCATATCTCTCTGCGTTACTGATGTGATGCTTTTGTAAATTGTATGTAAATTACCACCGGGTAATTTAGCCATCTAGCTGCTCGGATGACACGACAGGTACACAACAGGTACACGACTGTCACCCCGTACTTTTACCTTCTGGCCTAATTTCTGATGTGTTCAGTGCTGTGAGTGGCATGTCTGTGGAACACGAGTGGGCAGCTTTACTTTCAGCTTTGACCTGAAGCTATTCTATAAGTGGGTGTCTGTTAACAGCGAGTCTACCACAGGAGAGGAGAGTTTGTCAATCTCACACGCTCTCTTTGATAGTAGGTGGAACGTTATCGCAGAATAGGTTACAAAGCCAAAAGCCGATTCAATCGGAGCAAAAAAATGTGTTGCTTGATCTGTATGTCAGAAGAAAAGCAAGCGACCTTGTCTGACTTCACCAAAATAAGAGTTCACAGATTCTACAAGCTAGTTTTCGCTGAAATTATTATTAAAATTACATGACTGAAACAGGAGGAAAGAGGAAACAAACACCAGTTAACAATGTTGTCATGTAATCTGTGGCCGGTCATATTATCATCATATGTTAGTAAACGTTATACTGTATGTTACATGGGAACCAAGCAGAAACATTCATTCTGGAAATAAGCCAACAGAAACATCCCACGACTGTCTGGATTTATAAGCGACTGAGAAGATGATTATGAAAAGCAGACGGCAGCGGTGCATTTGAGTTGCCTAGAGAAACAAGACTGATATCACACGTCTGGTTCGAGATCAGTCGCTGAAACTAACATTTGCAGCTATAACTTTAAAGCAAAGACTACAGAGTGTCATAGAGATGATCTGTGGCTCTTCTGAACTCTGTTGCCGTTGAAAACATTAGCTAAACAGTTTTCTTGAGAATGGTGGCTAGGATCCCACATACACATGTGTAAGCAACAAAATAAAACAAAATGATGTGGCACACATACAGTTTCTGATGGATGCAGTTTCTGATAAAAAAAATAAGATCTCATTGTAACTTAACAAGGAATTTGTTTTCTTGCTACTAAAATGACATTCTGGAAGGGATTTATATACAAACTGCAATAGTGCATATTATGCATATCATGAACACTTATCAGGGTACAAATTCTGACAGTTTTTTGCATATCAATTTTTTATTAACATCTCTGGGCAGAGGCAAATCACATCGGCTCAGGGATACTGTAGTTCATCAGTTCAATTCCCACGAAACTCAAACGGATTAATGCACTGTATATTGCTGAAAAATGTTTGCCAAATTCATACATTTGAATGCAAATGATATATTACTGTGAAAACAGACATGAATTCTCTATTTTGCCCAGACTTAACTACAATATCTCAAAGGAGACAGAACAAATGCATTTCAAAGTCAACGTCTCCTAGGCCGTCCTCGAATTGCATCGTTGCACATGTGCGTAAAGAAACATCAACACTGGCCACATTGCACCTTAAACTCAAATCACCCAAAACCACCAAATCTCATTGAAAATCATTGCTCTTCGTTGCTTTGTCGCCACAAATCGATGTCAGTGTGAATATGCCCTTAGACTGGCAGACACACACAACAGCTCACTTCAGATTGCATGTTATCAGATAGCATATTCTCCGCCTGCTGCCCTGCTTGTTTGTTTTAGGGCACCTCGGCCTATCCTGTCATTGTGTGTGCGTGTATGAATTTGACTAAGCGCTGAATCACAGATCAAGACGCACATGCACATTTGCTGCCTGAACACTGACACAGTTAGACTAGTAAACAGTCTGTTGGCACTAGTCAAGTCAGAGCGAGATCTCACAATTTGAGAGCGAGAGGCAAGAGCTGTGCCCCCCTGTTCTATTGATAGAGCTGTTTGACTGACAGCAAGGAAGGGCAATGGAAGGAAGCACATCGGGTTGTCAGCAGAAAGAGAGAAAACGCGAGTGAGACGCATCAAAGGCAGACAGACTGACACACACACACAGGAGTTAGCAGTAATCCACAGCAACCAGGTCACAGCTCCATCGCTTCTCTTGCTATCTGCTTAATATAACACTCAATCTGACGTTGCTGTGCATTCACAGAAGATTATTCTGTGCATTCGGTTACAGCTGTCACATGATCCTATAAGTCACGCATAATGAAAGAATCAAAGGACCAGAAGTCTCCAAAGTCACCTCACAAGATGAGAATGGTGTGACATGGCAAAGATATAGAAAAAACTAACTATGAAGATATATCTTTCTTATGCTATTTTGTATTATAAATAGAAATATTAATAATATATTATGAAAGGTTCCTCATTTTTGATGTCACACCATAAGACACATGTACGGTTTATTTGCATTTCAACAAATTGTCTAACCATAATTTTTGCAATGCTCACATATTGTCAAAAATGTGCCCTTTGCTACATTAAGGGGCCGGCGCATCCTATGCTATTTCTAAAATAGTCAACCTTGTGAAATAGTAAGAAACTGTGCATGAGAAGTGAGAACAGCTTGGGTAAAGGGGAGGATGCGGAAAGGAGGTAGAGGAGTAGAATGGAGACGGCCCGCTGCAAAGAAAGGAAGGAAATGAGGAAAGTGTGGCCATGAGAAGAACGCCAGATATGCAAAAGGGAGGGAAAAATGTCAGGGGAGGGAAAAGGAGAGTCTGTGATCCCACGTCATTCACTTTCTCTTGCTCTCAGAACATTCCCCTCCATCTCGCATGCTCTGAATCCTTAGAGACTGAGAAAAGAACATGGCAGGAAGAGAGAGAGGAAGAGAGAGAGAGAGAGAGAGAGAGAGAGAGAGAGAGAGAGAGAGAGAGAGAGAGAGAGAGTTGGTGGGTGACCGCCTCCTGTGGCTGGTCATTGGGTGTTGTTTTGCCCCCAATTCTTAATCTTCTGTAATCTCTGTCACTCTCTCATACATCGCTCACTAAGCGTTGTGGTTATCTTAAACCCCTAAAACATATTTACAGCTTCACACACACAACACACAGGCATGAGTCACTCACTCCAGCTGATAATGTTATCCTCTCAAACACACACACGCTTGTTGGCACAGATGTAGCACACAGTCTGTACATAGGCAAATGCACCCGAATTAGTCCCAGGAAAGATGTATCCAAGAACACCCGGAATAAATTTAGTTTGCCAAAACATTGTAAAATGTTTCTCACAGCTTGGGCGTATATTAACAACTTTAATCGTCTGTGTGACTGTTGACACGTTTCTGTTCTGCTTAAAGTTTAGCGAAAACCTCACAAACAATTTCTAAAAATGTTCATGCTATAACAAAGATCCTTTTTCTTAGTGACGAAAAAAAGGAAACTAAACATAACTCAGTCACTGCATAACCGTGTCCATTATAAGAATCAGTGCATCCCAGTAGTATTAACGTAAATGCGCCTGAGCGATACGTGACCCTGGACCACAAAACCAGTCACCAGTCAGATTTATACGAATATGTAAGCTTACCATTGATGTTTGATTTGTTAGGATAGGAAAATATTTGGCTATTTGATAATCTGGAATCTGAGGGTACAAAAAATTGCAATATTGAGAAAATCGCCTTTAAAATTGTCCATCAGTCGACCGCTGCCAAGCAGAAACAGGTTTGTTTTAAAGCTATCTATTGGTTTAATTATGTTATGAAGAGTAGATGAACCCGAAAACTGAAATTCTAAGCTACATAGACACCAAACTTGAGTGGGTAATTCCCAAAGAGCGACAGCAGCAGCGAGCGAAGTTTGTAGACGTATTTCCAGCCATTTTTGTTTGTGATTTTGCTGCATCCACTCGCAAAAATAAAGTTTTGATATATTTACGGTAGGAAATGTACAAAATATCTTCATGGGACATGATTTTTACTTAATATCCTAATGATTTAATATCCTAATGATAAAAGAAAAATCTATCATTTTGACCTATATCATGTGTTGTTGGCTATTGCTACAAATATACCCGTGCCACTTATGACTGGTTTTGTGATCCAGGGTCACATATATTTTTTGAGTGCATTTTCAAAGTGTGATTTCCCATCACCAACTGTGTGAAGAATATGACGCCATACGCTTTCATGTTTGAAAAGTTAAGCAACGACGGTACTGTACTTCACTGTATGGAATTCACCACACCCACAAAGTACATACGTTTATAGTACTGGGAAGGTAGCCAATAATACAGATTCCAAGAAAAACTGTGAAGCTCTCCAACTGAGAAGTTTCATGGAGAAGTTTCATTCTCAAAGCTTCCCACAGAATTCAGTCTGATCTCTGCCCTGCTTTCCCTTCATGTTACCACTGAACAGACTGATGTGCAGACAGAAGCTCTAGATCTGATTGGTGGGTTTTAATCAGCATGTAGCCAATCAGCAGTAAAAAGAGACCTCAGTGTTTTATAGATTTATATTTATGGTATAGTGCAAGCAAACAAAGACTCTGTGGGAGCAAACATCCCATTTAAGCTTTTCATTTAGCTACAACCTAAAGAGTTACACCAAAAAATTTAATAAATTATATATATAGTAAACTGTATTTAAAATAAAGTCCCTAATATTCCAGGACCGGGGCCTTTAAACACCCAGTGCACCTTCCCCGAACACAGTGATTTAATTTTATTGTCACAATATTTTATGGACATTTTAATTCCTTTTTTTAACACAGTCAACCAACATGCACATGTTCTCATTGCCTTGCATTCACTTGCATGGGCCTGTATTAATAAAGGCAATATTAATGTATGCAAATCATTCAGAAAAGGATGCGATGTTGTGTACGTGCTATACTGACCACTAAGGAGGTCTCCGTTGCTGTAAGCTTTGCTTCGGCCCTCTTCGTCGGTGGGCACAGCCGACACCTGCTTAGCCGAGGTGCAGCCCATGGCCTCACTCCTACCCCCCTCTCACCATCTCACCTAATAGAAAGAGAGAGAACGTATTTAACAAGGAAACTGTCAATGCACACGTTTAAAATCATACTGTAAGATTGGCCAGGAGGTTAATGTCTTCGCTCTCGGCTGCGTAGCTGTTACGTACTACCGACATCAGAAAATGAAAACACAATAGAGATGAGCCAAAACAGATCCAGACATGCTTTCTCTCAAAGCCCGAAGCCTTACGGATTCCTTGCTTTCACCATTACTTACGAATGACCTTTGCAGAACACGTCTCCGAAATGAACCAGAGTCAAGACCAACAAAAGACAGACATTCAAAATCATTTAGAAGCAGTTAGCGGCGTAACACGTATGGCCTTTTCTGTACATTTACCCAAATTGTTTCATTTAAAGCTCATGTGTGAAAACCTGCTGTTGAAAAGTCAGAAAATTGCCAAAGCAGGTTTCCCCGCGCTTCGACCAAATGAATCAAAACTCGTAAATAGAAATGTCTTCAAATAAGACAGACACTGAAATGAAAGTCATCCAAGTCAACACATAACTAGTTAATATATGTGTCCTACAGACACAGCTAGAGATTTTCTTATGGCAAAATAACTAGGTTTCTTTGAGAATAATGGCTATGAAAAAAACACCACATTTGGTGCTAAAGTGTAAAAAACACGGATAAAAGACAGAGAGGTGCACGTGTGAACAACAGTACATTTACAGAACAAGGTAATTCAGCAATTTTACTTTCATGTGTAAAAGGGGCTAGTGACACAGATGACAACATCCCCATATCTAACTCACACAGGACACGAAGACCCCGAGCGAATGAAGGAGAGAAAACAAGAGGACAAAACAGAGGCGAGGAACATCAAAAGAGCGGGCGACTCCTCCTCCTCCTCTCTACTCCTCGTTTGAAGTCGACAGGAGGGCCAGTGTTTACAGCTAAAGCTCTGCCTTCAGCGGCACGGGGTGCGGGACAAAGCACCAGGTGTACAGGCGAGAGAAAAGTGTGCGAGCGCGGGTGCGCACACGCGAGCCTGGCCGCTCTCTGCTGCTGGTCTTGAGCAAACAAGGTGTTCTGACAAAAGCTGCTGAGGTTTCGGTCTCCCACCCATAAGACCCGGTGAAAGCCAAATTTGCCCCAGAAGGGATGTTAAAGTTTTTAATTTATGATAAAAAATGATATATTTCTAAACTGAGTACATGCAATCATTCTCTCTACACAATCAAGTATATCAAAATGTCATCAAAAGCCAAAGTCTGTCAAGGGCAATTCCAGTGTTATGGTGGATGTCCCATTTGCAGTCAAAACCTGAAATAAACTCTCAGAGAATGTTTTTATTACTAATATATTGCACAATTTCCTAAACCCTTGTTGATAGGGTCCAAACATCAGAAAAATATCAGTCAATACGTGTTTTCTATTTGATATACACACATGGATGTGACATAATAGGATTTCTGTGAATTAAAATGCACAATCCTGAAGCAAACATACCCAACCAATGGAGAAAGTATAGCTCTTCATAGAACCTGAAATATAGTTAGTTTTATGTCCCCATATATGAGGAATATGGACGTCAAGTCAACTTGAGACAAGCGGGACTTATCGGACTACAGAAAATCATGCTCTTAAAATAGGAAATGGTTTCAAAACTTTGAGAGACCAAACATGGGTATTTAAACAACCAAATATTGACATCTGAACTTATAGGAAAACTTTCCTATAAACTTTGATGGTAAGGTTGATATTTTACCTGGAATTTATTCCTGTTTACACGTATGCATGTGGCAAATTTCCTTGCCGACGTGCACTCGTGTTGCACACATTTTATCCATTTGCGTGCTTTCTCAGTATCCAACCCATGACCTTGCCATTGCTGGCTTCATGCCCCAGAAGTTAAGCTACAGGAACTCTTTTGTTACGCAACAGGCAAGGTCTCTTCACACCTCTTATGACAGACATAAACACAAAGCCATCTCGGCACTTGCATCTGGTATATTTACTCTTACGCAGACAGACCGCTTACGTCGGTATTGCACGAAAGCCGCGTGTGTACCGAGATCAGTGCCTGGTATGAATGTGTGTGTGTTTCTACACAGGTCATGTGAGTGTCATGGGACACTCACTGTCCAAATGTCAACAGGACGCGTCTTAAACGTTTGCTTAAACCTGCTTATAGACTTAAACATGCTTTCGTTCTCTAGTTGAGGTTCAGAACCGCACTTTTCTAATGCAACCTACATTCAGACAAAAACACCTCCGATAAAAGAAAAATCTGATTAATGTGTGAGGACATAAATGACTAGCCTACTTTCTAAACATCAGCAGCGCTAGATAGCATCACGCCCATCCTACACATAAACACTCGCAAACACACACCCTCAAACAAGCCGCAGGGCTGAGAGCTGTCTGAGCTACCGCTTGCCCTGAAAAACAGGCTGATCAGGAGAGAATGAGAATCATAGGAAGGAAAGCACAAAAAAGGATGGCACACTCACCGGACCTCCGCTCAGAGGAACCAGAGAGACGCATTCATCTCCACCTGTGACCGAGCAAACAGGTCATCAGGCCCCCGATGTCATGTACACTCACCCGCAAAGGCTGTAGCATCAAGACCTCCGTCCGTGTTTCAACAGATCATCAGATTGACAAGCCTGCCAAATCCAAGGCGCGCACACGCACAGTAAACTTCTCAGTGTTGTCTATTAAGACTACGCTCTCTTTCTCTCTCACTTTTGTTCGCGCTTTCTGTTACATGTAGGATGAGTGGCAGTTTGGGGGTGGAGAGATGTTGAAAGAATAGCTCTACTGTTTAAGTAGGTAACTCTCCAACCATGAGAAGACAGAGAGAGGGGAGAGCTTAAGGAGAGTTAAAGGTATGAGACGAGAAATAAAGCTGACAAATTTACCAAAATATTACCCAAAACGACAATCCCTCGAAGCTATCTTTTGGTTACCTAGCCAGATGATTCGCACGCAAGAACCAAGTACATTTGAAGTAGTGATAGACCGATATATTGTGATATATTTTAATGAATAAAATGCTAATGTGCTGTATGGCATCCAAACAAATAACAACATATATATATATATTTTTATAATTGGACGATATTTTTTTCTGTTTGGCCGCGCACAGCACATTAGCATTTTATTTCTTAAAATGGCACTAAGATGTAAAGAAGGCATTTTTGACACTTAATAATGTAATGTGACCGTGTGGTCGTGTAAGGTGGATAAGACACACAAAAATTGTGTGGTATTAATGTTTAAAGATATATATTTTATTCATATTAAGCCATGTTTAGCTGCCCACAACGTCACGTGTGGACCTCTTTATGCGTTCAAGTCTGTTACCAATGTAATACACAATAATTGTTTATTTATTTTGACCAATTGTCTCCCATTTACTCATTTAATTGCATTTGTGTTATATCGGCCTCTAAATATCTTAATATCGGTATCAGAATCGGCTGTTTTAAAAAAAACATATCGGTCGACCACTAATTTTAAGACATCGTACTGGATTCGATGTGTCCTAAAACTACAAAACTCGCAAATGATATCCTCACTGTCTGTCGAAGTGACCCAACATAGCAACATCAGTTCAACCAGAATCCTTTGTTTTAATCTTTCCAGGAAAATCAACATGTGAATGGTTTACTTATTGTTGTCTCTACAGATTAAACTAGGACAATGTGTTTTAACATTGAAAATTACACACAGAAGCACAAAGGCCACAATAAAAAAAACATGAGGCCAATACAGTGTAAAAAACGTACTTATAATCAGTAAACATGATATCTCCAGCCAGCGTCTTGTCGCATCGTACCACCCAAGGATGTCTCAACCGTGCCTGTATCTGGCTGACTTAAACAGTGACTTCATCTCAAGGCAAATGATTTGTGCCAGTCGCCTCTATACTACTGTACATAGGACTGTATGTGTGTGTTTGTCAAATACTGTCAGAAAAGGACCGAATGACTAAAATTGACCTTATAATGCAGTGGTTTGTGGCTTTGGAAGAGTACCTAATGTTTTCATATCAAAAACCCACCTTTGTTTTTTCCTCTCTATTACTAAGAAGTTCCATCTCTCCGCTAGTAAACACACACAGCTACAGTTTCGTGGAAATTAGCTCTGGGGTCAGGTCTGTGTTTTTCTGTATCCATCTCTATTAAGCAAACAAGCGCTTCCTAATTCTGTCTATAAATATTCATTTCAAATTAGAAAGCCATCTATTATATACCAATTCTATGCCTGCTGCAAGATAATTGGTCTGCCTGTTTCCTGTAAATACACACGCAGCTTCATGGTCTTTCTAATGAGCTTCTGAAAGTCTCAAATTGAAAATCCCTCCCACTGTGCGAAACTCATTTACATCCCTTTGCAAAACATCGACGAATTCAGCAACATATGAATAATTTTCAAACGTCTTGGGGACTGTTATTTACACATTTAAATGAGCCTGCGTAGTTGCCGTGATGCAGAGGACGTTCATGTTTGACAGAAGCAGAGGAGAAGCTTTGATTTGTGTCATTTCAGGACAGCAACAGCAGTTAGTCACACGCACCCTTTAGCCTGACCTCACCCCGTGGAACAAAAGCATGACATGTGTTCAATCTCAAAAATCACCTCTGACAATGAACTTCCCCTGTGGTTGACAGCATCTATGAGCGTGTAGTTGTAGGCAGGGCATTAAGAAATGGACACATTAGGATCATCATAACGCATTTCTACCTGCAGTGTTAATAATTCAAACCAGAGTTACATTGTGTGAGGGTTTTTTTTCTGTGCAAGAAGGTAAATCATTCAGATTCACAAAGATTGTCAAACATTAAAGGGGTACAAAGTGCTGTGAAAGTACAGTACATGAAACCTGGAAACGGTGATTTTACGCATTTTACAATTTTAACTGGTGTCAGATTTGATCTTGTAATTTGTTTTACTGTGTCCTTAGCAAACGATTTTAAGGATATTTGTCTTCCCTCATTTAAGTAAACAGGACTTAGTCCTGTACAACTGAAATTGCCCAAAGGCGTTGCAAATGTGACACAGAGTGGGGAGACTTTCCTTAAAGGAATAGTTCACTTTAGAATTAAAATTTTATGATCATTTACGCACCCTCAAGTTGTTCCAAATCTGTATACATTTCTTTGTTTGGTTGAACACAGAGAAAGATATTTGTATGATATTTGTGTTGAACACAAAATGAGATATTTTGAAGAATGTAGGGCAGTAAAAGTTTTGGAGCACTTTTGACTACCATCATCATTTTTCCTACTATGGTAGTCAATGGGACCCAAAAACTGTTACAAGCATTCGTACAAATATCTTTCTCTTTGTTCAACCAAACAAAGAGATTTATACAAATTTGGAACAACTCAAGGGTGAATAAATAATCATAAACTTTTAACTCTAAAGTGAACTATTCCTTTAAGGGACTGAGTCACAAATGTATGGAAAAAGACAGCATGAACATTATTTAATGTTTCATCTTATGCTACGTGGAAAAAGAAAGCCGTGTGTTGGAACAACATGATGGTGACTAAATGATGGTAATTGCTGATAAAGTAAGTAAGAAAATCAAATGTACTTTTGTTCTTTCTGGATATTACATTTACATTGGGCAGATGATTTTATACAAACTACCGACTTACATTGCATTATACATTTGTGTGTGTGTATATATATATATATATATATATATATATATATATATATTAGGAGTATTTTATTCTGTTATACAAAGCAATCACATGGCTTAAAAAAGCACACCATAATACTTTCTTTTCATTTTTAACAGCCTCCATCATCACCATCACCTTCCATCATTACTGCTGCAGTGATAAACATTTTTTGTGCTCCAATAAGGAAAGTGAGTCACACAACACAAGCAATTATGTCTGGTGACAGAATTTCTCTTTAAACACTATAGACAACATCATTCCTAAGAATCTTTCAGATCTGATCGTGATGTCCGCATTACGTCAGCATACTACCCATGACAAGCTCACAAATAAACGAACACACGTCATTCCTCAGAAACACAGCACACTGGGTCCTCAAACACTGCCACAGGAACCTCACATATATAGTACCTCCCGTAACTATGGTAACCTCCTCTCTGAGTGATGTCACCCTGACATTGCATCATAACCTCATGACTCTAACTGGGTCGCTTTTCTTAAGTCCCGTGAACCGAGCGGGAGAAACTGATTAAACAAGCAGAGCTTCGCTTGAGTGACCGAGAGCAGGATTCACAGTCGCTATTAATAGCCATTCAGCCTCTTCAGTCACCAGAACAAAAGCCATATGTGCGCAGAGCATCATGGATGCGAGAGAGACAGATGGAGGAGTCAGACTGATGAAAGAAATAGATACAGATCCGGCTGTGTCCTCCCCACCCCCCCTAACTTCAATACAGACCGAGCGCACACACGGGTCTTTCTGGCATAAAACACGCGCGCCATGAAGTTAAAATACAGCTTATAAAATACAGTGACAGAACGACACACACAGCTGCGTCCAGCTGCGCAGCAATACAGACAGAGCGCGCATTGTCTGCCCGCAGGACAGTTGACACACGAGCGCGTGTGCGCGCGCGCATGACAAACCAGGTGTCTTTTTGTTTTTATAGCTTCCACGGCGTCTTGCTTAAATAAAATAACGTTGCGAATCCGGAAAGAAATCGATAAATGCCCATGTAACATGATAGGAATCTTAAACAAACCAGCTAATTGCAACATCCATCTCGCGTATTCTCCTGTATGCTGTGTCAAACCCAGCGAGATGCGAAACTAGACAGGATTTAGTGACGCTCTGATCATTTCGGGCGCACTGGAAACTAAAACACGATGGCTAGTTAGGTTTTAAAACGCATCCCATGGCACCAGACAGCCAAGAATCTGCTCACAGATCAGCTCAAACTGATCATGCAAAAAGAGAACCAGTAGGGCAGCAGCAGCCAGGAGCGCAATGGCCAAACACCAGCAACAAAAAAGCAAGCGGTTTGCATTTAAGAATCAACATCAGCCCCAACCTGCAATCCACGCGATATATCCTGTTGAAACGGAGCAATCGTATGACAATGAATCACTCACTCATCAGACGCGTCCCGCTCGGTCCACAGGCGGACGGGAATAAAAGCGCTGGCTCCAGGGATGTGGACCGCTGCTTCACAGCGCACACTCCTGATTTGCTCGAAGAAGTGCAGCCATCTTGCTAAAAACCCGTCTGTGAAACCAACCACATGCCTGGACGTAAGAGGGGAGGAACTAGTCAAATTGTCCTTAAACATTACCCCGGTGCATGTCTTGGAAATCAACCAATCAGTTCCCAATCAACTAATGCTTTAAAGATTATATTTGGTTGATATTTATTGTTAGTCCAATGATGTTTCATACATTCCTATTTCTCTATGCATTTTTATATTGATCTTATTATATGATTATTTATAAACAAAATAAATATATAAAATTACTATCGTATATTGTTGCATTCACAATACATAGTTTTTGTGTTCAAAGGTTGAAATAAAAAGTTTTAAATTAGAAAATTGGTGTTCGACAACAGAAATAAAAAGATTTAATATTTAAAACATTTGTCATATAGCTTTTGGATGTCATTAATGCTCTTTGTAATTGATACACAAATAAAACTAAAGCTAGATTTGATCAACAACTGATGCGCATAGACCAGCTCCAACTGGAAAAAGCAATTATGCTTTTTATTGTTCCCATATACATTTGTAGAGGTTTCACTTAATTATCATTCTCCCAATAAAGCATGAGGCTTATGCACAACCATATTAAAAGTATTCATCAATTTTATTGAGCTTATCGCGTTTCATGCCCTAAGGCACGATGTTCCAGTCTACTTGCGCCCCCTGGTGGACCTTTAGAAATGCTCGCATGTCTCCACCCTTGGAAAACAAATTTGTCACTGACGTGCTGTTATCATCCCTGGTCCTTAAATGCTTTTCCTTTAAAGATAGACCTCATCGTGTCTTTCAGAGTTAGACCTTTTCTGTTTTGAATGTGTAAGACCATTAAATACTTTTTTTAGATGGTAAATCCCATTTTACAAGACAGGCCCAGGCTGATTTTCGTACTGATCAAAAACAATAAACATAAAAACATTCACATATACTTGTATCATTCCTTAAAGTTCTTATTTCCTTTTTTTTAAGGCCGATTAAGACCCTACAATTTGATAAAACCAAGCATTAATCCTATTGCAAAAAACAATTCATCACAGTTAAATCAGCTATTAAATTAAGCAGTCCTTCAGATAATGTTGATTGGAACCTGCACATCAATATTCAGGCAATCCATTTATAAGAAGGAAAACAAAAACAGGATAGAAGCGAAGTCCAGAGTGAAAGGCGTTAATGTGTGAGTGAGATCAAACCAGAAATACAGTTTTCAGTCTTCTGTTAAAGTTAACAGGTTCAATCAGAGAGAATCACAAATAAACCCTGAGAACTGGCTGTAGAAAATGAGCTCTTTGAGCCAACGTTCATAATCTGTCCGATATAATTTCCATATATGGCAGAACTAATTTGTCAGTCTGTGCTATGGCTGGGACATACTAAAAAGAGTCGGAGACGAATGGGAATGTCAAAGCTCATCCTTCTCCATTTGCTTAAAGGCTTCCAAATCCTCCTGCCAATCAGCCATAAGCGAGTCCACCGATCGGCTACTCGAGTCTTCATCCTTTGCAGGCTCCTCCCCTACATCCACGGAGACGTAACTGCTGGCCCCACTCTCCACTGGCTCCGCCCCAGTCTCCTGCACTTCAGATGCCTGTTCCTGAGAAGTGACTTGTGATTGGTTAATAGGTTCAGAGGAGTCAGAACTGTGGTCTTTTTCCTCCATGGAGCAGTCCTCTTCCACTGCGCCATCCGTACCTATGATGAAAGGAGGGTGGTTGAATAAATGGTTAATAAAATCCAAACCTAAAATACCAAGCAAAAACCTGTGTTGGTTTCATTATAAATTGATAACAATGGTGCTAAGTATCTTTGTTTGAAAAAGCTTTATTATCGAGCGGGTTTGATGCACGAAGGAAAATCCAAGGAGGATGTGTACTTACTGCTATCCAAGAGGGTGCCCGGGAGGGCTTTCCCTTTAAATATGGCTTCTGCATCCAAGAAAGGAAGGAAATAAGAGAAGCAGTGGAAAGCAAAAACAGTTACAAACGCAGAGGGAAGGAAGAATAAGAAAAGAATGAAAACAGAAGACGCAATATGCATAACCTCTCACTATTTCCGGTAGTTTATGTAATATCTTTCAATAAGCAAAATTAAACCAAGTACTATTTTATGTCTCACCTCTGTCTCTTGCTTTATCGCTAAGCAGCACCTCCACCTCTCTATATTCCTTCAGAGCCTCCAAAAGGATGTTGCCTTCTTTGTGGAACAGAAAGAGGAGTGGCAAAATGACATCATCAGTGTTCCGCCCATCTCCTGCCATCTGGAATAATGGAGCAGTGTCACTGCTGCTGCCCTCATTATCATCTAAACAAAAATATTGAAACCAACATTATTAATGACATTGGATTGTATTATACAAGATCAAACATAAAAAGTTTTTGATGATTTAGTAGTATTGTTTCTCACCGATGACAATGCCTCCTATGGCCCCGGCCTTCTGAATATGCCTGGCCTTCTCTGCAAACATGCACTGGCCCCTCTGCAGCAGAGCAATCCTACCGGCCACAATCTCACCGTTAGTTAACTCAGAACAGCCGTTGAAGGGCTCCGCTACGGTAACAAACCCACGCACCTGAGGGAGAGCAAAGAGAATGCAGAATAAAGCATGACTAATATTCACAGCCTTTAGCAAAAACAAATCAGAAACAACACGGATACATCAAAGGTCAAGGTCACAGTTATCATACTCACCCCAGAGCTGCTTTTGAAAAGATCCACTCCGAACTGCGCGGGGCCTGCGGTCAGTACCACTCTACCAAAAAATGGGTGCGACACGATCTGAACAGCTCGAGGGGGGAGCTGCTCTTTCTGCTGCTGGCTGGAAAGCTCCATCATCTCCTGCATGAAGCGCATGCCGTCCTCTGCAGCAACTGCGCTCACAGCCTGCGGAGGAAGAGAATGGGGTGGCATTTCTTTTGGATTATAATGCAGACTGACAGACTTAATACAGAATTAATTTCACTTATTCACTTTGTCAGTCACACATTTAAATGCTATATGAATGTTGGTAAACTATTTCTGAGCAATCTACGAAGTCTTTAAAGTGCTAAAAGAGGTCTTCCGATGCTATGTGTGTTACCTGTGTTGCATGCTGAACAAGTTGCACTCTACCATCCTTCAGGTGGATGAGACTCACACCCATCCGTCTCAGCAGCTCCAGGTGTTCTGGATTATTGGCCATGAAATCCTGAGCCCTCAATGGAGGACGGCCCATACCAGGCTCTCTGCAGAAACAAGAAAACAAACTAACGCTGAAATCACTAATTCAAAGCGCTGAAAACAAGGCTCGTCTTAGAGATCTCTATTGAATATGTAACATGCTAGTGAACGGTCCAGATGGTCAAACGTTCTCACCGTTGGAGCGCCGGGCGTGGACAGCTCTTATCTACAGCACTCCTGATTGGTTCACGAAGATTGCGTGGGAAGGCAGGGTCAGGAAAGAGAAGGCGGGTGTTGGGGCAAGTCCACTCAAAATTTGAGTCATCAAGCTCCTCTACAGCCTGGGGTGGCAGAAAAACATTAAAGTTGAGAAAGCACTCAACACTGACTACTGTTATGGTAAAAACAAAAAGTAGAGAGGCACACAGTAATGATACTGAGGTGCAATACCATATTGTCAACCACAGGGGGCGTCGAGTTTGAGGCAGTAGATAGTGAGAGTGGGAGCAGATGCGCTTCTGTTGTAAACACATAATCTTCCACATTAAAAGGCAAATCCTCCTCTTCAGCAAACAGCAGGAACAGGTACTTAAACATCTCCGCCAGGAAAAAAGAGTCCATGCTGAAAGAGGTGGGCAGCAGTTCAAAAGAAATATGTACACAGTGAGTCTGCCTGTCGAGACTACATAATACATTATAGTTATGTAACTTCTTTATTTACTTATATTTCTACTATTTACTCATAAGTATCCTTTTACAAACTTAGTCAAACTGTATAAAACCATTCCCAATTAACCACTTTTCACCCAACATACGATTTTCACAGTTCTGCTCTTACCGGTCCTCGTGACTCCCCGTCCTCACGTCCTTCATAGCAGCAAAGCCACAGGGAACTCGAGCGAATCGGTTCAGATTGTCCAGAATGGTCCGGCCTGCCTCTAGATAATAAGGATCTTTGGTGGCCTTTAAAAGTTAAAGGTGGGGAGTTAAAGGGATAATACACCCCAAAACATTTATTTGGTCATAAACAATGTTGTTCACACAACAGAACATGATGGAAATATGAAAGTACGAAACACCTCAATAACTGTATGTATCTTAAAAATGTCTTTTTGTGTTTTACAAAAGAAAAGTCATACTGGCTTAAAGCATAATGTTGAGTGGTTTGTAATCATTAAGACACTTGTATTGCCTTCAAAGTTTACTGCAGTAAAGTAACAACATTTGCCCCTTCAGTCCTGACAAAAAAAAAAATTGCTTGAATCACTCGGATCCCGTCACATCACACAACAAGATTACATTTGCTTGATGATTAATCCCAAGGAAAGAGGAAAACTCCTTCATACCTTATAAAGAAAGTAGGTGCTTTCTGCAAACTCTGGCCGCAGGGGATGTTGGGCCCAGTGAACCCTGAAATCAGTGGTGAATGCCTGGCAAGAAGACGTGAGAGAGAAAGTTTAGACAGTGTGTAAACCACACACACTGTCAACATTCAAACAGTCAGACAGAAAAGAGGATCTACCATACCTCAGGAAGGAAATTGTGTTTTTTGGTGACTTGGTAAAGCATTTCATGTGTCTCTATGGCTGGGCGAATATCCCCTTTTAACACCTGGAAAGAGCAGAGGTGCTGAAGTTTTCATATACCTGACAATATGCACAGAAAGAGACAATGGAAACCCTGATTTCACACCTGCAGTCCAGGGAAAAATGCAAGCAAGGAGTCCATCCAGGTGCGTGCCGGCAGCAGTGGTTTGTGGATGTGGACGTCCAGTAGCAAAGGAGGTTGGCTGATATATTTCATTATGGATGCATAGTGCTGCAACATACCAAAAAAATCCCAATACATTTATGCATGATACATAGATCTGCCAGTAAAACTTTATGAAGAGGTACTCACAGTATTAAACCGCTGCAGATATTGGTCATCTCCTAGTAATATATAAGCCTTCATCAAGTACTCATAATAGGAATCTATGCCTGCTCCAACTCCGCTATCTGTATGAAAAAAACGACAAAAACTTTACAAAGTAAACTACTTTGTCTTAACATGTGCACACATGTACTGCTGTTTGGATTTCATTTTGTGCTAAGCTCACCTCTGCGCACCCACTCTCCCGAATGGATGTTAATGGTTGTTCCCACGAGATTACTATTCCTCTGTCTCTTTTCCCAAAGGAAGTCCAGAGCTCTTCTCGCATGGGCCTGTAAATAATACGGCAAAAAGGCAACACCTAAATACTGGCCTATATTAATACTTGAATTAGTCATCGTAAGTCTCTTTCACCGAAGCCACAAAACATTCCTGACCTCAAAATACTTCTCATAGAAAGCTGTCACACCAATGTTTCTCTTAGTTATACAATGTGTCTTGCAGACAGCACATTTCACTTATGACAGCTCTATCCATTCTGCAGACTGAACGAGTAAAAACATTCCAAGAATCAACATTCTGCGCTAAACAACTCCATTGTTTGTTTGTTTGTTATGCAACAGCCACATCTGTATTTACAGTACTGTAGATACCTTGGTGATCTTAACTATGCAGATAAACACAAATCATACAGGACATCATGTTTTCAAATAAGGAAGTCAGAAACTCAAAAGCAACATTTGAATCACATTTAAAATGAGATTTGTAGAATAATGCAGTATTGATATGTTACCTCAAACGTGGGGTCTCCTGTAAACCGGCTCAGGGCTGCAAATTCCAGTATAAGTGTACCAGCACAGGCAGTGCAGGTGTCCGTTTCAGTGCCTGTACGGGTCTCGGGTCCTCTGACACCATAACGCAGGTTCACCTGTAAATGCAACCAATTACATGTCGGAATATTAATTGAAATTAAATAACATACATTATCATAATAAAGGTGTCATGAATACAAAGCTATTGTAAATGTGGTGACTAAGCTGAAGTTTTGTAAGTACGCAACAAAATCGCAGGCCAGTAAAATATGCCAATGGCGACAATGAAATGAACCCTCATGCAGATAATAAGACTGTGCAGCTATAGTGGGGAATCACAAGTCTTTCTATTCACTCCCGTAAGGCAGAGCCAAACAGGGAAGAGTGTTAGCTAGCACTAAATCCACTTTAAGGCTTTTTCATAGGCTGTCCAAAGAAAATACAGAGACAGAAAGGTGGACATATTTTCAAGTATTTCAGTCGTGCGTGTGCTTGTGTGTGTACATGTGTGTGATCACTCACTCTGGGGTAAGGTAGGCCACTGCTGGTGTTAAACGCAGGCAGCAATCTGAGCCCAAGATCTTTGGCCATGTGCAACAGTTCATCCTGGTACCAGAGCATTTGACCGTTTTCCTTTAGCATGACGGCCATGGAGTGACCCCCCAACAGTCCACTGAGAGAACAGAAGTTTAACTCAACCAAAAAAATCCCAATTTACTGTACACGTTGAAAAATACCATTTACAATTCATTACTCACCCTAGCACACGAATATTGGTCTCAAATACAGACACCACAATGTCATTATCCAACCGTACATCGGTCACTACTCTCCTCACTGCCTCCTCAAACTCCACCGTCTTATTCAACAGCTGTTGAATAGTAAGCAAACAACCAAGGGTGTGTGAGTATACATATTTGTCTGCGTGTGAGGTTTTGTGTTGTGCTTAAGGCGTTACTTACCGCAAGAGTGTCAAGTGTGTCAATAAGGGTGAGAGAGAACCTGCAGGAACAGGAGAACTGCCTCTTTACACTGAATTACAAAACATCCCAATTCCACTTGTGGATCTACAATTTTGAAACTTTTCCACTTTATTATCTTCTATGACTTACTTCCCCAAGGCATCATCTACATCCCCTCGACTAGGTTCTAGTCCACGCACTCGTCCACGGCAGGTCAAGGGCATCAGCTCATCTGCAGGGTAGGCGTGATCCTTCAGAAACAAAAATGAGATGAAACCAGACTGTTAATGTGAAGCCTGTCACATTCCAAGGACACATGATTATATGTTAAGACGCTGTTTGATTTGCAACCTGTTCTACCCAACAAATTATTAGGGGAGGGATTTGGAGTGTCAAGAAAAACTAAAAATCAGGAACAATATGTGCTCGAAACAGTCCCTACCTATGTACCTTAAGGAACCACAAAAGCAGTTAGTAAATACCGTATGGTGTGTGTACATACCATGTAATTCTGATAAGCATGGTCAAACATTTCCAGAACTTGGTTCCTGAGAAGAAGGCAAAGCAATGTCAGAACAAACACATTTTAAAAGTTATCATTTACAGGTCAAGCGATCTCTAACTTGAACTCAATCTGTCCTCATACCTAATTTTGCTCTTTTCCTCTCTGGTCATAGTCTCCGACAGCCCGATGGAAGTTCCCATAAACATCAGCAAAAAAGCAGGCAACATTGTCGCAAAATGAAGCATCCAATATCCCAACATGACTTTAATCCACAGGTGTCACGATGGACCACTCCTCACCATCACACGGATGAAGGCCAAGCTTCAATACACCCTGAGCAGGTGCCTGACAATCTCTTTGTTGTCTTAGATGAGTTAGTCCATCACTTCCAAACTGATGAAAATTCAAAGCAGATGTAGTACCATCAGAGTCCTAGCTTCAGCTTTTTATAAAAAAAATATTCACAGCTCCAACTGTGTGACTTTAAACCTCCCGTTCTTATCTAAATGTCTCGCTTGGATGGATGCTGTTCTGGTGCATTTCTGGGATGCTTGTCGGTTTAACAGTGTCTTGTAAAACTTGATTAAAGCCAGACTGAACTGACTAGTCAATTCTTACACACTTCCTTCTTGTTGCCCTGCCAGCTACTGTTGCCCCACCTACTGTCACCCTAATAACACGCTGGCATCCATGTAAACCTCTATTGATCATCATCAGCCATACAATAACAAGATCCCATCCCTACAGATCCCCAGCAGAGACAGGCTCGAAGGAAGCTCCAGATGGGGCCATGGAATAAGATGCTTTATTGTTAAGAGCAACCATCACCAAAGGTAACAAGATCGGTTTCATTGACAAATATATAACTTGATTCTTAAACTTTAAGGTGGAAATCTTCAATAAACAGTTTCGTCTCCGTTTAAACCGTGTGGGATCTGCAGTATTGGCGAGCAAAAATGTACAAAAATCCAGAAGAAAAGAATTGTTGTCAAGGCGATCCGCTGAAAAACAATGAATTAACTGAGCATGCTTTGTTGTTTAGCTCACCGGCTAACCCGTCAATGACAGCTCGGCTTTTTTCAACAGCTGTTACTAAACGAGACACGCTGATTAACTAGCAGAAAGACCATCTTAAATCCTTCGACCAGCCATGAGCTCCTTGTTTATGCGCATCCAAAACAGCGACAAATTAAACAAAAATCCCGTACGAGTGGTCTTACGTCAGGTATAGTGAAAAGGGTCAGGTTCTCTCCTACAATCCCGTAGTGAATGATCATCACACGACTGACGCCAAATCATAGGTGGACGTCAACATCCGCATCCGGGTAACACCGAGTACACGCCCCAAGTGGCGCTCTAAGAAAAAAATGCATTTGACAGATTCATGTCTTATTTTAAAAGTTGTAACTTACTACGTTCTTAAAAACGTAGAGAGAATATATATTAAATATTTAATTATCGAATGTATAATTTGTATTAAACATATAGGACTTTTGACAAAAGAAACTGCACGTTGTTTTTAATTCGTGGAATTCAGAATATAATATTAACAAAATCTATAAACGAAAATGGTCTGGCTACAATTTTTTTATTTAACTTGTGATAAATGATTTATAAATAAAAAGACAAAAAATACATTTCCCAGCTTGCACACATTTCACATGACTTCCTCGTGGTGTGACGTCACGAAGAAAACAATATACTACTGTTGTCGATTCAGTGGCAAGTGCAATACAGCTCGAGATCTGGGAAAAGCTTAGTTAACTCACGGGAAAGTAAAGGTACTGTACCCTGCAGTTTTGTGTGTTATGGAACAAAGTCAATTTAAAGCTACTTGATTCGCAAATTGGGCGAGTTTAATAACTGACAAAGATACTAGGTCGACTATGTAATGAATGGCATGTCCAAGGCTATGATGAGTAACACAGTTTAATTATATGTTTCGTTGATGTTTATTCAGAGATGTCTCGCGACATAAAAAAGCTTACTGGGCTCGTGGCAGCTACATTCACACCTCTTACTACAGAAGGGTAAAGATTTATAACTTCTCAATAAAATAATATTTACAGAAGGCTCAGATGTGACTATTGATCTGTTGTTTACTCCGTGTTTTTAAGGGAGATTAATCTCTCTGTCATTGGGCCATACATTGATTATCTTACAGAGAAACAGGGTGTCAAGAAGGTGTTTGGTAAGTTTGAGCTGTGATTGAAATCTGCTTTACTGTACGTCATTTCCCAGTAAATTGAAGGTGTTGTGTTGAGTAACATTTGTATTTTGTAATACCTTCTTTTGAAAAGTAAATGGAACAACGGGTGAATGTTGTTCTCTTACTGTGGATGAAAGAAAGCATCTTGCTGCAGAATGGTGCCTACAAGGCAAGGGAAAGTGAGTTATGACATATACACAATATATGTATATACATACAATCACTATGACATACAAAAGGTGTCAGAACATTATTTTTCTGACTGTGTTTGTGTATGTTCAGACTCGAGCAGGTCATAGTTCATGTTGGCTGTATGAGTATAAAAGATTCTCAAGATCTGGTGAGCACACACTTTTCTTTTTGTTTACATGCATCATCTGCATTCTTGCAATACTGCGTTTTCTTAATATAATAATAGTACCAAAAAACATTAGACATAAGACTACATATTTTTATGTATGTATATACAAATAAACAGGTAGTTCACTCCTCGTGACTGGTTCAAAATGCTGAGTGTATGTTTTTCATGTTTCCTGTAGGCTCAGCATGCTGCCAGTATAGGAGCGGATGGCATAGCAGTAATCTCCCCTTCTTACTTCAAACCTACTAATGCAGGTTTCTCACTTTTTTCTAATTTCTCTCTTTTTACTGCTTTATGTCTATTTAAAATGTAAAACCTTGAAGGTATAGTCTGCTTCATAGTCAGCTGTGCTTTCTCATGTCTGCCATACCACATCTTCCTCTTTTTTCAGATGCATTGAGGATGTTTCTGAAGGAAGTGGGAGCCTCTGCTCCAGATCTTCCGCTGTATTACTATCATATTCCAAGCTTGACTGGAGTTTCTTGTAAGTGCAACTATCATCATTATTGTCAGTCAGCTATGAGTTTTGTTACTGTGCATTTGTGACAATGTGAGATTGGCATTTAGTTTAATCCATAATTCAATATTTGATTTCTCTTTATAACTCCCCCTTTGTCTTCCAGTGGAAGTGGGTGACGTGCTAAATGGCATTGAGCAGATGATCCCCTCTTTTAAGGGAGTGAAATACAGTGGGACTGACTTGAGGGATCTTGGACAGTGTGTCTGTTACAGCCAGTCTCACAACTGGTCTGTCCTGTATGGAGTAGATGAAGTGTGAATTTTGATTTTTACAATAGTTTTATTGGATATCATTAAAATCATTTGGTTTTTTTTAAACTGTGTGAAATGTTTCTGTTCAATGCTCCAGCAACTCTTGGGTGCTTTGGTACTGGGTGTTCATGGAGCTGTAGGAAGGTAAGTGTCAACATCAGGGCATCTTCAATCTTCTCCATTCAGCATGAGTTGTGCAGTTTAATTCAACATCTTAATCAGGCCTTAGTTATCATGGAATCAGTTGTTATTTTAACAGTTAGTTTTCTGCCACATGTTTGAGGATCTAGTTAAAAAATTGGCTTAACAATGGATTCCTAACAAAACCAGTACCTGTTGGCACATGCTTGTAACTGAGGAGGTGTAATTTCAAACTATACCCATGCAACACTCTTTCTCTTTTCTAGCACATATAACTACCTCGGACGCATAGTGAAGCAAATGCTTTCTGCTTTTGATGAGGGTAACATCACACAGGCCAGAGACCTACAGGTATCTTACCCATATTACATGTGCATCTGACTTTAATACATGTGTTTTTGACCATTTTATTTATCAGTTAATAGTCTGTCCACTGCCTAATGATTTACCCTATAGTTTTAACCACAGCATTTCATCATTTGTTTTTTTTTCTTAGTTTAAATCTATGGACTTCATCACATTTGCCAAGAACCTTGGTAAGTTGACAATTTTTCACATACTTGCAGTAAACCTGTAGTCTCAGTTTGGCATAGCTTTGTTGTTCTTGTGTGTATTACAGGGAACTTTATTACCCTGAAGTGCATTAACCTCACATGATTTGAAACATTTGTGCTGTGCAGGTTTTGATGTGGCCGTGAATAAGCAGGTGATGAGTGAACTGTCAGGGTTAGTGCTGGGTCCTCCCCGTCTTCCAATGCTTCCCTGCCCTGTCTCAAAGGCCCAGCCTATAGCACAGAAAATCAAGGACGTCTTTTGTTTACCATAAATTTAGAAAGTACAGGAAACATGCTTGAAATAATCCACATTACTAATGACCGTTAAACTGCAGAATTTGTAAAGCATTTTTATACTTACAGTTGAATACGTTATAGACGTACTGCGCTTTTGTGGCCCACACTTAACTTCTGGTACACAAGGAATACACAAAGAATAAATAAGAATCCCTGCAGATTATTTCTAAACACGAGCAGTAAATGACATTAGCTCATACAGTATACAATAAAATTCAACAAATTGTTTATTCAATACAATTATTATACAATCAAATAGTAATATAAATCAATATTAATATAAATTATTAGCCAGACGAATCAACAAACATAGACCGGAAGATAACTTCGGGCCAGGCGCGTACCTCCGTCTATATTTACATAATTGAAATGTACTTGCTTTATACTGTACATTTCATATGTTATACACTTGATCTTTGTATTGTTTTATATTTTTCCTATAACCAGAGAAACATATGTATGTATAAACATGTATGAAATAATAATGTTTTTCTGTACTTTTTGAACATTTTGGTATTGTATAATTTTGTTTTTGGTGATTAACGTAATAATTAACAGTCTGGGCTGCTGAGGTCAGCTCCACAGCTCTTGCTGTGTCACCATTGCACCCTTGCGTAAGACACTTATCAAAACCTTTCTACAGTAAAATGACATTCCTCACAACAAGTGTACTGTAAGCATGAAAATCCACTGCTCTGACATGCAGAACTGAATCAATGTATTAATCATTACAGATACTGTAGTGTTTTGTCGAACCACTAAATTCATATTTGCACATGTAAACTCAGTTTTGTATCATTTTGTAATAACACATAATAAGGGAAAATGCAGTATTTCAATAAATATGTTTACATTAAAAAAAACATAAACAAAACATAAACATCCTGTGTTGATCTGTTTCAGTCTGTAGATTTTATTTAAAATTAAGGCTCTTTTTAAACTTTTACTTTTTTAAATTTACAAAGAAATAATTATTCTCAATAAAAACCATTGAATTCTACATGAATGCATGGGTCTCTGGAAGACTGTGACCACATAATTCCCAAGACTTTCTGTCATCACCTAATCTGTGGTTTAATGCTACACAGTGTGACAACGCTATTGTATTACAACACTAGCAGTTTTCTTCCAGCATGGAGAGAAATTGTATGAGATTGATATCCGAGTCTTCAGATGAAACCCTTCCTTCCACAGACACATTTGAGAAATGCTGCTGTCTTGTGTTTGTTTGCTGCACCTGCAAGTTTTACTTCACTGTTATACTGATGCAGGACGCTGACGAATAGAAATCACTTTCACTATCATAATTTTATTTCATCTGGTCCATCTATATTTTCTTCCTCATGCCTTTTAATACATCTCTTTATATGGATATTTGTGTTTTTTATAATGAAGACAAAATTTAATCCTACTATTTCTTTAAGAAACCATTTTTGGCCTAACATTCTCATATCAGCCAGTTACACCACATACTGGGTAAAAGTTTCACATTTCCCAACTAGTTACGCAATTGGAAAAATACGACATTACAGATTGGACATGATTAAACGTTGTCTAAAATTAGGCTAAAATAGCACTTTGAGTGATGTATTATTCAGTTAAGTAATTGTTATTATTATCTCTACAAAAATACAACATTTAAACTTATAAGTTATGCATCCCATAACATCTGCTCCCAGCCTATGCGGAACCAATGATTGTTGGTTTAAAAGTAAAACCCGGCGGGACAAAAATACAGCGACACCAAATATTCACGTATTTCCGGCCAGCTCAGCGTACTGAGTGCTGTTGTGAAGCTGTAATCCCCACATAGACATTTTGTACAGCTGTGTTACCTGTTTCACATACATCGTCCTAAAGCTCACATTAGGCAAAAATGGTGCTGCTGACAATGATCGCCCGACTGGCGGATGGACTCCCGCTGGCTGCTTCAATGCAGGAGGACGAGCAGGTATCTGTGGTATCACTTCTTTACATTAGTCAGAATGACAGGAGAGCACGGTGTGTGCTGTAATTTTGACAGATCAAAAAACAACCCAAAGAAAATCAAAGAGTTAACAATCCGACAATAATGGTTACTACGTTTATAATAAAACAATGGTTAATTTTGATATGGGTTTAAAGTGTCACTAAAGCATGCATTTTTGTTTACCTCTCTTAAAGAAGTGTGATAAATCTAGATCCAAGTCTTCTGCATTTTTCTCGCTTATAAGTATAGATTGTAAATGTGTAAGATTCATTTTTTTATTATTGATCTAAATTTAAAAAAGGGTACCCAAACATAATAATTCAGGTATAATTGTCTTTCTTATATGGAGCACAGAAGTCACATACGAACCAGTAATATTTGGTACATGACATGTTGTTGTGTTTTGTATGTAATAGACCAACTTTGACATACTATCAAACTAAATAAAGTCTGGGTTTTCAATAAAACGTGTAAATATTTGAAATTCATGTGTACTACGAACAATGAAATTCTTACTTTGTTTACTTCTCACAAGAACAAGGTGGAAGGGGAACAAACAATTTACATGCACAATATAAATACAAAAAAAATGTAGAGAATACAGTATACAGTACAGTAGGGTAAAACCAGCAGGACAAATACAAATAATTAGAAAAATCTCTGTGTAATGAATACTAAAGGACCAATGTGGAGATTTTAGCAGCATCTAGTGGTGAGGTTGCGCATTGCAACCAACGGCTCACTTCAAAAGCTCACCCCTCCCTTTCCAAGAACTACAGTGGCTGACACAGTACAAAGATGTCGTCATGTTTTCACTTTTTTGCTGAAGGAGCTAACATATTTACGAAATGTGTGTGAGACTGTAGAAACAAGGGGACCCGCGGTGTATGTAGATAGAAATAGCTCATTCTAAGGTAATAAAAACAAAGCGGTTCATTATCTAAAGACATGGTTTTGCAATGTATTTATTTGGCTTTAGATTAAAGAAGAATTTCCCTGGACGTGCTCCAAATGGAGTTTGTTTGCAGTGTATCTTTTAGGTACCCTACCTTGAGGTCTAACTAATTTATGTTTCCCCTCTTCATGCTGCCATGAAGGGAAGTGAAAAGGTTTGTTCACCTTTAGCCTTTGTCTGAAGAGGATCGAGTCAATTGTACCATCATAAAAGCGAGATTGTTATTGGGTCTAATTTGCATGTCTGTCTTCAGATGGGTAGAGACCTCCAGCAATATCAGAGCCAAGCCAAACAGCTCTTCCGCAAACTGAACGAACAGAGTCCCACCCGATGCACCTTAGAGGCTGGTTCAATGTCCTTTCAGTAAGTATATGGAAACTACACCACTGTACCAATATAGCTGATATTTACCATTTTTAAAAACAGAGTAAAATGTGTTTATTTTAATAGCGCATAACAGTATGTCTTGATCTTTTCTCAAAGCTATTTCATAGAGAAGGGAGTTTGCTTTCTGGTGTTATGTGAAGCTGGGTTTCCGAAGAAGCTGGCTTTTGCATACCTGGAAGACCTGCAAGCAGAGTTTCATGAACAACATGGGAAGAAGGTGCCCACGGTATCCAGGCCCTACTTTTTCATAGAGTTTGGTAATGGCCTTCATTCTCCATCAGTTGTTTTTAGCTTCAGAAGGTTATCTTTCTAATGCTTTTCTGCTGTCCATAGACACGTATATTCAGAAGACCAAAAAGTCATACATCGATAGTAGAGCTCGCAGGAACCTGAGCAACATTAACACAGAGCTGCAGGATGTCCAGAGGATCATGGTGGCCAACATAGAGGAAGTACTGCAGAGAGGAGAAGCCTTATCTGGTAAACACTGCTCACATTTTACTCACTTTCATTTTTTGTACATTTCTCTTAAGTGAAACAGATTAAAATGTCTCACTTGTTTATTTCTTCTTTCCTCAGCATTGGACTCTAAGGCCAGCAACCTCTCCAGCCTGTCTAAGAAGTACAGGAGCGATGCTAAGTACCTGAACACGCGCTCCACGTACGCCAAGCTGGCTGCGGGCGGAGTCTTCTTCATCATGCTTATCGTATACGTGCGCTTCTGGTGGTTGTGAGTGTAGGAGATGTGGGAAAGTTTTCTCTTGAGAAAGTTACAGGTGAAAAGCAGACGGACTGTAAATCAAAAGCTCATGTTGTGTTTTAAAGCCCCGGCCTGTTCTTAAAGACTGTTGGACATGACACTTTCCCTCCTTAACAGGCCGTCGAGTCCCTAACCTCGGTCTTTGTTTTAAGAACTACACAGCAGTTTGTCTGCGCTTGCTCGGAGTGTGTAAGGAATGTGTGTGAATGAAGGAGAGAGAATGCGTGTTTTCGTCTGTATGTCTGTTTGGGAAAAAATCCTATATACTGTACAGCTGAAGCATAGAGCAACAAACTCTGGAGTTAATAGTTCACTGATATACGTATTTTAATTCAGATTTGTTGATTCAGAACATTGTGGGTTTGGGAGTGGGTGGGCCACCACTTCCATCTCCCAAATGACACAAAATGAGTATCTTTTGAATGAATTGAAAGAAGTGTTATTTCAAGAAACCGTCTTAGTTGTATCAGATCAATTGCATACAAATGTGAGATTATGCTGTTTCATTTGAAAACTTTGGATCATTTTGTTGCTATGATTCAAAGTTGCTCAACACACGGTGCTTGCACTCAAGTGAAGAGATTCAGTCCATTTACTCAATATCTATAAAATAAGTGTCAGTGAAATCTAGGTCAAACTTTGTTCAACAATCCAGTGCAGTCTAGATATAAGCTTATCTATGTCTATGGAACCCTTACACAGTTGCAAATATCTGACTTGGCCTCCTGTAGCTTCCTTTATCATAGTTTACATTAGTATTTTACTATATGCAGTGAAGAACTAAACACTTAATATCCGACGTCCATGTACAGACGTACATGAGACTGAAATGCTTTCTAAACAAAAGAGCGTTCAGTCGCCAAGCCTCCAATACAGGTAAATAAAAGTATTCAAACTCAGAATTGTTTGGTTACCAACATTCTTCAAAATCTCAAAAGTCATACAGGTTTGAAATGACATGACGGTGAGTAAATTATGACAGAATTTTCAATTTTGCATGAACTCCTGTTCTTTGGGGGGGGGGTTATTTTCCCATCAAGCCATTCATTGTTGAATGTAATTTCACACGTGCATGTATCTTTTTAATTTTAAAAATATTAATATCTTTGAATACTAATTCTCATGTTTTTTTTTAGTTCCTGGCAGGCCATATATGATAGTCCCATAAATCCTGCCTTTTCACGCATATCCACCAGAGTGCGCCCAACTGTAGTTCAAACTAAAAGTCTCCATTAATAACCTTGTTTTGAGCCTTTGTGCAAAGTTTGTTAGCAAAACGGAAACAGAAAACAAGAGCTGATTTTAGACATATGGATGCAAGAAAAGGTGCTAACCATCCTTGCAGAGAAAACAAAAGGCTGACATTTTTGCCCCAATTTGTCTGCATGTGTGCAGGAAGTGGGCAAAGTCAAAAAGAGAAGCTGCCACAGTAGCATGCATAAGCGACCACAGCTCTGCATCTCAACTCTTCACCCCTTGCTTTCTCTGTGGAGAGGGGAAGTGGAAGTCTGCTGAGGGTGACCTGTTGATAAACACTGCCAGGCCTTGAACTCTGCTGGGCAACTCAAGTTTATTATCTTTCATAAGAAACTGTTCAGTTCTGTGTGCTAGGTGTTAAATAAATCTGCTTTAGTCCTTTTTTTTTAAGAACTTCTGTCCTATTAGGTTTACAGTATTTTCATGTACTTGCAGCATTCTAATTGTGCGTAGTCGTGTTCTTTGTAAGATCATGGGGTATATCAGAAGCAATGCTATTGGCATCTCATGCTTCATTCTTTGTAATTTGCTCTTCTGCACAAGATCATATCCAGGTGAACAAAAGTGCACTTCTGTAATGTACTTAAAATACTTAAAGTGCTCTATTGTTGCGCACTAATTTTGTACTTAATATTGTAATAATAATAATCTTTAGTACTTCTTAGTCCATCTAGTTTGGGTTCGGGGTTAATTTTGAGACACCATGAATATGAGCTAAAATGTGCTTTTAACATACTATCTCTGTATTTGAAAATGTATTTTGTTACAACTTGAAGTACAACCTATCTTTAATATAATAGTTTAAGTTTACTTCAAGTACAACAAATAAATACAGAGGTAGTAAAAGCATTTTGGTAAAACTTTACAATAAGGTGCTATCTTTAAAAAAATTGTTAATGCATTAGCTTAAATGAACTAACAATGAACAATACTAATACAGTATTTATTAATGTTTGTTCATTTTCATTTCAGCATTTACTAAAACATTAAAATCAAACAGTCACTGTTAACATTAGTTAATGCACCACGAACTAACATGAATAACTGACATGAACTAACATTAACAAAGATTAATAATGCTGAAAATCTAAATTAGCTAATGCATTTACTAATAGTAACTATAGCACCTTATTGTAAAGTGTTACCACATATTTTAGTTCATCATGGTGTCTCAAAATAGCACAGTTGAGTACACAGGATATAAGATTATCTTAAAAAGTACCAAAGAATATTTTTTGTATATTAGTATAAAAATAGAGCACTTGAAGTACATTATAGAAGTGCACTTTTTATCACCTGGGTCAGTTTTCACCATCACTTTGACTTAGACCGAAGGGTTCTTAACAGGTCCTTTAATTAATGTTTAGTATCATTATAGTTTGAAAAATAGACAAATGAACCTGGAATCAGACACAAATGTAAATAATACATGTAAAAAACAAAGAGTATGTTAACAGTATATGACTAAGAATAATTGTTTTATTATCTTTGTAATGCATCAACAAGCCTTGCGTTTAAAAATTCTGTTATCATTTACTCACCTTCTTGTCATTTGAAACCTGTATGACTTTCTTCTGCAGAACGCAAATGTATATATTTAGAAGAATGTTGGTAACCGAACAACGGGGATACCCATTGACTTGCATTGGTTTTGTGTCCATACAATAGAAGTAAATGGGTACCGTCGTTGTTCGGTTACCAACATTCTTCAAATGATCTTTTGTGTTCAAAGAAAGTAAATGATGATTGAATTTTCATGTTTGGGTAAACTAACTTTAAAATGCGAAATTTTACCTTTCTATCCATAAAAGCATCTTAAAGGTTAAAGATCTCTGACCTAAGCGGACAAAATTGTTTTGCTACGCCTCTGCCATCAAAGAAATACCTTCTGAACTAACAAAATCCCCTTTAGGTATAATGTTGAGAAGGGCTATAGGTCATTAGAAAGTAACAAACCTTTAGTTCAAACTTGAACATCCTTACTTTGAGATAGAAATGCTCTGTCTTTTTGACCTGAGGGTAAAGGTACATTTTGTCGTCTCTCACTCCCACCTATGGAGTAGACCCTTATCTCACACCCTGTGAGTGTGTGTGGGAGGTGTTTGCATTGAGTTGATTATCAACAATGCTTGAAGTTTGTTTAAGTGATGCAGGCATGACAGCAGCAGAGCTAGATATCTGGTTTGCATTCACACCTGAAGACTCCAGAAAAAGGAGACGGTGGAGGCAAAGGGTGCATTTGTCCACTCCCTTTTTTGCTGGTTCTCGTCTGCCTTTCCCTCTTCTCTCTCTTTTCTGTTTCCATGGCGGCTGGGGTGCATGACAGTCATGTGAAAATGAAGCCGATTGGATTAAAATACTTGGTGTGATCAGGGGCTGGGGATACAGTGCATGTACTAAACACTATAAACTGATTATGGTTGTGCACGCGCTGTCGAGGGCCCTGAACAGTTTGCAGGAAAGTTAGTTTTATGTACAAACAACTAATATATAATGAATTGCTGTATTTAACATTGCGAGACAGCTCCACGTAATCAGTTTGAATTTTTCTAAAAAGTTACAAGATCCCAAACAGAGCAGTAGCATTATCTTTCTGAACAATAGAATATTATGGGATTGTGATTGGGGACATCAGTACTTTATTTTAAATGGTGATTTAACATGATTTCTATGAAATCTATATTTTTTTTATCTTTGGGTAATTATTATTTATTAAAGGTGTTGTGTGTAATATTTAGGATAATCTATTGACAGAAATGCAATATATATATAACTATGTCTTCAGATGTGTATTAATACCATAATGCATTGTTATATTTTTAGTACCTTAGAATGAGCCATATTTACATCCGTTGCAGGTATTCGCCATGTTGTATATAACAAGAGCGTTTTTCTTAAATATGTTTTCTCCTTTGGCAAGGAAACGAAAACGTGACAACAACTTTGTCCTGTGTCAGCCACCGTAGTCCTTCGAAAAGTTCTGACAATACTCCTTTAAAATATAATTTTTTAAAATATATTATTGGTTTTATTGAAAAAGATCAGATTTACCTTGTCACAATGGTCTCATTTGCTGTGGTAACAGGCAGCCTAACCTCCATAAGCACCTTTCTCGTACACAATGGCTTGTTTTGTCACCATATTGAGGTTCTGTCTTCATTACAGTTTTTATCACCAAATTCCCTTGAATCACAGTATCACAGGTTTCCTTATTTTCTTGCTTGCTGTTCAAATTGACATTGTAATTTTTTTTATCCACATTACCATCAGCTCTCCTGCTGTTCTATCTGTCCTCCTGTTTCATCTCTCTCACGCTCTCTCACTTCGCAGCGCAGAACCTGACCAGCTGCGCTCCGGTCTACAGGGGTCGTAAAAACCAAGGACGAAAGAGGAAGTTCAGAGGGAGCTTATGAGTTATTGCCCCCCAACGTACACACGGGGGCCTGGGAACTGCCCTCCTCCCTCTCCAGGCATGAAACAAGACTGACGGTAAAGCTCGATGCCCCTTCACCCTGTGTGTACACAGTCCCCATTACCTACACAAAAGGGAGTGACCCTTGTATTGAGGTCACACTAAACTTTGTCTGTGCAGCTCATCAGCCAAATGGGAGCGTATGTAGTAACAGCATGTGATCGTAATTGGTTCTGTAGGGTTACCTCATCTTTTTGGTTTATAGGCTATGAAGGAATGTTATTTGGTTGCTTATATGGGCAAAACACATTGCTAAGAGATTAAAGAATAAAAATGAATAATGACTGCACACAAAAAGCGATAATGACCTGATGGTCAAAATATTTACTGTCAAAAATAGTTATTTGTAACTACTCAAACGGATTTTCCTGCTGTAGTTCTATGTCAACCCCTATGACTGCAGATGGCAGCATTAATAGTGTCCTATCTAGATGAGTTGCACAGCTGTGGAAGTCTGTGTTGCAGACGGAGGTGTGAATACCACTCATGCCTGACCTCATGCTGGATTTATGACACAATTAACCCTTGGCAGGAAAAACACAAGGTTTACTCACTTTACACTTTCTCCACTGTCTTTCACCTCTATTTACACGCATATGTGTGTGTATGTGGTCAGTATGCATTAGATAATACGTTTTTATAGCTTATTACCTCAAATTTTTAAGCATCCCTCGCTCTCTCTCACTCTGTAGTAGTTGAGAGGCTACCAACCGTAGAGAATTACTTTAACCTCAGCGCACTTTTAAGCCGCTGGGACTGGCCCCAGAAAATCAAATGGCGGTTTATTTAGCATGAACTCTAAAGCGATATACCATATACCCTAAAACTGTACACCCCTCACAGCACGCATTTGTGATGGATCATCACAAATCATTGCCTTTAAAATCAATATACCCTCATAACTTATAGAAATTTGTTGTTTCTTTGATTTTTGGTACGATGTAGACTCTTGAACTTCACTGTTAGTGTCCACTCACTGACCCTGACCCTAGCGTGAGTAATGGTGGCCTATACAGCTCGATCGGATTTGGCATGGCCTCCGTTTCTCCATGTCTCATAAACATGCATGCGTTTTCCCACAGTGTTGTATAAATAGCCCCCTCGTTGGGTATGTGATTGCTGGGTAGACCTCACACTCACAACAGCAAATTTTGCCCACCTGCCCCGGCCAAGACCCACGGTCCCCTTACAAGACGCACAGTATTCTACCCCTCAAGAGCCTCTCGGCTTTAGCTGTCAGCTCTCCGCTTACCCCCTCTACTGTCTTGGCCCTTCTGAGGACAAGCCTGGTTTTTGTGCCAAGCTGTGCCGCAAGCCGACCCAGAGCTCTGACCACTGTGGAATGTTGAGAAGTGGTGAAGTCCTGCGGTGATACCAACACTTGTGCAAAGTGAACCTGATGCTTGAGAACTTGTCGCAGTGTGAAATTGCACATTGGGCCTTGTAATGACTGGCTCATTGCTTTGCTCGAAATGTTGGGGATTCGTGAGTCTTTCACCACATAAAGGAGCTCAATGCACATTATCAAAGACATCAAACAGATTGAATTTGTAAATACTCAGGTCCTCCAGTATCTGCGCTTGCTGTTGCTGTGTATTAACGTTGACCACATACGGTAAGAGGTGTAAGTCTGTAATTCTCTTTTAGGCAAAACAGTCCGTGCCAATGTCATTTTCCTGATTTTCTCCGTTTGAGACTATGCTTTGACTGTACAGATACTCCAATGTGTTTAGAATCAAACACACCTTGCATTCAAAACATTTTTTTAAATCATGTGTCATATTCATAATACAAATGCAAATTACTGAACGTTCGCATGTCGCCTGTTTTTGAACATTTCATGAGTAATGTTTGTGGATATTGTTTTCTTCAAAACCCCCTTCTCTGCATCACCGCAAGTAAATGTTTGTGCCACAGTATTAGGATGAACTTTGACCTAATGTTACATTACCATACTGGAAAAGTTATGTACAATATTTGCAGAAAGTATTAATATTTTATATGAGAATTCTTTGTCAGAAGCAAGCCATGATTGGTCTCCTCTCAGATCTGCTGTCTATGTTGATTCATGTTTCTCTTAGCAAAGCATTACAAAGTTAACATAGCAGGAAACCCCCAAGTATGGAGTTATTTACAAAAAAAAACAAGAGTAATCCTTTGATTGTTATTTATTTTGAGGTAATAGAGCAGATCCTAAGCCTTTATGCTTAACACTCTCTCATATTACAGCCACTGCTGTACTTTTTGCAGTGCCATCGAGATCATGTAATACGGAAGTGTATAAAGGTCATGGGGGGAGAGATAATCCACCACTAAATATACCCCTCACTTCCTGTGTCCCCTCTCTCATTTCAATTGAATAGGGCAAAAGAGAGGTGATGCTTCCTGATATTACTAGAGTCATCATCAGTGGGCACTGTGAGTTTGGCTACTGGCCTATTATATATACAGCTGTGCAAAACATTAAGAAATCATGTCAAAGACCATTTTCAGTTTTTCTGAATTTACTATTTTTTAGGTATATGTTTAGGTAAAATGATTATTTTGATTATCTGTCTATGCCCCAAATTCTGTCAAACTGGCAACTTCCTCCTCCAATGTCAAGATGTTAATCTGCAGCTATGTGTAGTTTCCCACGGTAAATAAGCATGGGCTGGGGGGTATGTGACCAATGATGAGGCAATCACTCTTCTGATGCCACCTACTCGCATCATATATCACTGTTTTATCTGCCCCTTTGACACATATACTTAGGATAAATCACCCTCTGGATGGCAGGCCATTAAAAATTGTCCCGTGTATTTACCATCTTTGACTTATCATGGGTGCATTTGTTCGTGTGGGTATTTTCATTTGCAGCCCTGGCACTTGTTTGTTAAAACTTTGAAAGGATGTAAGCAATTTGAAGAAAATCTTTTCATTCAGGTGAAGAAAATCTTTATCTAAAGGTGTCTGAGTGTTGTACTGCACAGAGCAGCATATGACCGATATTTGCTCTTTACCCGTGCACACAGATCAAAGCTGTGTTCAGTCCCGTGACATGGTGCGAGATCAGATCTACGTATGTTGTATCTGCGTTTTTATGTACAAATGTTGTTTTACTGCTTACCTGTTACTGTACGCAATGTACAAGATTCAACTTGTCTGTTTTCATTTTTTTATATTACAGATAACAATAGATTAAACTACACTTTATACATTTGCTTAAGTTGATGTATTGTCCATATGTTGTTACAGCTGAGTGAGTCTAAGCTGAGTGGCAAAGATGGCACACCCAAAAGTTAACGTTTTTATAAGGACTTTTGGGGAAATTCCAACAGAAACGTATTACCGATGTAAATTAGTAATAATTCTGAACTGTTCAGCCCTAAAATAAATGTGACTACATAAAACGATATATTCAAAAGAAGCAGTATTTGCCTTTAATTTGACTTGAGTTTATGGGAAAACTTGATAATTTAATGTCAGGCAAAGTCATGTTAAGTTCAACTGTTTGAGTAATAAATTCCTTACTATTTACAATATGAGACTAACAAACCATTTGGGTCTGAAAACAAAGTCTGGAAGAGGGTACTGTAGGTAGAACACATCTTTTAACAATAGAGTAAGCAAAGCATGACCCCCTGCAGGGAAACTGAGAGGGTTAATTTGTTGTTTTGAATGTAGTCTTTCATAGGAAAACACTGGAGGACGTAAACAAAAAAAGGGCTTGATTTGTTTATTTTGCCTTTACAGTGGGAGCCTATTAATGCAACATTTTAAAAAATGGAGTCCCTCCAATGCACCTTTCATGATCTCTGAGTAGAAAATGAGTCATGCCATATATTGTGTTGTAATGTTTTGATGTGGGATATGTGGAAAGAATAGTATAGCTTGCTTCACTGTGATATAATGTTTCCAATGTCATCGGGTGACAATAGCCGTTTGATCATTGTTGTTAGGACAAAGGTATGCAGAATGCTTTGAATACACATTTTCGTTGTGAGAATGTTGTTACATCTGTGCTTTTAATGTCCCATCAAAATTCAACTTTAAATTTGGTAGTGACAAATTTATTATAATGGAATAATAAGATGACAAATCAATGAATTTACATATCAAGAGCAAATGTCGTTTCTTTTTTAGCGCTGTGCCATTTAAACTTTTTTTTAAACAAAAAGGTAGGCTACATTTTCTAAATAATCTGTTTTCTGCCCTACGTGTAGTAAAATAAAATAAATTGCATAGTAAATCAAAACACTATGGAAAGGGGTGGGTATTTGACGAATAACGTCACCGGGTGGAGAGGAAAAGTATGAACGGGTTAAATTTGAGTCATACTCTGCTTTGCGGAGTCGAGAATAAGTAAAAATTCCTCCGCCACGGAAAGTTAAAGAACCTGTATTGGAAGAATTTCTAGCCTTCTTCAAAAACACACTTATAGTTAAAAATTTGACCGTGAATTGTTTAAACTGTGAGTGGTGTTTTTTTTAGTAAGTAAACATTTAAAAGTTGTTACATTTATGAAGGCAGCGTAAAATATAGAGCTACCCGTAGGGTTTGCGGAAGAACACTTCTGTCTGCCACCAGTGACTGGGACGAAAAGAAGAGAGAAGTTCAGAAAGTTTGATCACCGCGCAGCTAGACGAAGAAAAAAACCTTACAAATGAAGACATAAATATACGGATATATATGGTCAAACGACAGATTCTGACAGGAAAAAAGACATCTCATCTATCGAGTGTAGATCGCTTTTTGACGCTTGGTCGCTTGGTTTAGTTTGAGAATCATTTATAGATTCGTTGCGCTTTAACCTGAGACGCAGCACAGCCTCGCGCTGGCGACTCTATGTGGATTTTACAAAAAATATGGGCCAATTACCCGGTGCCTCTTGGGGCAAAGTCATCCTCCTAGTTATTTGCTGCCTTAAAGTATCATGTGGTAAGTACTTTAACAGCGTTTAAGAATTATTTTTTGTTCGTTTAAAAAAGTCAATCGCCGCGAGTACGCATCTGTACGGATGTCTGAAGCATCAGTGGTCACGTTTCAGTTCTGCTCGGCCTTGAATGGCGTGTGACAGCTTCATCTTTGATACATAGCGCTTCTGATGAATGTTACTGATTTTGTGTCTCTTTAAAACAAAGTTGATGTGCCAGTTGCAAATTGTTTGCCCGAAAACGTACTTATAAAAATGGCATGGCATGTGCTATTCGTATTATAACCATAGTGACCACAAGTTTATCATTGTCTTCTTACTTTAGTAACAACCATTATATTTGTATTAAAACTGGCAATACAAATAGTAATCAATTCACTTGTTAGCCGACTTTGCTAGCGCAAAAGTGCTAGAGTTCTTGTCTAAAACTTGTGCATGGAAATATTTTACATTTTGTAAAATGGATCATTTGTTTTTCCATAAAATATATGGTGTGTGTGTATATTTTGTATGAGCTTTTCCTCAGATTTAATTTTAAGTGTAGCTTTCGTCTTTGGCACCGCTGCCCAGATGTGATGTATTCTGCAGCTGCTCCCATTATTGTCGAGACGAATTCAAAATGGACTCGGCTGAGGGGAAATGTGATGGATTTTTCAGCATGTGTAGCTTTCTAGCAATAGACCATTGAGAAAAAACTGAAATACGTTCTTCACTCGAGAAGCAAAGCGAAAATCAAACGTAATCAAAATTAAGCTAAGGTTTTTTCTTTAGGAGGTAAGGGGTTTCCATTTATTTTGGGCTGTCAGTGTACGTGTCAGAATCGTGAATTTTAGGAAAGACAAAAGTAAAACCCAAAAGACAGAATGGTTGCATGTAGTTGTATTGGCCCAAGGCCCAAGAGTTTTCCATCTGATGCCTGTTTTTTTATGCTGAGCAGCTCAGCAGGTTTCACACACAAAGGATGCCAGTTGTTAGAGACTTAAATAAGGTCACATATGACTCCTATTCCACATGCTTTAGTCAGACACAGTCCCTCCAAAATTGAGCCTTACAAAAGAAAACAAGACAATATAAAATGACTGCAGGCTTGGCAAGAAGCGATAGGAATGCTACTGTTGGTGTTTCGCATTCCACTCTCTCTCCCTTGCCTTTCTCATTTGGTCTCTCCCCCCCTGTTCCTCCCTTATACACACGGACACACATTTCCCTGTGGATGCACTGATTTTCACAACTGAGCTTGCCCATTGTGTCTCACAGATTATGTTTCTTGTTCCTCTGGATTGAATATCACTCCTTGGGGTGGGATTGATTCCTCCTTTCTTTGCTGGCACACGACATCGCATCACCCCAGTTGTGTAGGCTGCTGCCAGCTGCATGTATTTGCAGCGCGTGCTGTGAGAAGTTGGCCCATTGTTTCTGCCTGCGAGCTGCGTTTGTTCTGACCAGCTCCTGCTCTCTGGTGTGAAATGTGATTTATGTTTGGCGAGCTCCCACTTCTTAGAACACAACGGGTTGTTTATGAAATGGCCTACGGTGGTGCATATCTTTGGGATGCCCACATCAAGCCAGCTGGTGCAGTGGAGAGTTCGACCGGGTCGATAGGCAATGGTCTGTGTTATGATGACATTTTAAAATAATATAAGTTTGCATGATGTGGTATTCTTACTCTTATTATTAATTTTAATATTATTTGTAGCCTGCATCAATGAGCTTGATGCAGGCCACAAAGAAATCATTAACGCTTCACTGCAGAGCATGTTAAAAAATTAAGTGGGAATTAAGACATTCAGCATTCCTCCCTCAGGGTAATACACCAGGTCACAAGTGCACACACAACCGTATGCACAGTGCAAGTGTGTGTGTGTGTGTGTGTGTGTGTGTGTGTGTGTGTGTGTGTGCGCGCACGCGCGCGCGCGTCTTGGTCTGAGCAGTACCATGGCATGCAGCCTTATTTATTGCCTGCACATGCAGCCTGTTGATGTAGTAATATTAAATCAATTTCCTTGTGACATTTATAATGCCCTTTGCACGTAATAGGGCCTGGGGTTAAGAAGTGAAAGTTTTCTGTCTGGTGGCTCTAAAGGATTTGTCTGAGAAATGTCTTTGGAATGTTGTTTTTGTTCTTCATAATTAGCAAGGTTTCCTCCCAAACTAGATGCAGTGTATCATTAAACCACCATGGTGCTCTCTAGCCCCACATGACGTACGGATTTAATGAGCACCGCTTCATATTTATGTTATCAATTCTGCATGCAATTAGGCTGTGGGAGGGGGGTTATTGTTTGTTGCCATGTCAACGTTTAACAGAATAGAGAGCACTTGTTGTATTTACAGAAATGTCAGGAAATGGGGTTACTTCCTCACTCAGCGTGAACAACTTCCTTTTGCTGTCCAGCATGGATGCGGGCCAATGCCGACAAATCTCTTCTGACTCTTTTGAGTACTTTCCACTCAACCCAGCCCCGTCAGACTCTCATAATTACTTCCCCATCTCTCTCAGCAGCTATTAGCACTAGAGAGAGTGAAAGAGAGACGCACACGAGCACAGATCTCCCCTGGGCTCTGGGTTTGGTCGCGGGGATGAGGCAGCGCTTTCAAACAGGCGTGCAGGCAACAAGGACTACAGCTGTGAGACAGCTGCTCTGTACAAAAGCTCTGACGCTGACTGTAATGCCGACTTGAATTGGAAACACTCTTTGACCTTTGTATAATTTCCAGTGGGCTTGGTTAAAGATGGATTAATATATTTAATGTGACTTGCATATGTGCGACTAATATCTAATTGTATATATTTTGTGTTTTTTTAAACACAAAACTAATTTTTCCATAATCGGAAAAGCCTAACAACTAATTCAAGGCAGATTTCAGAGTTTTTATAAGTCCCTGAATATAGTTTAGAGAGTCCCTTATCTCATTCTGGCATTTTGTATGGATAAAAGGTCATGGGAGTGCTTTTTATTGAAGGCAGGTTTTTTTGGCTTAAGGATATACAGACAAATGCCGAAAAATACACACACGCAATGTAATGACTTGGGTGCTGATGTGGATATGCACACACACACACACACACACACACACACACACACACACACACACACACACACACACACACACACACACGTCATGAATCTACACATCAGTGTTGGAGCTGAGCTCAGAGCACCATCTGAAAGCAAAAGAGATGGAGAATGAGAAACACAGGCAACAGACAGGAAAGAAAAACTAATTGTAAGAGAATGAGAGGTACCAGTCGTGGCCCAGTGGTTAGATAGTTAGATAGTAGACTCATGACCAGAAAGTTGCTGGTTCGATTCTCAGGGCTGGCGGGTAACGACTGAGGTGCCCTTGAGCAAGGCACCTAATCCCCACTTGCTTACTATACAAAAAAAATGTACAAATGTATAGTACAATGCAATGTAAGTCGCTTTGGATAAAAGCGTCTGCCAAATGCATAAATGTAAATGTAAATGTACTTAAGTGGAGTGGATTGTGTTACGGGTCCCTGGAGTCTCTGTTCTGTGTTGGAGATCCCCACCTTCATGTGCTCATCAGCGGGGATCAGCACTCACTCCCATCATCACACGATCCATATTTCCTCCCTTCTTTTATCACTTCCTACATCTTTTCCTTATTGTTTTTCAATCTTGCCGCTCCCTGTCTTACTACCTCCATCTCTGTGTCTGTCCTCCTCTGTTTTTGACAGAACTAAAGATGGGATTTGGAAAGTGTTAACAGAAGGGCAGAGGAGAAGATGTTTGTTTTTAACAAATGAATGTAAATTGCTTTTCCTAATTATGTTATATATGACCATTGCACGTTTCATTTTTTCTACCACACTTTTTTTATTTTGTCTTTGTTTTTAGATTTAGAATATGAGTGGATAGATCTGTCTGTTTGTTGGTTTGTTCATACTAAGATTGAGCTTAACAGAAGATGTAAAACATTTATTTAACAGAGGAGTGTGAATTGCTTTGCTTAATTGTTCCACATATTACCCCCCACTTAATTTTCATTAGGATTTTCTTCTCTCTTTTTCACCTTGTCCTCACATTTGCCTCTCACTTCTCTTCTTCACACCTCAAGGAAAGCCTGGGTCTCATGAATGTGGAAAAATAAGGACAAAATGTTCAATCACAGCAGGGCTTCTCTAAATAGCATTTGTGTGAAAGAGTTGGCTCTAGTTTGCTTGTAAGGAAACTCTTAAGTAAACAGTACAGTACATCAACCCACGTGTTAGAAGTTCTAGCCTTCTTTTATATTATTGCCCATTAGGTGGTGTAGAGTAATCATGATCATAGATCAGGCAAATTAATAATGTTGAATAATGTTTTGGCCAGAATACAGATTGTAACAGGTCTGCAGGCTTTCAAAGTGGCACCTGGATTAAGCTGAATGTACAGTAGACGGATTGTTTTTACACACGTTTACATGTTCATGAGTGAAGAAGAATTGGGAAGTGAGAGGACTTACAGTTCGCTTTCGGTAGGGCTAGAAATGAATAGGAACAGCTGCATTAGGAGTGAATAAGTGTTAATTCATGACACACTGTCTCAAAATCCTGAATGATCTCCTCCTTTAGTGGTTTGATGGAGCATGTGGAGAGCTTGTCAGACCAGTCAGGCCAAGCCTCCCTCTGTGCATGCCTCACCCTTCGCTTCAGTCTCTCTCTCTCTATGTCTGTATTATATCGCGTTCTCTTTGCCCATGAGAAAATCTGACCACACAAGAAAGTTTTTACGTAGGGTTGTCACGATACCAAAGTGTAGGTGATACTACTTCATGGTTATATTTTGATACCACCGCAAAAGTAATCTACGCTTTGCTTGATTTTAAATCTTAAATATAAATGTAAGCATTAACAAATGTAAATATATGGTATGTAGAATTCAAGTATTCTGCATTATTTGATGTGTAATTTCAACTGAAAAATGCAAGTGCAAGACATATCGAAAATATTTAATAACCAATAGCGTTTAGTTTACTGGACAGCCTGGCAAAGCTGTGTTATAGCCGCAGCTTGTTGTTTCATTGGTGAGTGACACTGGCGTTTGTCTTCTTTACTCATTAAGGCTGCGATGTCTAATTTCTTCCACTGAACCTTAACATTCAATATACTGTGTCGACATGAAATAGGTCAGATGTTTTTGTTTTCTCTGTGGATTTGCACGTATGATCTGGATAATCCCCTATCTCCCATCTAGTGCGTTATGTGTCATTCACCATGTAGGACATAATAAATGTGCAAACAAATCCATTTAGAAATGGATCAAATATGAAAACTATGGTTACGACCATTAAAAAGTTTAACCGTATATTTTGTTTGTAATTGTTGTAAATTTAGAAACAGATAACTACTTTACAGTTGTGTTTATACACTAGTCTACAGGATCTGAAAGATTACAGCATCACAAATTATTGTATTTGGTGCACACCAATATGTTATTGTCTTACTTAGTTTTACTGGTATTGTAAAAGGACTTCAAAACTCCAAACATGTTCGATATGATTGTTCAATGTGCTGTTTTTAAACGATACGTTTATGTGAGAAAGATATAAATAATAAAGTAAAAATTATTTTCTGAAAATATTTTTATAAACCGAGGATTCCTGTAATGAAACTGTTTAAAGATCTTTATTTTTGCATGCACTTTCATTATCCCAGTAGTTCCCAGCCTGGTTGTCTTTAGCTTTTTCTCATTCTGTTCTCCATTATTGCTTTTACCTCTTGAGCACACTTGACTCATGCTCTTCTATTCTTCCCTCTTATATCTGGGCACTCCAGCTCCCCTCCTCTCGCCTCTTAAATCACTGTGAAAGCTCAATTTCACACTCAGCTTACCCACTTCTCCCAAATATTTCCCACCATAGTTCCTGCCAGAAATGGGTATAGCCAAACACTTTCTCCTGTTGCAGGTTTTGACCTCCCAGGGCATTAGATGCCTTGGCACGACACTCTAAATACTGTAAAGAGTTTTCAAAAACTTTTCGTTGTTTTACTGTATTGAATCATGTTGTACTTAATTTGGATTTTTTGCAACTGAAAAGCATATATTTTAAGTGAAACATAATTCATAAGAAACATAAGAAATATATACATTTACGCATTTATCCAAAGCGACTTACATTGCATTATACTATACATTTTTGTATTTGAGTATGTGCAATTCCTTGTCAAATGATCTTGGCGTGGCTATCGCCATGCTCTAACCACTGAGCTACAGGAAAGCTTAGTAATACTTTAATATTTAAAATAATAGATTTTATTAGTTACCTACCTGCACACACAGTGAAGCATGATGGTGGCAGCACACAGTGCAGATATTTTTTGCCACAGGCCTTGGAAGGCTTGTAGCGCTATCAAGGATATAATGTGCCCAGTACAGATAGCATCCAAGCTGTAAAACCAGATGCTTCTAAATACTAAAGTGAATTGGATTAATACTTTTGCAATTATTTTGTGTTTGTCAGGCAATTACATATTGTTTTCATTAGGCACTGTAATTGAATAGCTTTTGTAAGTTTGCCATGTTGAAAATGTTTTTAAAAATGTGTGTACAATTAAAAGACTAAATGTGTGTGTAGGCTTAATAGATTTTGTTGGTTTATGCTGGTAAATGTTAACAGTGATTCATTTTATTTGGAAGTTTTAAAGGTTGCTCTTTAAAAATGTCATTTCAACGCTGTTAGCATTGCCAAATAGAGTTGTAAAAACAGAGCATTATTTTCAAACAGGTTTCCTCATCTGGTCTGCATTTTTAAATAAACAGCAGTGTTTTGATGGTGCCACAATGTTTACACTTTTGGAGGGTAATCAAAATTTAAGTACAGGAGTTGCTTGGCCAAAACAAGAGTTGATGGCAGGACCGCATATGCCACCGTTCAACCCCATATCCTGGTCTTAAGTGGTTTATGTTCATTATGCAATGTTGTGTTAAATTGGGGTAGCAGTATGCTTTTGTGTTTTTTTTGTGTTTTACGATTAGTTAAACCAAGATTAAGTTATTACCTTATCACAATGTTGTGATTATTTTCCACTGTGCTCAAGACTTGTCATCTCAGTATCTAAGTTTTTGAATGTATGACACCCAAGTGTTATTAGCAATGTAGCAGGGCCTATAGTTAAAAAGTTTTGGGCATTTATGTAAAGCCCCGTCTTTAGCTATTGGCTTCGTGCCAAGACTGTGCTCACTTTCTCTGCTCTTTTGCACACAGTGATATTTTGAGACCTTTTGCACACTGGTCAGAGTGCAGGAAGTCAGTATTAGCACTCGATACACTTCCTGTCTTGAGCTGTAGTAGTGTGTTCCTCAGTTTCAGCGCTGCTTTGAAATCATATGACCTGCCACCCAGTGTCTCAGAGGGAAGTGTGCTCTACGACTTGCTTCTATTTGTAGAATTGTGCTTCTGGTGTCATTAAGTGAGCTTCATGTATTTACCAGAAACAGAGAACATCTAGACTATGTCTTTGAAGAGTTGGCTTGATAAAAAAAGTATACCAAATTAGGTTATAGCAAAAGGTTGGGCTTTTGTGACATGTTTGTTTTTTGTGACAGATGTGAAATCAACGTGCTTCCTGTGTTTTGAGAGGAAATGAGTTAAAGTTTTTGATTAGTTTGGACTTTCCACTTGAAATACACTCTCTGGTGCATCACTACTATAAAGGGTTAATGTTTCATGTCTCTGTCTCCAACCTCTTTTTTGTTTGCTTTGTGATCACAGAAGAATTTTGTTACATTCAGAGCTGTATCACATTTTAAATTGTAAAGCTACTTTTACTTTCCCTAATGACTTGTAATACAGTCAAATGATTGTAATAATTGTGATTATTTTGGTATCAGTCAAGTGTCTTTTTTGCTATCTTAGCAGTGTGATATGGCTGGGACACAAAGTTCTATACAGTTAATTGAATAGTCATTGATTGATTTCGAGTTCTTTTATGTGAGTTCTCTTATTGTACATATCTTGACATTTTTTCAAATTAAAAATCAGACAAAACTACTTTTAAGAGCAAGTGAATCAACACTATCAACACTTGAATGCTCGCGATGCCGCTCTATTTTTTAAACGGTAGTATCGTAGTACCGTAAGTAATGTTGCATATATGCATTATGGTGTTTCTCTCCTAAATGAATCTGTATTTTGAGACTCATACAAGATAATGATTCAATGAATCATTCATTAAGACACTTGCTTCGTTCTTGAATAAATCAGCCGTTTTGAACGAATTGGTTGAATGATTCACTGACTCAGTAAAAAATTGTCACCACCTACCGGCCGTTTAGTTTCACATTTAAAGCAAGCATAACATTTCCGTGCTAAAGTGATGTAGTTTTGATGCGCGGCTTGCTCATAATACAAACAAATTTACCAAGAGACTAGAAAGAGCAGTAACAGTAAAAGTGTGTTTCAAATAGAAGTTTGGAGTGATAGGTCTAGCTAAAATCCAAGTTTACCATCATGTCACACAATGTAAATATAAAACTGACAGCACATGAAACAAGTGTCTGAAAAAAGTATCACTATGTGTACTGTAGTCTCACATTGCTTGTTTACTTTGTACTAGGGCTGGACGATTAATCTGAAAAAAATCCTGATCTCGATTCATACATAAATGCTATCAAATTTCTAAATGATGGCGATTCAGTTCCGTGTATTTCCCTGCTTTCAGTCACGCTGCATTCACGCATTATTGAACATACTCACACAATGTAAAACAAAAATTAATTCACCAATCATGCTAGAGATCTATATATATTTGAGGTAATTTTGCGTATTTAGGCTTCTATGTATCAATAATATAGCTTTAACCAAATACTGGTAAAACGAGTTTAATCAGCACTAAAGCTGCCATTAAAATTCAAACAGTCATAGAACCCATTTTAACACTCTGATGCTTAAATGAACATTGGGGATTGTATTGTATGTTTCTATATTTAAATCTGTGTCTTTTTAAATAATTACTTTTATTTAAAAAAAATTGATAAAAATTAAAAATATATATATTAAATGTATGAGCACACACTAACAAGTTTATCCTGCATAAACAAATTCCAGCACTTTATTTTAACTGAATGTCCTGTTTTACTTGAGTGCAATAAATGTTTCAGTTAAAAAGAAAACTGTGAAAAAAATTGTGATTCACATTTTAGCAAGAATCGTGCAGCCCTACTTTGTACTATTCTTTGTGAAACTGCTTTGAAACTACATGTTTTGCAGAGAAACACTATACAAATACTGTGAATTGAATGAAAAAAACACAGACATATTAATATATGCATATGAGAAATTGTTATTTTTGTAGTGATATCAAAAAACTGAAATATTTGAACCCAACTGGGCCTGTAGCCTTGTATTGCTCACTTGCATCTGTTTTTAGGTGCACAAAAACTTGTTTACTCGATTAATCAACAAAATATTATCAGATTACTCTTTTATCAAAATAATTGATTCTTAGTATCGACAGTCATATTTGTTATCAGCCATAAGTAGTTTTAACTTCTTACATTTTTTACATTAAAGCAATATCCAATATTACAATGTTGGCATAGCCATAATGTTGTCTCAAATGGGGCAGTTCTAATCTTGTCCTTGTCTTCATATTCCTTCACAGCTCTGCAGTGTGTGGATCCTGTGAAGCCGTGTGTAAACAATGCTACCTGTGTCACCTTCCACAATGGAACAGGCTACTGCAGGTAAAACAAGGCGGCTCTCAGTCTGAATCCCCTCAAAAAACTTGATGAGAGAAAGCCCTCAAGGGGAACTGGAACAGTCCAGCAGGGAGAATGTCTTTCACAAACGCTACATTGCCTAATTTAATTTCTCCACAGAAATAATGAAATTAGGTCTCTAATTTCCAAACATCACTGAGTTGCAAATATTGCCAAATATATTTTTCTTCCACAATGCATTGAGAAGTATGGGTTCAATGATTGTTTTTATGTGTGTGTGGTGCATTTTAAACTGGCTCTGAGTATAGGAAAAACTATGCAAAGTGGATTCAAAAAAGAGCAGTAGCAGCTGGAGTGGAAAAACTGTAAAATGCATCCAATTCTTGTGGTTCCAGAGTTGAACACACACAAGTTTCTCTTGCTGGTTTCTTTACTGTTGTTGTTTGTTAAACACTTGCTTGTGGCACATCTCAGCTTGTAATTGTGCTTTTTATGACGTATGATTGAAGGTTACGTTTATCACAATGCCCAAAATAAACTCTTGGTTACAAACCTATCATGTTACATTTCAATGGCCTGTGAAACACAGAGAGTCTGTTTTCTCAGTATTGAAGGAATCCTCTTCCTACAATCTACAGACATGGAAACATATTTTACAAATTCCACTTGTCTTTCTTACCTTGAAACCTATCTTGTGCACTTGGGTTTGGGTTACAGCAAGGTCATCCACACTGCTGCATCTCCAAACACAGCAACCTGAAAATAACAGAGAAATTGAAACCACAAGGCCTTTCTGTGAATCAGGACAGGAATGGACAGATACAGTAGTTCACCTCAGCATCACGTCTAAGATAAAAATATTCAGAAATTATTTGTGATATCTGTGAAATTCCTCAGCTTCTAGGAAATTAAGTGTTTCCTAATTCTGGTAATTTGCAACGAAAAGTTGCAACATCAGCTTTTCTGTGTTTTCACGAAACAAATTTCAAGGAAAGAAAGTGAGTCACTTCTTAGACCTTTAGCACCCGATCTGATTTGCCAATATGAGTAAGATTCAACTCTTTATATTTCACGATTTATAACACTTAGTTTTCATGCTTATAATCTCCCTTTTTTTTATCTCTTACTGTAGCGTTTCAGTTGGACAATATTAGTGTATGTGGAGTCAAGAGGAAACAAATCAGATTTTAACAAAACGTTTTCATAGTATTAAGGGGGTGGTTCACTCATAGTAAAAATTCTGTTATTCTTTACTCACCTCTTGTCTTTTAAACCTGTATACATTTCTTTGTTCTGCAAATCACAAAGGAAAATATTTGGAAGAATGTGAGTAACCAAACAGATCTCACC